>QNQO01007471.1:0-322857 GCA_003290165.1 Berberis thunbergii | reverse complement strand
CTTATATAGGCACAACACTACGAATGCAGCTTCAACGGTTACTACTCATTATGCTGAGCACGAGTTTGTAAGATGCGGCATTGGAAAGTAAAAAGGTGCGAAAAAAGTAAAGAAATTAATAAAGAAAACGATTAAAAAATATAAAAACGACAAAAAATTACTGTTATTTTCTCGCAGGTCGGGCAAAAGGTAGTGAGGGTGTGCAACAAGCAGGACTTCCCAAGGGTCATCCATCCTTGTACTACTCTCGCCCAAGCATGCTTATCTGCAAAGTTCTAATGGGATCCGGTGCATTAGTGCTGGTGATGACCACCCATGAGGATTGCATCAAACTGAGTCTATATACGGCAGCGTACCAGTATTGGTACTAAGCAGCTTCGCGGTCACGCATTATGCTCGAGCACGAGTTTGTAAGATGCTGGAACTAAAGTAAAAAGGTGCGAAAAAGTTTTTAAGAAATTAATAAGGTACACAATTAAAAATATAAAAATGACAAATATATATATATTATTTTTTCTCGCGCAACGGTACGTGCAAAAAGGCGAGGTGTGCAACAACGAGGACTTCCCAGTGAGGTCACCATCCTCAGTACTAATCTCGCCCAAGCACGCTTGACTGCGGAGTTCTGATGGGATTCAGTGCATTAGTGCTAGTATGATCGCATCCGTGAGGATTACATCAAATTGAGTCTATTTAGGCACGGGGTGTACGAATGCAGCTTTAGCGATCACGCATTATGCTGAGCACGGGTTTGTAAGATGCTGGACCGAAAGTAAAAAGGTGTGAAAAAAGTTGAGAATTAATAAGGTAAACGATTAAAAATATAAAAAGGAAAAAAATTATTGGTATTTCGTCGAAAGTCGGGAAAAGGGTGAGGGTTGCAACAAATAGGACTTCCAAGAGGTCACCCATCCTAGTGCTACTCTCGTCCAAGCACGCTTATCTGCGAAGTTTGATGGGATCCGTGCATTAGTGCTGGTATGATCGCACCCGTGAGGATTGCATCAAACAGAGTCTATCTAGGCACGGGCGGTACGAATGCAGCTTTAGCGGTCGCGCATAATGCTGAGCTCGAATTTGTAAGATGCTCGACCGAAAGTAAAAAGGTGCAAAAAAGTAGAGAAAATTAATAAGGCAAATGATTAAAAAATATAAATGCGACAAAATAATTATTGTTATTTTTCCTCGTAGGTCTGGCAAAAAGGTGAGGGTGCGACATGAGGACTTCCCAGGAGGTCACCCATCTTAGTATTAATCTCGCCCAAGCACGTTTGATTGCGGAGTTCTGATGGGATCCGGTGCATTAGTGCTAGTATGATCGCACCCATGAGGATTGCATCAAACTAAGTCTATCTAGGCACGGCTGTACGAATGCAGCTTTAGTGGTCACGCATTATGCTGAGCATGGGTTTGTAAGATGCTGGACCGAAAGTAAAAATGAGTGAAAAAAAGTTGAGAAATTAATAAGGTAAACGATTAAAAAATATAAAACGACAAAAAAATTATTGGTATTTTCCTCGCAAGTCGGGCAAAAGGGTGTGGGGTTCAACATAAATACTTCCAAGGAGGTCACCCATCCTAGTACTACTCTCGCCCAAGCACGCTTAACTGTGAGTTCTGATGGGATCCGGTGCATTAGTGTTGGTATGATCGCACCCATGTGGGTTACATCAAATTAAGTTTATATAGGCACGGGTGGTACAAATGCAGCTTCAGTGATCGCGCATTATGCTGAGCACGAGTTTGTAACATGTTGGACCGAAAGTAAAAAGGTGTGAAAAAAGTTGAGAAATTTATAAAGTAAACGATTAAAAAATATAAAAACGACAAAAAAAATTATTGGTATTTTCCTCGCAAGTCGGGGAAATGAGTGAGAGGTGCAACACGAGGACTATCCTGGAAGTCACCCATCCTAGTACCACTCTTGCCCAAGCACGCTTAACTGCGGAGTTCTGATAGGATTCGGTGCATTAGTGTTGGTATGATCGCACCCGTAAGGATGCATTAAATAGAGTCTATATAGGCACGGGCAGTACGAATACAGCTTTAGCGGTCATGCATTATGCTGAGCACGAGTTTGTAAGATGCTCGACCGAAAGTTAAAAAGGTGTGAAAAAGTTGAGTAATTAATGAGGTAAATGATTAAAAAATATAAAAACGACAAAAAATATTGGCATTTTCCTCGCAGGTCGTTCAAAAGGTAGATGGGTGCAACACGAGGAAGTCCTAGGAGGTCACCTATCCTAGTACTAATCTCGCCCAAGCACGCTTGACTGCGGAGTTTCTGATGGGATTCGGTGCATTAGTGCAAGTATGATCGCACCCGTGAGGATTGCATCAAACCGAGTCCTATCTAGGCACGGGCGGTACGAATGCAGCTTTAGCGTCACGCATTATGCTGAGCATGGGTTTGTAAGATGCTGACGAAAGTAAAAAGGTGCGAAAAAGTAGAGAAATTATAAGGTAAATGATTAAAAATTAATAAAAACGACAAAAAATATTGGTATTTTCCTCGCAAGTCGGGAAAAAGGGCCGAGGGTTGCAACAAATAGGACTTCCAAGAGGTCACCCATCCTAGTACTACTCTTGCCCCAAGCATGCTTATCTGCGAAGTTCTGATGGGATCCGGTGCATTAGTGTTGGTATGATCGCACCTGTGAGGATTGCATCAAACTGAGTCTATATAGGCACGGGTGGTACGAATGATGTTTCAGCGGTAGCGCATATGATGAGCACAGTTTGTAAGATGCTGGATCGAAAGTAAAAAGGTGTGAAATTTTTTTAAGAAATTAATAAGGTAGATGATTAAAAAAATATAAAAACCACAAAATAATTATTGGTATTTTCCTCGCAACTCGGGCAAAAAGGTGAGGGGTGCAACACAAAGATTTTCCAGGAGGTCACCCTACTAGTTCTAAATCTCACCCAAGCACACTTGAACTGCGGAGTTTCTGAGGGGATCTGGTGCATTAATGCTAAGTATGATCGCATCCGTGAGGATTGCATCAAACTGAGTCTATCTAGGCACGGGCGATACGAATGCAGCTTTAGCCGTCACTCATTATGCTGAGCACAGGTTTGCAAGATGCTGGACCAAAATTAAAAAAGGTGCGAAAAAAGTTGAGAAATTAATAAGGTAAACGATTAAAAAATATAAAACAACAAAATAATTATTGGTATTTTCCTCGCAGGTCGGACAAAAGAGTGATAGGTGCAACACGAGGACATCCGAAAAGGTCACCCATCCTAGTACTACTCGCCAAGCACGCTTAACTGCAGATTTCTGATGGGATTCGGTGCATTAGTTCTGGTATGATCGCACCCGTGAGGATTGCATCAAATGGAGTCTATCTACACACGGGCGGTACGAATGTAGATTTAGCGGCCGCGCATTATGCTGAGCACCAGTTTGTAAGATGCTCGACCGAAAGTAAAAAGGTGCGAAAAAGTAGAGAAATTAATAAGGCAAACGATTTAAAAAATATAAAAGCGACAAAATAATTATTAATATTTTCCTCGCAGGTCGGGGAAAAAGGTGAGGGGTGCAACATGAGGACTTCCCAGGAGGTCACCCATCCTAGTACTAATCTTGCCCAAGCATGCTTGACTGCGAAGTTCTGATGGATCCGGTGCATTAGTGCTAGTATGATCGAACCCGTGAAGATTGCATCAAACTGAGTCTATCTAGGCACGGGCGGTACGAATGCATCTTTAGCGGGCACGCATTATGCTGAGCACGAGTTTGTAAAGATGCTGGATCGAAAGTAAAAATTTGCGAAAAAAGTTGAGAAATTAATATGGTAAACGATTAAAAAATATAAAAATGACAAAAAATTATTGGTATTTTCCTCGCGGGTCTGGCAAAAGGGTGTGGGGTGTAACACGAAGACTTCCAAGGAGGTCACCGATCCTATTACTACTCTCGCCCAAGCACGCTTAACTGCGGGGTTCTGATGGGATCCAGTGCATTGGTGTTGGTATGATCGCACTCGTGAGGATTGCATCAAATTGAGTCTATATAGGCACGGGCGGTATGAATGCAGCTTCAGCGGTCGCGCATTATGCTGAGCACGAGTTTGTAACATTTTGGACCGATAGTAAAAGGTGCGAAAAAGTTGAGAAATTAATAAGGTAAACGATTAAAAAGTATAAAAGCGACAAAAAAATTAATCGTGTTTTCCTCGCTAGTCGGGCAAAAGGGTGAGGGGTGCAACACGAGGACTTCCCTGGAGGTCACCCATCCTAGTACTACTCTCACCCAATCACCGTTAACTGCGGAGTTCTTATGGGATCCGGTGCATTAGTGCTGATATGATCGCACCCGTGAGGATTGCATCAAACTTAGTCTATATAGGCACGAGCGGTACGAATGCAGCTTCCACGGTCGCTCATTATGTTGAGCAGGAGTTTGTAAGATGTTGGATCGAAAATAAAAATGTGCGAAAAAAGTTGACAAATTAATAAGGTAAACGATTAAAAAATATAAAAGCGACAAAAAAGTATTGGTATTTTCCTCGCAGGTCGGGCAAAAGAGTGAGGGGTTTAACACGAGGACTATCCAGGTGGTCACCCATCCTAGTACCACTCTCGCCCAAGCACGCTTAACTGCGGAGTTCTAATGGGATTTGATGCATTAGTGCTGGTATGATCGCACCCGTGAGGATTGCATCAAACAGAGTCTATATAGGCACCGACGGTACGAATGCAGCTTCAGCGGTTGCGCATTATGCTGAGCACGAGTTTGTAAGATGCTCAAATCAATGTAAGAAGGTGCGAAAAATTGAGAAATTAATAAGGTAAACGATTAAAAAATATAAAAGCGACAAAATATATATTGGTATTTTCCTCGCAGGTCGGGCCAAAGGGTGAGGGGTGCAAAACTAGGATTATCTAGTACCACTCTCGCGCAAGCATGTTTGACTCCCTGGAGTCCTGATGATTTCAACCATATAAATTGCTCAAGAAAAAAAAGAATAAGAGAATTCAAATCAGGCTAGTGAGGTATTAGCTTAGTTGATAGACTTGTAATAAATGGTATCACAAATCCAAGCTGGGCATTTAGGATAGGAGGGGTTAAGAGATTAAAAAAAGGATGATGGAGGGATATTAGGAGCAGTTAAGAGAGACTTATGGTAGAAATAGTTCAATCTACTAAAGAAATGGTCATAGGAAAGCAACAAAGCCAGAAGAATATGCAGGAGCAGTAGTGTGTGCTATGATTTAGTATTGCATGTTAACAGTGGTGCATGTGAAATAATTGTTCTGTTTTTGTTGGAAGAAGTTTTAATATTGTAATTAGGAATAAAAATGCTAGTTTGTGAATGCTATCTTCCTAATATTGTTTTTTAAGGGTATCTATATATGTTGCTAGTCATGGCTTGTGTGAGAGGCGATGTTGCTAGCTAGTTGCATTTTCACAATTTATGGGTACATCTGATTTGTGCCCCTCCCCACCAAAAATGCATGTCCTAGGCCAGGCCCTAAAAGTATGCATGAAAGCAAGAGGAACAAATCAACTGACTAAAAATATTTGTAAGGCCCTCATTTCATTGTTGATTAGGGGGCATCCAACTTTTGACAATAGTTCACTAAATGGATATGTAAACATTTTTAGGAGTGAGACCTTACTCTAATGCAATGGAAGCAAGGATTGAGATTTCATTTTAGAGCAAGTTCGGTTTCCTGATTTTAATAAATAAATTAGGAAATATTTCGTTTTGTATACAAAAAATGTAAAAATTTTCAATCATAATTTAGAATTTATTAATATAAGTTATGTATTTTAAAATTTTAAATATTATATAAAAAGTGTCACACGAATGTCATACGAAAATCACTCACATAACATATTTTTGATACCACAATAACATTATAGCAGGTTAATATATACGGAGATTGAAATATTTGTTTTTTTCTTAGGAATTTTTTTTGAGAAAATATTAAATATTTTGGATTTTAAAAGATTATTTTTAGTAAATCCAAAATGAGAAGTATTTCGTGAAATTTTGACATATTTCTAGAAATCAAATTCCTTGAATGGAAGGGGGAAAATACACATGATGGGTCATTTGAGATTATCTCTCTCTTTTTCATAATAATTTGAGATGCTTTCTCAATCACTGGAAGAATATATACATTCCAAGAATTAGCTTAGAGAAGTGCCCATATAGCTCAAAATACATGTATAATGTCTTCAATTGAAGAAAAAAAAAAAAAAAAAACCTCTTTCCAAACAACTCCTTTACACTGTCTCTAGATTGCTCATCTTTTGCAAATCATATAAAGCCATGGAGAAACTTCAATGAGTCTTGACGGTTTCAATC
The DNA here is from genome assembly GCA_003290165.1 of Berberis thunbergii. NCBI lineage: Eukaryota > Viridiplantae > Streptophyta > Magnoliopsida > Ranunculales > Berberidaceae > Berberis > Berberis thunbergii. The sequence continues at coordinate 316,534 of QNQO01007471.1, read as the reverse complement.
AATATAAATTGCTTAAGAAGAATAAGAAGACTCAAATTATGTCAATGAGGTACTAGTTCAGCTGATAGACTTGTAGTGAATGATATCACAAATTTAAATTTTAAATCTTACCGATGGCATTTAGGGTAGGAGGGGTTAAGGGATTAAAAAAAGACTCAAATAAGAAGGTTACTAATAGATGGCAGAGAATAGGTTTTAGTTTCACTAACAAGCCTTTTTTGATGCTTCTCTTCTTGAAAATAAGTAAAATAAATTAGGCATATCTTTTTTTTTGTTCTATTCTAAAGTAGTGAATCGAATTTGATTAGAATTATCATGCGGGCAAGAGAATTGTTGTAGAAACAATGGTTGTTGCCGCAAAGGAAAGCCACCATGAAGTTCATCATGCTTCCTCTAATTGCATTTGTAAAGAAAATGAAGGCTCACGGATGGTTGTGGCATCCTCAAAATTGGTACCAAGAAGGCTTTGTGCTATAGGAAGTGTAAATAGCATGATTATTCATTTTACATCCCCATGTCATTCAAATTTCTAAACTATTTAAACGCGAGAAACGCTGATGTCAATTATAGCCAAGGCCAGGATATTTGGTGGGCTGGGGCACGATTATTTTTTTGTTTATATATCTATATTTTTCTTTTCTGACCATATTTCTTAAAGATTACATTAATAAATATTTGAATTCACTTTCCAGTGATATCACAATCATTTTTCAAAATAAAATAACTACATCTTAAAAAAATTTTGAAAGACAAATGTAAAAGAAAAAAGAAAAAAGAAAAAAAAGAGATATACCACTGAAACTAGCATGGTTTAACGTCTGAATATATTTGGAGAAAAAAATATCTCTACTTTTATCGTTTTCTTCAAATTAAAATTGTAGTATTATTTAAGATCTATCCAATTATTCATTAAATGTATTTGGAGACAAATGTTTTCATTATATGAAAACATTCATATAAATGTTACATTAAAATAAGTATTAGCATAATTGGGAACAAGTATTAATATAACAAATTTAGAGGGGGTGACTAATTAGCAACCAAACTTGTAGGATTTAAGCTAGCCATTTTGGTTCATGCTTAGCTTGAGATTTCTTTTATATATATATTCTTTGGAATTACTTATAAATACTTTTCCGCCTCTTGCTTACATAAAAAATAAAATTTTCTAAATCAACTTTTGAATAAATTTTTCAAGAAAAAGTCGAGTGCAATAAAAAAAAGGACTTGAATCTGCATTTAATCCAAATCGGTAAACAATATATGATTTCAATTTTATGTTCACTCTATGAATACAAAATTTAAATTTATTTCTTTAATATACAAAGAATTTGCATTCTTTTTTTTAAAAGAACTAATTGTTTTGATTACTAAAAGTTAATATTTACAATTTAACATTTAGAGGTAGCATTTTCTTTTAAAAGCAAGTTCTCGAATGACATTCCAAAAGTAAAAGTGTACTATACCTATTATGACTTAGTTGGCTTGCTAAATCAACTTGTAAAGGTTTTAGTTGTCTTTCATTCTGGAAACAATTATGGTGTTTTGAAATTTTGGCATAGGTTTTCAGTTAGTTTTTAATATGAGGTGTACATGAACTGGAACTAAAATAGTAATAATAATTTTTGTGTGAATCGAACAATTTTTATTTTGAACTGGAGCTAAAATAGTAACCATACTTTTTTGTGTGAATCGAACAATTTTTATTTTTATTTTTTTATACAAAATATCTCAATCTTGTAGATACACCCACAAAATAATTTTTTCATATTTCTCTATGTCCAAGAATACTTACTCTCCCCAGATATTCAATTCAATTATTTCTTTTCTTTGTACCATAATCTTTTTGCTCTTTAATTTGTTTGTGTTTTAAACTATATATTTGAGAGAAATCAAACAAACCTTAAGACACAAAGACATGGAAAAAATATATATTGAAAAAATAATATTCTTTTATTGAAGATCTATATTCAACTATATGAAGAGAATATCAATATGTGAAGTCATCATAAATTAAATAAATCTCATAATTGCCCAGGTAAACATAAAACTAGAATAAAAAGATATTAGGGTAGTAACATGAGTTGAAAAATGTTAGAAAAATATGAAATCAAATAGAAAACACAAAAGTACTACAAAAAGAATTAATAAGAGAAAAATCAAACAAAAAAATTTATTAAGCATACCAAAATGAAGTAAAACATTAAGAAAAGATTGGGCTAAAAAATCTAAGGTATCGAAAAATTATGTTTGTGAAAAAAATGAAAGAAAAAAAAACAGATCGATGCAAATATATATATATATATATATATATATATATATATATATATATATATATATATATATATATATATATATATACTTTTTTCAAAAAAGAAGGACAATACTTTTTTGTTTACGAGAAAAAGTTCTAGCACACGAAAGTTGAATGATATACTTTACTCGATACAAATTTTTTTTTTTTTAAAACGTTAAGAAACAAACCGAAAAATGTCCCCAAACATAAGAATGTAGAATATGAAATGGTCCATGACTTTTTCTTTCATTAAGAGCAGGATAGGTAGTTCAAATATGTTTACTATGCCGACCAGTCTCACAATACAATGTAGAACATCAACATAATCAAACTTCAAAGGAAATAAAAATGTCAAACTAGACAAAGATAAGTAGCCTAAACGAGAATGCAACACTATTTTTACTAAGAACTTTCTTTGAGAAGAAAGAGCAACACTCGAAGCATCTTGGAGAAGAAGGTACAATCCGCTCTTCTAGCCTCCTCGGGTGACAACCCGCACAATCAGCTCTTGTTGTTCATCGAGCAACGCCCTCTTCCTGTTTTCGAGAGAGCATATTTGGTTCTGGAAAAAAATCATACGATCTCGTATTAAAATTGGATCGATTCCAACAGGCATATGTTCCCAGAACGCACCCAGAATATAATAATAATAATAATAATAATAATAATAATAATAAATAAATAAATAAATAAATAAATAAAAATTGTTGCCTACCTTTTTGAAGTTGTTGCAAATACGTTAACGACCTTCTATCTTTTCATCACAGTTGAAGGATCGAATGAAGACATGAAAAATCAAGCGCATTTGCAGAAAAAATGTAATTAATAGAATGAATCCATCAAATTATGTTTAAGATGCTCATAAAATCTTAAAAAAAAACCCTTGATACCCTAATAAAATAAATGAAAAATAACTTTTATGACATATTTATTCACAAAATAAACTATTTAGATATCATAGTTGATGTAATGGCCAATTTGTGCTTACTTTTATACTTTTATGACCAACAATAACTCTTTTATTAACCCAGGTTAGCTCACAAAGTTAACTCATCTTGATCATTATTAAACAAATAGAAAACCTAATTTTATACTTTTATGATCAACAAAGACTATTTTATTAATGATTCTAAATTTTTTTATTTGTTTGTTATGTTTACTCCCTTTTTTTACCCTTAACCCTCCCACCCCATACCGCTGGTAGGTATCGATATTAATGATTCTAATTATGACCAACCAATTATAAATTTTTTTATAAGTTTTCATTGACCGACAAGTTAATCAAATTATTATGCTAATGTTTGGTAAACTTTTCATAATGTAATTAATGATAATTACAAATTTGGTTTTAATTAGTTAATAAAATCAATTTGATTGGCTTTCCAAAAAAAAATCAATTTGATTAACGTGTCATAAATTTGATCGAAAAAGTTTACAAGTACTCGTGCATTAGCTTTTTTGATGATAGTTAGAAATTTGGTTTTAGTTATCGTTGCTTCTTATTCCATAATGTAGTTAATAAATAAATTTTCTCACTATCGAAATTTGATTTCCTATTCTTCAATGCATAGATATCTGTAAAGTAATAAATTTTATTCTGTCACTATTTAGGCACAAGCTATCTACCACAGAGCATGATCATAGCCTCATAGGTAAAATGAGAACCAATATTGAATAAAATAATTTTATGTAAACTAAATAGTGATAGAGAATTGAAGCAGCCATTAATTGAAACAAAAAACAAAATTGCTCTTCAAACTCAGATATACCTTCACAACCGGTCAAATACAAACACATTCAGAGTGACAAAACATTCATGAATTAAAAAATCCTAACATGAAAATATTAATACAATCATTTGTAGCTAACAAATGACATAAAATAATTATTCAAACTACAGTTAAAGAAATTATTTATAGCCATCTGTTGTCTACAAATAATGGGAGGAGTTAAAGGTAAAAAAAAGTATAAATAATAAAATAAATAAATAAATAAAAATAAAATCATTAATAAAAAAAGTCATTGTTAGTCATAAAAGTATAAAATTATCTATTTATTTAGGAAGGGTATATATGTCCTATAATTTTATGAGTTAACATGTGTTAATGAAATAGTCATTGTTGATCATAAAAGTATAAAATTAGACACAAATTAGCCATTATATCAACTACGGTATCTAAATTGTTAATCATAAAAGTATAAAATTAGGTTTTCTATTTGTTTAGGAAGGGTAAATATATCCTATAATTTTATGTGTTAACTTGGGTTAATGAAAGAGTCATTGTTGGTCATAAAAGTATAAAATTAGGTTTTCTATTTATTTAGAAATGGTAAATATGTCCTATAATTTTATGAGTTAACCCGAGTTAATGAAAGAGTAATTGTTGGTCATAAAAGTATAAAACTAGGCACAAATTAACCATTACATCAACTATGATATCTAAATTGTTTATTTTGAAAAAAATTAGGCCTTAAAAGTCATTTTTCATATAATAAATACACAAAAAGTTGTCATTACAATGAATATAAAACAACTATATGTGAGAAAAAATAATAAGATTAAACATATAAGAATAAAGATGAATCATTCTTAGTGAATAAATATTTTTCATGAATATGGGAGAGACTTGAAGAGTATTTAGAATTTGGAAAAGAAGATAATTAATTTATGTTAAGATCATAGAGAATGATTTTAGGAATATGCAAATGAATGTGGATATGTTTTGCCTATACTTATATTGTTAGTAGTGTTTTGTAATTGATATTTTCTTAGGAATAGAATTATGGTAGGGATGGCAATGGGGCGAATTTGGGCAAATCCATCCCCGCCCTGCCGGAGATTGTGGATCTCCAAATCCGCCCCGGATATTCGTTTATACAAATTTTTAAAACCCATCCCACTGTCACGCCCCGATTTTCGAGAAAAACGAAAATCCTAAAATCCACGTAGGATTATCCGTTTTCCCAAAACTCGGGAAGTGAAATTCAATAACAACAGAAACATTTAGCAGCAATGATAAAAGTATATTTCAGAAAATAGGAACAAACTAAATTTTTTAACAAAACTCTAACCAGGAAATTCCGACGTCGCTAGCCCCACTAGTGGAACTCCCATAATGCTGGTGTCAGAAATCTTCATCCCAAATATCAATAAAATCACACGTGATAAACATCAATCTAAACACAAACAACTAACCATCACACCAATAGGTAGTTCCTCAATGAGGCAAAGGTGTGATGCAAGAAAACACAGTTCCAAGAATTTAGTTCCTCAACGAGGCAATCATATCATCATCCTAATATGTAAATATGCATTTACCTGTACTTACCCTATAGGAGTTGACTATGGCAAGTCGGACCTGCAGAAATATTAGTGGACTTGCCATCCTGCATAAAAAAGATTAGAAACAATGCAACGTAATTTATTCTTTTTATTTGAATTAGGTTCATATTTTTAACGGATGGATCACTTAGACGATACCACATTCGCACCACCTCCGTGCCGAACATATATGCCCGTATGCCTCTCTCATATAAAGGAGGACTACTCCATCATCCATGCCCAAGTGGGGACATCACATACAGACATGCATCGCGAATACCCCTAACTATATGAGTACCAAAAGCCACCCTTGGGCTATCAATGCGCATAAACTCACGTCACATTTTTGACGGATAAATATCAAAGCCTATTTTAGGCATACAAATTCTCCACATTTTCGCAAGACTAACCCGAAGATTATTTTAGTTTTTCTAGTAAGAAATGGGTGCCCCAACTTCGCAAGACGACCCACTGGTCATTTAGTTTCTCTAGTAAGAGAGGGAAAATAATAAACAAAAGAGGTGTGGTAGTTCTAAGTGATACAAGTCCAAGTGGTTTATATTTTCAAAAATCCCGGTTTACCAATATCATTTATTTTTCATAATTCAGAATTCTTCCACAATGACATTTTGTCATACATGAATTGATTCACAATCTATTCACCCACATTTTTGGGGAAAACATAGCATATTCATTAATCATGCTATGTAACAATATGACAATCAAGCCACTCCTTGATTCAAATATCCAAATTCTTCATAATGCATAAACAAGTCAATATGCATACAAATCTCCAAATTTATCACAATGCGTTAATATTCATCAACCATTCACCAACCAAACAAAGTCACACCTAATCAGTAAAATGGTAAACATTGGTGACCCCAAACATGAACCCAGCAAGCTAAGAAAATCTCACACATCAAACAGATCAAAAATATTAGAGATCAAGCGTTTGCAGCACAAAACACCATAAATAAGGCAACCTCATTCTCAAACATGTCTAAAATCTCACAATTGGATTACCTGAAATGAAACTCGTCATTTCCATACAAGTAATATACATACAATATACATATACACCAATTAAAATGACCAGCCCTAAGATAATCTCTCTTCCAATGTTAACAAGAAAATTCTTCCCACCAGTATGGATTCAATTTAATCCTTCAATGTTTCCTATCATCAACCTCTTTCTCTCCCTAATACAACTTCAAATGGGTTACTTCCACACATGTTGCCATCACATAAATCAAACAACCCCATAACTCCCTCAATGACATGAATAAGGATCATTTTCACCACTAAAAATGGAATACTTTTAATTATGTGATATGATTTTCTACCTTTGCATATGTTAAGACTCGATCCACCTCACTTGTTGTTCACCATGTTGAACACACAAAACTGATATCTAAGTTCTGAATATATATTTCTTATGATGATCCAATTAGATATGTTTATTCAACTCTTTCAATCATGAGTATCCAACCAAGGGTAAAATATGACAATGGCTAAAAGATGAAGGACTATGAGTTTAAAATATTCAATCATACTTAACATCTATCAAACCAATTAGAATAAGGATGAATATATATCCCCACTGAATTGCTCATCCAAAGAGATAAAGTGCTAAGAGTTTCACTTACACCTTACACCCAAAACCTTTGAAATGGGATTTAAATCAAGCAATATAACAAGCCTAAGAATCCAATCCAAAATCATCAAGGACACACAAATACCGGTCATCACACCGCCAAACCAAAATCCAAATCATAACCACACATCCTCGCAACAAAACTCACAAACCCCATCATCAAATCCTCACAAATACAATCACTAATTCAGTCAAGAAACAAGGATTTGCAAAATACAGGGAATAAGAAAACTCACAGTAAAAGAAAAAGAATGAAGAAAACTCACCTATTTAGTCTCTCCATCCATCACCACGGCACGTGGCCTCCCAAGCACATATTTTTCAACTGTTAATATGACATCTCCTTCTATGAGTGTCATGATGGAACTAATGTAGCTGATGAGAAAGGGGATTTTGAAAATCATATCTGCTGTTGATCCTTTCTGTCTGATTTCTCCATCTTCAGCCAAAGCTCCAAGTTGTCAGGGTCAGTCACCAGTGACTTAGGGAGAACTAAACTAATTGGCGTGAAGGTGTCCTGGCCTTTAGCAACTGTCCATGGAAGACCTGTAGACTTAGCAGATGCTTGGATTTCCCTTGCTGTCATATCTAAAGCAAGGGCATAACCTCCAACATAATCCATCACAGTTGCTTCAGAAACGTTGCGAGCTTTCTGCCCAATCACCACAGCCAACTCCACCTCATGACCAAGTGACAACAAAGGGTGTGGAACTTCAATTGTTCCCCCATTTGGCAAGTAAGAAGAAGTGGGTTTCATGAACAACACCGGCTCTTTGGGGACGACATTGCCTAGTTCCTTGGCGTGAGCAGCGTAGCTTCTACCAACAGCTACTATCTTGGTTCCCATACTCAGAAGCTTTTGATAAGCTGAACCTGTCGTCGCCATTAATAGCCTTCAAAGCTCTCTCTTTCTCTCTCTTCTGATTGGATGATCTACAAACTTCTTACAAGGGTTTTGCTCTCTACTTGATCTGTTTCATTGTTTCCCTACTACCAAGCAGACCAAACAGCAAACACACTACAACTTCTTCATCATCCATCCAATTGAAGTCAAAGATTTTCCATAGAAGCTCAGACAAAGTGGAGAGCTCTTCCCTCAGTCTCTCGGTCTCCTGATCGCAGTCCGTCTCTCCCAACCTTCTGTGCATATCTCAATCTCCAGATTCAGCCGCCATCGAAGAAGAAAACATAGAGGAAAAGATGAAGGAAGAAGGAGAAAAGAAGAAGGAAGGAGAAAGAAAAGAAAAGAGAGTTTTCTCTTTATAGGGTGGGTGGCTATTCACCCCCACTGAACTTTTGAAAGCACCCACCTTCTAAACTCACCAAATAAACCCTAAAACTTTGAAATTCACATTCAATTAAATGTAACCCTATTTTATTTAATTCAAAATAAAATAAATTAGTTTTATGAAATTTAGGGGTGTTACACCCACTCCGGACGGATTGGCGGATATCCACCCCGCCCCGAATAACCGAAAAAAAAAAAAACAAAAAAAAAAAAACAAAAAACAAAAACAAAAACAAAAAACAAAAAACAAAAAACAAAAAACAAATGGTGTCAACTGAAACTTAGGCAACTCAAATTCAAACTTGAAAAAATCACTACTTCGAAATAAATTGGCTTGAATTTGACTCATTTGAGTTCCATCTTTGTGTATTTCAGGACTAATCTCACTACAAGTGGACCCAGGCCAAACCCACAAGGATCATACCACTATGGCCTTGTCAATACCAGTAGAACAATTAGGCTTGCTATGTCTGCTGGCCAAGTCGATGGCAAACAAAGATATGGTATCAACAATGTCTCCTTTGTCCCTGTAGACACGCCTCTGAAGCTTGCGGATTTCTTCAAGATTAGTGGTGTTTATACTTGAGAAGATGACACTAATACATACAGATCTAAAATCACCATAAACCACATACAGAAGGTGGCGGTGGCTTTCTCACTGAAGATGGGGCTTTCTCACTGAATAAGAATACGAGGTCGGCGGTGGCTTTTTCACTGAAGTGGAGAAGATGGGGTGGCGATGGAGGTCACGGGATGGCGGTTGCTTTCTAATTGAAGTGGCGGGGGTGGAGGAGACGGGGGTGGCGCTGGCTTTCTCATTGAAGTGGCAGGGCTGAAAAAATGAGGGAGAGAGGAAGATAGGGTGGAGGAGACCGCGTTGGCGGTGGCTCTCACATTGAAGAAGAAGAGAAGAAATGAGGGAGAAAGGAAGAAAAAGGAAATGAAAAGAAATGGAAAAAATGCTTAGGGCTAGTTTTTTTTTGTTTTTGTTTTTACAGGACGAAGGGTATTTTTGTAATTTCAATACTTAAACGGATATCGGGCGGATATAGTTAAATCGGTATCCGCCCCGGATATTTGATGGATGTTGTTTGGATATCCGTATCCGCCCCAAAATCTGTTTAAGCATATCCAAAACCGCTCCAAACGGATTGAGTGGGCGGATATTTGTGAAAATTCGCCCCACTGCCATCCCTAAATTATGGGGAGAGTTGATAGTATTTTTAGGGCATATATACGTAGGTGGCAATTTCCTTTGTCAAAAGAATGCCACTTAGGTGAGAGACAATTTAGTGTCTACTTTAATATAATACTAGCTATTTTAGGTCGTGCTAAGCACAGGTGTTGCTAGATAATATTATTTAATTAATTTGTCTATAATCTAGATTTAAAGTTTCAAATTAGGAATCTGAAAATTGTAAAATACAATCTTAAGATTGGTTTTTATTTAATCTCTTTGTTTTCTGTTCAAAGGTACAAATTAATGTCAACAATATTTTAATTTACTTAAAGAAGCTATATCAAATTATTATACTTTTCATTTCAATATGAATTTTGTCTGGCATTTTGCTCTCCCTTGTCTAATATCGCGGTTGCTAGCATAACGTTAGCTGATGCTTATTCCTCAAATATTGTCATTACTATTTCTCTGAGAAATAAAAGTTCATGACTAGCAAGCTTTCTGCCACCACATGACATTGCTCCGTTAGGCTTTTGTCCATGTGGAAAATTCTCAACTGCTACCTCTTATAGGAGTCTGGGTCGTGTCCCCTAAGCCATATTTGGCTACTCTGGGAGCAACCGACATGTTGTTTTGGAAAACTTTTAGATGTTACTATATGTAACCAATTTACATAGTCATTTTCAGGATCCCATAACTTATCAAAGACCAGAACTGATAAACATGCAGCCGATTGGGTTCAAACCCATGACCTAGTGGTACCATCCGCTAATCTCTAACCATTGAGATGTCATGCCATTGACAAAATAAATGATATCAATTAATAGAGCTTTGCTACAGATCGAGGGAGGGAGCGAGGGAAAGGGGGCGAGGGATGGGTGGTAACCACCCATCTGCCTCGAGATAAGCGCATCAAATTCGAAATATGATATGTTGCTTATCTCGAGGCGGATGGGTGGTTACCACCCATCCCTCGTTCCCTCCCTCGACCCCTAGAATTTTCCCAATTAATAACTATAACTAAATCAAGAAATATTAAGAAATGAAAGCAGCAACAAAATTAGAAAAATACATTATGTAAAACTTAATGGTTGTAAATCAAAGTAAATGCTAGAAGAATAAATATAAACTATAGGAATTTATGAGAAAATCAAAATGAAGAGAAAGTTGGATTTTAAAATTTTTTCCCAAAGTATTCTGGATTTTTATTAATAGCCAATTGAAAAACATGATAACATCTTCATTTAAGGTAGTGTTTGAGGCATGTGAGCTATAATAGTAAACAAATTAATGAATCATGATTAAGAATACAATTGAAAATCAAAATTTGAAAATTAAGAAAATCGTTGAGATAACCTAAAACACTAATAATGGTTTAACAGTTAAAATTAGTGAAATATCAAACCTTTAAAAACACAAATTGATGCAAAATAACAACACAAATGGGTACAACATGCATCTACATACCTCTAAGAATTTTTTTCTTCTTCTCTTTTTCTTTTCTTCTTCAAAGCTCAATGCTCTGCAATTGTAAATTTGCAACCCTAGATCGACAGGAAGGAGAGGAATACTTAAGGGGGTTATTTGCACCCTAATTAGGTGTTATTTGTTACAAAAAAACCACCCAAATCCAGACCCGCCCAGACCTTGCTCAGACCCGCTTAAGCGTCTACCCGAATTTTCACTCTGTAAAATATATAATCTGAGCGTTTCTAAGACGCCTATTGCCTAGGCCTTTTTTTTGAACACTGGTCATGGCTGAAATCCTCATTAGACTTCTTCAAAATACCCAACTTGATGGTGAACTTTTTGGTTTCAAAGTGAGAAGAAACAACCCTGAAGTTGATCACCTCATTCTTTTCAGTAAAAGCCAACTTCCCTCAATGTCACAACATCAAAACACTTCTAAATATGTATTGCATAGCTTCCGATCAGAAAGTCAATTTTGATATATCTTCAATTTACTTCACTCCTACTGCGCACGTAGACACAAGAAATGGTGTTGATTATCCTTGGCATGAAGCCTATGAATATGAGTGAAAAATACCTTGGTCTTCTTTTGAACCTTACTAGGAGTAGATCTGGTGATTTTCAAAATTTCCTTGAAAAAATTGAAGTGCACCTGACTAAGTGTTAAAAACAAGTGTTTATCTCAGGCTGGGAGAGCTACTTACTTCTCTTCCCATTTACCCAATGCAATCCTTCCTTCTCCCTTGCTCAATCCTAGACAACATTGATAGCATGGTCAAAGAATTTTGGTGGAGAAACAATAATGAGAGCAAATCCCCTTACTCGGCAAAATGGTCTATTATCATCAAACCAAAGCCCCTTGGAGACATAAACATTAAGTTTGCTAAGCCTAAAAACATATCCTTGCTTAGTATAATGATGCGAAGACTCTTTTCCCAACCCAATGACCTTTGGCACTTCGTCCTTAAATCTCATTATTTTACCCCAACTCTAACCTCCTTGAAGCTGATTTCTCTATCAAAGGTTATTATTCCCCCATTTAGAAAGCTCTGGGTGAGTGTATTGAGGTTTTTCAACAGGGTATTCTTTGGACAGTTGGTTATGCCTCATCTATTGATATTTGGAGACATAAATGGGTCAACAACTTGTTCCCATTTTGTTCTTACCAATTCCATTGAGCTCTTTGACACTGTTTCCTAACCAATTACATGTTCCCAGATTTCTCTCTCTTGCGACAATCTAGAGATAACTTAATTAGACTTTCAAGTTCCTGAGGTGCCCCAATAAGCACATGAGAAGTAACAACTCATTGAAAAGAACTAAAATTTATTAATTCATTTGTGTGTAAAGTTGTCGGAATTCTACAAAAGAAGGGTCTTAAAAAGTGGGAAAACATGAGAAAATAATAAAAGAATTTATTAATTAATAGATTAACTGTGCCTTACAGACGAGGTTAATTTGTACAAGTGCTCTCTATGCACCCTAAAAAAATTTGATTGAGCTCCGTCACTGATGACCAACTAGATGCTGGTCAAGTCCTTGCTTTGCGTCTTAGCTCTTCAAAGGCTCTCATAGTTTCAGCATCGAAACCTCCAGCAAACTGGCAAGGTCATTGTATTAAGATCAACATGTACAACTCATTTCAACATAATTTTGACTATAAATGGAAATTATTAATTACCTGATGCACGCGAAATGCAAACCGTACGCCTTGAAGAGTCAACTCCTCTTGTTCAGGACATACATTTCCAATTTGCAGTCCTGCAGATACCCTTCTCATATATCTCATTGCCAACTTCACAGAGGCCAATTTAATCTACAATGACAACAGATGCTTGATGGTTATACATACAATTTAAACAAAAGTTACCGAAAATGAAAAACAATGTATATATAACTCAGACAGCATTATACAAAGTTACAAACTAACGGGGTACAATGGGTTTTCAAATACCTGGCTAATGATTCCTGTTTCAAGCATCCATTCTGTAGGTATATGAAATCCTTTGAACTTTTTGGTGGATGTTTCTCTCAATCGCGAGAGATCATATGCACTTTGCTCCAGTCTGTTTGATTAAAAGAAGGAAAACAGGTTTTGTTACTTGCATTGTCATCTTAGAATCAAATCAAATCTCTTATCAAAATTTACAACATCAGGAGCTCACTTTTCTAGCAAACTCTGCATCTTCTTCAGTGCAGGACCACACGGTTGGCGTAGATTGTCATGGAATGAAGACGTATCTGCCTCTAACTTCTTGAGATCACTATAACCAAAAGCCGCCTCTCTCAAGGCATCAGCCTTATGTTCGGGCCAGTCAAAATGCTTGAGTACAGCTCTCTCATCCACCTAATTATAAACAACAGTGTGAACATTAGAGAAATGTCTTAATATGATTATATCAACTAGCTAGTATGTGTGTTTAGTGAAACAAACCAAATATGAAAGCTCTTCATCCAGCCATTTTACAAATGCAACTACATCTTCGATATTTGTAAAACTTGCATTCTGGACTTCCTTGATCAGAAAACGAATAAAATCGCCCTGTGTTTCTACATCAGTTTTTATCTGTTTACATCAACATGAAACAAGAGTAGTTCATGGTTAGCAACTCAACACATGAACACAAAGGAAGATGCAAAAAGTTCACCTGGAATTAATTCAGGTGAAGCAGTTGAAACAGAACATGGAAATAGATTAATCACTGAAAAAAAAAAATGATCAGAAGTGCATTCTGATGTCAAATGCACATAAATAAAAAATTCACTCGTATCGTAAGTATTCTTTCTAATATAATGTAATCGTCAATTCTAATCTCTTCCACTATTATCATTTGTATTACTCCAGAAGATAATTCAGAATTAAACATTTAATTCTATAGAATAGCATCTTTATCTGGGCAACCCCATTAACATATTGCCAAAACTAAAATTGCTTTTTTTATTGTACAACATGGGCTCAATAATTACTCTCTAAATATGATCAAAAAATCTGGTACAAACTCTACAAATAGATCCCAAATTTATTGTTGTAATTAATATATTCCACATAAATTGTGGCATTGATTCCTGCCCATGCGTACCATGTCCTCTAGTACTAGACTTGGTTTAGATCCCTACCCTAAATTTGTTTGCGACTCAACATACAAACACTACAGTCTAAAGACATCCTCGATGCGTGCAACACCGCAACAATCGAAGCACATAAACAATGCCATTTAGCAAAGATCAAGGATTTATTCTTCTAAGTGCATTGAGAAACTAATCCTCAATTAACGCTAATGGAAGCTAAGATAATAGTAAATCATCTTTAATTGACTCTACTTCAACAGTGCACCAGTTTATTAATGTCCAGGAGGGCACTTTCGTAATCTATGAAAAGCACTAGGGTTAATATAGTCAATTGACTCAGATAAAACATTGTCTCAGTGAAGCAGGTAATCTGGGAATACTCAAAGAAATACAAAGTACATGTCAGGGGCAATTATGTCAACACAACGGTAAAGTTCAGTGGCAGTTTTGATAATTTTCATAAAGGTGAGAAAATCCAACGGTCGGAAAGAAAGCGGTCAAACTGACTAAACTTACAGCAATAAGATGAGCAGACCGGTTTTCAATTTCTCCGATCATGTCACGAGTATTCGCCGTCGTGGTCGTCGCCGGAGTTTCTGATCCAACACCTATGACTCCTGAGTCCCGCCGAGAGTCTCTCCTCATCAGAGTGTGGTACAGCTCCACTACCTCCGGCACTCTTTTCACCTTTGCTCCGGTGCCCTTTCCACCTCTCAGCGGCGGCGGTGGCGGCGGTTGAGGTACTGATTTCTCCATAGACGGCAGTGGTGGCGCAGATGAAGTTGCCTTCGACATCGGCGGTGGTGGCGGTGGAGCAGGAAAGGCTGAAGAAGAAACGGAGCAAGAAGATGTTGATTGTGTTGCAGTAGGTGATGGAGGTGCCGATGACCTCCGCGGTGGCGGAGGCGGTGGAGGAGGAGGAACACAATTCGAAGCCGATGATGAAGAAGAAATTGAGGTTGCAGTGGTAGTTGTTGAAGACGTAGGCTTCGGAGGTGGTTTTGGAACCCTAGCTACTCCTCTAGCTGCTTGTTTCGAAGGAGAAGAAGCAGATTCACATAATTCTTCAGCACTTTTGGACCAAAAATGCTTAGCTGCTTCAATATCTGTTTGTTCTTTCTGGTTTCGATCTACGACCTCCAGTTTCAAATTCGACACTAAAATGTCTGCAGATTTAAGCGTGCGCTGTTTCAAGTTCTTGGAAAAACATGGGGTTTTGTTTCGCTCAGTAAGTTCTTCTTTCAGCTTCCTAATCTCCGCTTCTAACTCCGCTGTCACTTGATTCGCTTCACTAACAGTACTCTCCAAGCTTGAAAATTCATTACTATTTTTCTTGTTCTTGATCCTTTCTTCCTCATTTTCAGCTCTGAGATTCTTGATTTCTTGATTCAATCGCTCGTTTTCGGACTCTAAGCATTGAATCTTCTCGGCGTGATTTTTAATCTGTTCAGTCTTGGTAGAGATTTCCGATTCAAGAAATGGTACTATTTCTGCGGATTCTTTGAAGAGTTTGAGCTGAAGAAGCTCAGTTTGGAGACGGGATTCGCGGTCCCGGAGCTCTTCGACTTGTCGAAGGAGTTGCTGAGTGAGATCAGGAGGACGAGGCTGGATCTGGGCGGAGGATTTAGGGAAGTAGACACCAAAGGAGAATGAGGATGCTCCTCCTTTTTTCCCCATTGTCTTCTTTTCAGTTTTTTTCAAATTGAAGAGTGAGAAGAATCGGTTCAGAAAACAAAACAAAGAAAAGAGAACAGTTCCTACTTAACGGTCTCATAAACTAAGTATAAATAGGGGAGTGTTGTTTTCTTTATAAAAAAAAAGGAAAAACTTTTTTCTTCTACGTGCACCCCTTCATTTTTTACCCTCTATGCACCACCAATGGCATAAAAGAAGGTTTGGAAGAACTTAGCAACTTCCTCTCACCCACGCCACCCATTTTTTTATTAATTTTTTTTTTTTTACAAATTCTTCTATACCACCCATAAAAATCACTATTCATCTTCTTATTCTCTCACCCTCTATTTCTCAAGAACAATAACAATATCAACAACTTGGAAGGGATAGCGAGAATGAAGGCGATCGATTGCAAGGGATGGTGAGAGACGATCGGCGACAGCGAGAGAGATTGTCGCTTCATCTCCATCTTCTTCTTTTCATTCCCCTCTCCATCTTCTTCTTCTTCTCCTCCTTCCCTCTCCCAGTTCTCCCACTCTCTCTACGTTCCCCTATTTACTTTTCCCACTTTCTCTTCTTCTCGCACAGGTTGTCGCCCCTCTCCTTCTCCTTCTTCTCCTTCCCCTCGTGCACACTATTTTTTTTGCTTTTGTGTTCCGCGACTAAGAGCTTTCCACTCACAAGTAACTTTGCCAGGGTCAATTTTTTTTGCCTTCGTAGTGGCCCGTGCTAGTGGGGAACCCATCATCGCACTGTCCACTGCGAGGGAGAAAAAAAAGAGTGTCCATGAGGGGAAGGAAAAAAAAGGAGGGGGAGAGGGGCGACATCGGAATCGAGATGAAAAAGAAGAAGAAGAAGAAGATGAGGGTTGCTTTGGGGGTGCCCCTGGATGGGAAGGAAAGAAAAGAAGAGAAATGAGAGAAAAAGAGAAGAAGAAGAAGATCAGAGAAACAGAAGATTTTGGAAGAAGAAGGGTGGTGGTGAGAAGAGAGGAAGTTGGGAGGGGAGAAAGTTTTAAGTTTTTCTTTTTATAGGTGGTGTGGGACGGAAAATGCATTGTATGAGAAAGAAAAAATTAGATGAATGAGAGTAAGTTGTGATGTCAAATAGTCGCTGCTTTTTTGGTAAATAGAAAACTAAAATGAGAATGAAACCAATTTGACGAATTTCAATTCAAGGGGTCTCAAAAACTTGACTTCTTGTTAGTGATAGGAAAAATGATGTCATTCAAGTTGTAGTTTGAAAATGGAGACATTTTTTTTAAAATATAAAAAGGATTATTAGAATGATAAACTAGGTCTATTTGGTAGCTCATTATTAAAAAAAAATCAAATCCAAATTCTATGTTAAGTGGATTTTTCGTTGTTTGGTTGTCATTTAAGACTAGAAATTATTCACATGGAGGACTTTTACTTATAAAAAGTGAGTCACGTGAAAGAGAGATTGAGAAAATCATAAAATGGTGAAAACATAGTGGAATAAATTGAGAAATGGGGAGAATGAGCACACTCCACCATATATGTTCTCTCAAAATCACGATACAGTGCATCCAAATACGACTTACAAAGCTTAGCAAAAGCCTTCCCCAAAGCATGAACTGTACCATGAGCGTTAGGGTGCAGCTCACCCTGAACCAACGACGCCAATCCAAAGGGACATTTGGGAAACACCAGCTCCACACCCAAAGCTTTCTCAACTGAAATATCATGCCCAGAAGTAAATTCAACATTGCCTGCCGTGAGAGAAAATTTTAACTTTCAAAAAGAGCTGCAGCAGAGAACACATATAAAGAAAACAAAAAGGAGGCAAAAAAGATACAAAAGTAAAGAAACTCCCTCTTGTAGAAGCAACAGTTATATAAGCACTAGGCAGTCGCACCCCCTTCCTTATTACTTAACATTCACATACTCATTTAATGACATGCGCCGCTCGAGACGACGTTTCGGGTTCAATCATCACGACTGTACAGATTCTATTAATGAAACACTTGATGAAACACCAAACCGTCCACTGATCAGCACCGTACACGTGTCATGATAAATTTGTCAATGTAACAAAGTAGGCCTGATTGCATGCTCCCCATACAACGTTAAGCCCACGATTGGCAGGATCCAGAAGGTCGAACCCAAATTGCAGTACTTTAATAAGCCCATACGTCACGCGGTCAAGCCCAATATTCATAAGCCCTGAATAAGGCAATAGTAAGCCCTGATAAGGCAAGTATATGAGGGATTGACCCAAGACAGGCAGACCAACAATACTTTGGTTATGACTAGGAAACAAGTACTGGAATATAAGTTAGACAATAAAACTTCCTTGCATGGACAACAATCAGAAAGGGAAACCTCACCCGGAGATCTAGGAACACAAGTCGTATAGGAAAACTACCCTACATGGATATCTCCTAACTAGGAAAGGATCTCCAACAAGATCTCTTTCCCTAAACTACTCCACCAAATGCCTACCTGAACAAGGACTCTCACACTATAAAAGGGAGATAAGGTCGATGAACTAAGGTACGCTATAGAAACCTAATTTACAACTTTAAGCCTCTCCTAAGCCTTATCTAACTTAAACATCAGAGTGCCATCGGCCGTCACACTGTGGTCTTTGGCTCACGTATGCTACTTGTGCAGGTGTAGGTGTAGGTCAAGGCGAGGAAGGAGAGCAAAAATCGACTACGTCACTATGTATTTGTTACATAGGGCGTGCCCCAAGGAGTACAATAGGTCCTAATGATCAGAGACTATGGATAATATGTATAATATTAAAAACACCACAGGCGCCGCTGATCGGATCGGGACGTGATATCTTTTTGGATAAACTCCTAATCAATTAGGATTTCTTCTGGGATTGAGACGAGATATCTTTTTGGATAAACTCCTAATCGATTAGGTACGTAGTATTTCATTTCCTATAAATTGGCCATTCGAGATATCAAAATATTTGCAATTCAGCATTATAATGACAACCTAACACATAAAAGAAGAGTTTACATTCAAAACAAACATGTTCTTTCCTAGTCATCTCAAAGTCAATTAATATTTCGATTTGTCCGAGTTTCGTCCTAAAGTGCAATTTGTTGTATCTTGGGAGACTAACGACCATCAAAGTTGCACCAAGACGGATCGAAATTGTCTTAAGGACATTACATTAACTAAACCTCAGATTATCCCATCTCCTTACTCTTACAGATTGTATCCAACATTTTGCCCCTTCATTTCCTTTCTAATTATGTTTTTTTTATTTCTTGTGCAATACACTCAAGAAACTCAAATTCCATTTCATCTCTAGTACAAGAACAATCCAGCCATCACATTAAAACTTTGACCAATACATGATATCAGGTAACAATCGAAAAGACTATCTTCTTGCGACATTGCTAGGGTATTTTTCTCCTAAAATACTTACATGTATAACTATAAATGAGCATTCAATGATTTTCTGTTCTGTCTGATTGAAAATTTCCTCTCCTCCACATTCACCTTGTCTACATAACCTGGAGAAATTTTTTACAAAACTACAAAGGGTAACTACTTATTTGTCCTGTAATTTAAAGTATAAAAGGTATATAGTTGTGAAATCTCATAACACTAGGAAAGAGACATATTCAGTGACTAGTAGCTATCACCCCAATGCACCATTTGTTTTCAGCACAGCACTTTTTTGTTTCATTGGTCTCCTCTAATATTGCTTGTGTGTTGGCTGGATTTCCCTGAGATTTAAGTGCCATAAAGGAGAATGAAGATCACGAGTTTGAGTTTGCATTTACAGGTGGATGAACTTGGAGATTTACATCTCATTAATCCATTGTATATAGCAATTGGACAAATGATACGAAGTCTTGTTTCAAAATTTATAGTTGGGGGAGAGATTGATTAATTGTCTTGTTACGTATTCTTATGCATTTCTTGATTTGTGCGTGTCATCCTTTCCGAAGGGCCATGCATCCGAAACAATTCTTATGAGATAATTCTTATACAAAAAATTACCAGTCTCTAGACAATAACTTAACCAAATTGACTTTTACTCGATGACTTACAATTTCGTAGTATTAATATGAATATATGACAGCTATCAATTCAGTATAAGAAAAGGGTTCGTCCGATGATCACAAATGACAAATCCAAATGCTATAAGGTTGTTAGGACCACCATGCATGTATCCCTGAACTGGTGTATACAGTGGCATAGATAACCATAGTGACAATACATATGCAGTGTTTATGTCATTTAGCAATGCTTCACTTTGGCCCATTCCCAGGATATGCCAATGGGATTTATACACAAAAAAGTTCCATGTTTTTTTCTTGTACAGAAGCTAAAGCCAAGAGTGGCAGACTACTTGGAGCATCCACAATGATAAGAGGTAAACCAAGCAGAATTTGTAAGTTTAGGAATCCAATGCTTTTCAGGTGCAGTAAAACATATACAGTGAAACAGTTATTATCTGGGGTGGAGCCAATTTTTTTTTTTTTATAAATACTCGAATGTGGTAATTTTCAGATTCGTGGATTTATATGAAAATTACACAAGAATTTTTTAAATTCTACCCGGGATGGCATCATAAGTTCAAGATTTTTACGTCGCTGGATCCATATCATGTTTAGATTTGACTATCCATGATATGTTTGACTTGATGATTTGAAGTTTCGAATCTTATATTACATTTTAGAGTTCATTGATACAGGAGGTTGATGTAGAAGGTACAAACGGTTAGTTTCATAAATGCTGATGGGAGGTGGTGGAGTGGAGGTGGTGAAGGTGAGGTAAGCTGAAATGAATGAAGAGCCTTATCAAATGAATGTAAACAATGTGTGAAAGAAAAGTGTTAATTGGTCCCCTTTATTATCTGATTGTGAAGGCAAGCAAACTGTACACATGCAGAGACACCAAGGCATGAAGAGGGTGTATTTAAGTTGAAGAAGGTGACAGTGTGTACACCTTTATGAATTTTTTTAGAGTTTGAACGGAAATGGGGGAACTAGCACATGTTGCAGTTGGGGCAACTTACACTAGAACCCTAAGAACTATTACTTTCAATCTTGTTAGAGCATCCTCTCCAAGTCCCTACCATTAAATTGGTTGCTTGCTGATGTTTAATGTTATTGAGGGTGTTTAATGTAATTGCTGGTGTTTAATGTTAGTCAAAACATCAAATTGGGCGAACAAGGGAGGGGTGATATAGCCAACGATGCCTTGCATGGATGAAACATTGTGGTTGAGTTTGATGATAACCGTTGTAGGATGACAATGGATTGAGTTTCGGATCCAAATTTTACTGTTTATCATATTGGAGTTTAGATTTTTTTTTTTTAAATCTATTCAATTTCGGTAAAACCAACCGAGTTCCATCAATTTATAGACGAAATGCTTCTTCGTAATGGTTTATATATATTTTTTTGAAATGATCAAATCACATACTTAGTGATCTGATAATCAAATGTGGTGGATGCACTTTATTAGGTCATAATCTCTGACCAATGAATGTTAATATTTTTTGACATTCAAGGATAAGACTTTGAAACAGGATTACTTCACTGGAGTTCAAAGAATTTTTGCTGGTTGCACTACATTATATTCTAAAATATATTCTTAGGACTTGGTAACGTGTATCAGTTGCTTCTTAAATGTATGTTAGTCTAGGTCATACACATTGTTATCCATCTCAATCATATCTTTTGTAGAGGCTGACATATACACATTTCCATGGTTAATGATCCTGATCCTGCATGAATATAATCGGGGGCTTACGAGCCGTACCCACGAGTAGTTAATTGGATTGCAAAGGATATTTGTCGGTTGCACCCTCAGTTGTCCAACGTACAATATTATTAGGACAAAACAGAAAAACAATGAAAAAATGCATATCGACCTTTGTTTTTAAACTTCATTTTGTATCATATTATTGTGAGTGGAACATTTCTGCAAAAGAACTTGATACCCTAGCTTTTGAAAAAGCCGAATTGTGTTTTTTGACTAGTTTTGAATTTGTGAATTGATTTCTGTGTAAAATTTGCATAACTTTTAGTCGATCCATAAAGTACAACTTAATCAGTGAAACTGGTATGTTAGGATTTTGGTGGCTGAGAGCTTTTATGATTTGAACAAAAACACTGCAACATCAACAACCTACCCAGATATATATATCTAGCAAAGCAAAGATTTCCACTAATCGTCTCCAACGATCATGCCTAGATATTTCAAATGTATCAGTGAATCAAGAACTTGAAAGAAGGCCCAAATTTGAGCGGATTGGGTGAGCTTGAGGTTCAGCTCAACTCCAATGAAATTATCAATCACACAACCAAAGCTGAGCCCTATATCATCGCCGGGCATATCAACCATGCTCAACCCATTAGGCTGCACTAAAAATTCTTAACAAATTTTGCTATGAAAATTTTACTTGAATTTTGGATTAGATGATCTATTATTGCTAAGTAAAACTCACTTTCATTTGAATGTCTCTCGCGCATATCGAAATTGGATTAAAAAGCCTTTATTTTTTTGGTTTTCAAGGTTAATTCCAGCCCAGCTCAAATTGCAACGGGGTCGGTTATCTTATTAGGCTCCATTTGTTTCATGAAAAATAAATATTCAAGAAAATCACTAAAATTTTCATGTTGTTTGGTTGTGTAAAGGAAATTAATTTTAAATAATCAAATATTTGTTTTGTGTGATAACACTGGTGGTAATAGAGGAAGTGGTGGTTAATTTTGTAGTTGATGTAATTGTAGAAATGGTAGGGTCGTGGTTGTAGTGGCATTGGTTGTGATGGGAGTAAGTTGTGACATGACAGTGGTTGTGCCATGGTGGTGGTATTAATTGTGGTAGTGTGACTTTATTATGGCAGTGGTGGTGGTGGTAGTGGGGGTGAGGGGTGTTGATGGCAACGGTGGCGGTACTACTAGTGGTGGTGATGGTAGTTGTGTTATGTTGGTGGTAGTGGTGATATTTGTGATGATGGTGATGGTGGTTGTGTTATAATAATGGTGGTGTTGGTAGTAGTGGTGGTTGTGCTATAGTAATGGCGGTGGTGGCGATGGTAGTTGTGTTATGGTTGGTGGTGGTGGTAGTATTAGTGATACTAGTGATGGCGGTGGTAGTATTGGTGATACTAACGGTGGCGGCGATGATAATTGAGTTATGGGTTTGGCAGTAGTGTTAGAGGATCGATCTCAAATCTTATCGCAAGTGAATGGTTATCTATTGAGTTAGATAACGGCAAGTACGGGTTGAATCCCACGAGCTATAAAATTCGGAAAACTAATCTTTAAATCTCTTTTGAAACTTAACCTATTTAGAAAAGAAGTACTTGGTGAAATGTTTAAAAAAACCATGCAAAGTAAAACCTAAATGTGAGAGTTAGGTCTTTGAGTTTATCATCATGAGTAGGTGGCACCATTAGGCCACTCTTAGATTAATCTTTTCCAAATTCATTAACACATCCTAAAGTAGATTTTCATCTCACCTTATGATGAAAAATATGACATTACGAGCAAATGGATTTCGAGCGTAAGTTATTTTGTAACCTACGAATAAAATTGGATTTTAAAGCATATAAGAAATCCATACTTAAATGAAACATCAAATATTTAGCAAATCACAGTGAAACTTAGACTAATAATATGTAAACACTGTAAGGAGCTTGTTAGACAAAATGTAAGTATAAAAACTTATCTAATCTTGAGCTTAAGAAGTAAAAGAAGAAAACATGAGTTGAATTCATATAATGAAGTACAAAACATCTAACTTACTTCATAGGTTCATGACATAGCCAAACTACAAAGCTAATCTAACTAAACAAGCTTCTCTAATACATGAAAATTGAAATAAATTAATCTAAAAGAGCCTTCTTGAAGCTATCCTCCTATGGGCTCACCCACACCCTACGCTAGGATTTTAGCCAAACATGGTGAGCTGCAGGCCAAACTTCACTTATTTCTCTATAAACTACAACTACTATTTCTCTCTCCCAAGTATTTCAAAATGTTTCATGTGTGGGGTATTTATAGGTGAAGAAGGGTGAGACTTATGTATAGAGATTATGAGGTGGAAGGTGGAGTGTTGGAGTGAAATAAGGTGGAATGCAAAAGTGATGAAGTAAAAATAAGGAAGAGTGTAAAAGTGAAATATCCAAATCTATGATAAAGTTTTTGGAGTTTATAGAGATTATTTAGGCTATGATAAAGTTTCCATGTGAATATCCAAATCTTCAAGTTGGTTTCTTCGAGATCCGTACACGATGATACTTTGTGGGCTTGTATTCGTGGGTCTTTGGGCTTGAAAATCTTTGATCTTTGACAATGCATATGTGAACTTCCAATGACTTTTCTAGTTGTCGATTTTAGCTTTATTGTGCTACTTTGTGTATGATTTGAGATTAGTGCTTGAATTTCTACAAAATACACGTAATGAAATATTTTTATTAGGTAATTGGACCTAGCAATTGTATATTTAGGGGCAATAGATGTCTCATTTATATGCTTATCAAATTTCTCCAAACCTACACTTGCTAGTCCTCGAGCAAAAAGAAATAAAACATAATTCACTTTTGTAGGAATCATGATTATATTTAGCATATGCAACAAACATTTAAACCTCTAGGTTTCCTCTAGTGGACGAGTTGTAGTCTCGTGAGGGTTTTCAGAAATGATACTCGAGACTCGGACTAAAAAAAAACTCTTTCCTTATTGAATCTCAGATAGTTCCTAGTTGATTGTGTAAGCCTTAAAATATGTATTCATGTAACTTATCGATCAATATTAAGTCAATAAGTGACTTCAATAAGCACTAATCAAAAGACATAGGAATTCTCCATTCAAGTTTATATTAAGAGTTTGATCATCTTCTTTGTTGCAATTTTCAGTTTTAAAAGTTGACATATTTCTAGATCACATTCTAGAAAATTCGCTTCAACTACAAATCTCATAAGGTATATAATCATTAATAATGAAATCACTCAGAGATTTGGCTATTTTCTCTCAAATGTATGTGAATAAGAGGAAACAATAAATAAGAGATAGACACACACAAAACAAAAAATGGGAACTGGATGATATAATAAATATGATTTCAATAAGGAATATCATCCACTGAGAATGTTGACTTCATTCACCATCGTAGTTCTTAATTGACCATCCACACTTCAGTGAAATTTTCCTAAGGATCATATAAGATTTTGACTAGGTTGTAACGGAGCTTAAGAAAGGGTAACAATGAAGGTAAGAACAAACAAAAATATTTTCGATGAGGTCAAAGGTCTTCAATAAGTGTTGAATATCATGGATAAGCTTAACTCCTTTTTCTATGAAACGACTTTACATATTCGTTGACATGAAAAACAAGAGCTACTTGTTGTGTTGTGTGTATGCGAGTTTTTTTAATAGCCTTTACAAAACGGTAATGGAATGTGAGGCTCTTTATATTGGTTATGCAACTAAGAGAGGTATATACCTATTTATTGATGTTGATAAAACCTTATTTAATCATTCATCTCCAAAATTTCTAAAAAACACCAGAGTTAGAAAAATATAATTTGGTTATTTTGGGGTTATTGATTAGTGGGTTAAAAACATAACTGTTAATATGACAAGCTTCAAACTGGCTCCAAGGGTAAAAAAAAATACATGGATAGGTTAAAAGGCTCAATCTAGGCAAATAATGATTTTTCTTCATTTCCCAATAATAACATGATTTCTATTCCTTGGGTATGATTCAACTTTGATGTTTTATTCTCAATTTTTGACAGAAACAAAGAGTTATAGAGATCATACAACAAGATAATGTAGGACTCAAGGATTGACAATTTTTCGTCATCATCGTCTTCCTCATCATCTGAAGACGATGAAGAGTGGTGGTCCTCATACCAAACAGAGTCGTCTTTGAGATCTCCAATTTCATCCCTTCAAAATTAGCTTATAACCCTCAGAAATGAGAAAGGCTAGAAATCTCACAGGGTCCAAGTCTTTGCTATTATTCTCACATTCACCAGATAACTAATCCACCTTTTCAACTTTAAACAAGAACATCGAAGCTAAAATAAAACTCTCAATGCAAACTCTTAGAAAACGCCTAGCTTATGAGCAGTACAAACTATTGTCTAATATTGACAAACTACTAATTTTCAAATCCTACACTCTGAAGCGTTTTTAACTAGATTTTGGAAACTAATCTCATAATAGATAAGTTTAAGTTACAAAGACCGAATTTTTTTTTATTGACTCAATAAATTGGACAACCCATTTTCAAATGTGACATAAGTTTTGAAACTTCTCCCCCAAACTTAAATCATACATTGTCTTCAATATTCAAAAATAAGACACCGTGGACGAACATGAACAAAAGAGAAACAATAATAAATACAAATGAAAAAGAGTTACAATTAAATGACATGAGTGCTCAAATGACTTCTGTTAAGATCCAAAAGTAGGCTCCAATCAAATCATAGTTAAGTAATTTTTTTTTAAAGACTCGAAGAATTTTTAAACTTTTTTTAAATTTAGTTGACATAATATGTACACTAAAATCTTAATCTAACAATAAATCATACAATAACAACCTAAAAATTTGTGGGCCGTACAAAACATTTGTATATGGTACAATAAGATGCAATTGATTTGACATACCCCACAAGTGAATCTAAGGAAATCTTCAAGATGAAATTCTAATTTTAGCTCAGAAAATGTTTCCTCAAAAGAATGATACAAGTTTAATTTGTTAAAAGGAGAAAAATCAATTTGGTTTTTAAGGAGAGGTCATGGGTTAGCATTGATAGGTCATCGACTTCTTAAAATTCATCACAATTATTTCACATTTCCCAATATAATTCTCCAAGATTTTTGGAATATGTTATTCAAGTCTAAACTCCAGGAACTTCCTAATACTGAGGAGAATGTTAACAAAATTTTCAAGTTTCATATTTGTATTGAACATGGATGTTCCAACGATGGTCAAAGAGGAATATCACCACATGGTGGCTTAATTAGATCTCCTTTTGTATTAACCTCTACAGTGTATGTATGATCAATAATGGGTGATACAATGACACCAGTAAAGAAATAGTCAGCTAAGGAGTGACTAGACAAGTCTACAAGCTCACCGTGTTCATCAATGTTATCTTCATAAACACAAAACTCATTATTCATCCACAATCATTCTCTATCACATTATCTCACATGTTTCATCCATTCATCTTATTCTACTTGAGAAGTTGATATAAGTATATCAATGTGGGACAATTCATTAGATCTCTCACTCACCTCTAATAGATTTTTTTTCACATTCATCCATAACATTAATTAATGCATCATTTTGAACCCTTAAATCTCAAATCTCATCCAAAAGTTTGTCAGTGGCTTGCTAACATTGTTCTGTTTCTCGTATGGACTGACTTAAGGATTGCATATATTTATATAGGCTCTCTTGGGATGAAGGAGAAATGTTAGTTGTCTCCCATGAACTAATTGGATATGAAGATGATGATGATGATGATGATGATTGCATATTTTGCATGACGTGGTATGGATAGGTCTTTACCAAAGGCATTGTAGGACAACTAAGGTAATGCTGGTTTATGCACCTATTGAGGATCAAAAGATGGTATGGGCCTAAGAGGTTCATAACCCCAGTTAGGTTGTTGTTGGTTCCTAGGTGGTTGGTTTCCATATCCATTTTGTGAAAAAAATGATTGGTATAATCAAAACTTGATTCTAAGGGTTGATCTTGGTTTACTAAGGCAATTTAATTTACCTCGGCATTGCCATGATCTTCCCAATGAAAACCCATAACTGTATGGCTCCTAACACAAGAGAAAATCTTTGACACTGAACTTGAATCACTCTGAATTGGATATCTTTTTTTTGTATTTTTTTTAAATGACTAAAATCTTATGCAACTTAAAACAACTATTTTCAAATATCTCAAGCAAAATACTATGAAAATGGCATTGAACCTTTGACCTCACATTCGTAATTAGCACCGACTAAATCAAAAGGGTACTGCATTGATTTAAAGGTCAAGGAGTCCTGTGGCAGGCGAGACAGTCACGGTAGAGGCAAAGTATCCGTTGGAAGGTGCAGAAGCAAATGGCAAAATAGGGAAGAATACGCTAGAACATTTTAAGTTAAACTGTTTGAATGTTGATTATTCAAATAGTGAAGTCAATAAGGCGATCGAGGAGCATCTGGCTGAGGTTGCAGGGAATAAACAAATTATTCAGAGCTGCGAGGAACACGTCACTGAAGTGGGACGAAAAATGACTATTGAAAGACAGGGGGAAGAACAAACAAAGTCTTGAAGAACTCCAAACAACCAAATGGTTTATGCGTCTATAGATGGACAAAAATCCCTATTCGATGGTATAGATGGAAGTCCACAATCCCTCCTTAAGGTTAAAAATCTTTTGAAAATGTTAGAAGAATATGACAATGGGAATGAGGTTAACAATACTATGAAGGAAACACTAAAAAGACTGGCATGGATATGATGAAGGAAGAACTCACTGAAATAATAAAAGCTCTATTGGAAAAGGAAGCATCAATGGGGGGGGGGGGGGGGGGGGTCCAAAAACACTCTAAGAAAGACGCTCATCGAAGATCTTCTCGAAGCAAGAGGTCAAATCCTAAATTCAAGTAATTGATGACAATAATACATATAGGATATAGATGTCTATTGGAATCTTGTATGAATACTAGTTTTAAGCTAATATTTAATGGTTTCTCTGTCAGAGTTCATTACTCTCATGTTCTTTACGACAACTTCTCTTACATCTTGAGCTTCACATTATGTATGAATCAAGTCATCAGGGCGTTAAAGTATTGATTGGTGCTTATGAGATAGCAAAATTTTAGCAAATGGACCAAGCAACCACTTTTGTAGCAGACCACTTTGCAAGATTACTCCCCAACCTAAAGACTGTTAAATTAGAACTAATTAGGTTCTTCGTTGGGATTTTGAAGCAATTCTATGTTGTTGTTGATGATGTAACGAGTGAACATTTGAGTGATTGTAATCTTCATCATCCTTTATTTTATTATTAATATAAGGTTTAGGGATCCTCAAAACCTCTGTTTGCTTTCTTAAAAAAAAAACAAACAAAAGGGAGGAACTCCATTTGAACTAAAAAATTATGTAAAATTGAAAGTTAAGGTTTAAAGAAAATCGTTGAAATCACTATTAACAATTAGAACATAGATATCTTTCTAATGGAGGACACAATTATTTATAAATAAGTGATTTAAAGCACATAATAACAGCTCAAATGTGCAAAAGATTACACAAAAAGTTAAAATGCCTAAAGCCTTACAAAAAGTTAGTGGCGAATAAGCGTAAATTCCATCATATCTTAAACACTTAATTAGTGATCAGAAAAATATAAATTATTGAAAATTTTATATTAGCAATGAATTTTTTCACATTTGACGAATAAAATCTTTACATTTTTTTTGGGAAAGCGAGTTGGGATTGAGGATCCAAACCTTAATAATAATAATAATAATAATAATAATAATAATAATAATTGAAGTAGCCGATTCCTGCTTTTCTTCCTTGCTGCTTACCTAGACCTGCAGAGGCAGCAAATGTGAGCCAAGAACCACCATGTGGCGGTTGATGATACTCTGATGCTTAAGGTAGATAAAGCATAGAAGAGGCTTAAAACTGTAAACTGGGTTTATGTAGCGTACCTTTAGTTCATCGATCTTATCTCTCTTTTATAGAGTAGGAGTCTTTGTTCAACTAGGCTTTTGGTGGCATAGTTTAGGGAAAAAGATCTTGTTGTGGAGATCCTTTCCTGATTGGGAGCTATCCATGTGGGATTGTTTCCCTACACGACTCGTGCTCCTAGATCTGTGGGAGAGGTTTCCCTTTCTGAGTGTTGTCCATGCAAGGAAGTATCCTTACCCGACTTATACTCTAATATATGTTTCCTAGTTGGATCCAATGTGTTGTTGGCTTATCTGTCTTGGGTAGATCTTTCAGATACTTGCCTTAAAGGTCTTACGAGTATTGGGCCTGACCGCGTGACGCGTGGGCTTACTAGCTCATTGCAACTCGGATCTGACTGTCTGGGTCCTGCCAATAAAGGGCTTAGTGTTGCTTGGGCCTTATTGGATTGAGAATGCAATCGGGCATGTTTCGTTTAGTCGACGAGATTATCATGACACGTGTATAGTGCTGATCAGAAGACGGTTTGCTATATCATCAGCTACTCCTCTGAGTTAGTGGGCTGTCTTATCGGTCCACTAGGTCATTTCATGAAGCAACTGTGTAGTCATGATGATTGAGTCTGAGTGATTTCCCCAAGTGGCAAATTGCTTTAGTTGAGTGTGCGCCAACTTGAAAGCAGGAAAGACGAGAGTTCAATTTTCTATATAGATTTTCTGCCTGTGGAGTATAGCCCCATTACTCTTTCGATCTCAGCGATTTGCTTTTATGTATTGTCTATTGTGATTTTGACTTTGCTTAACCTTTGTATTTGAAAGCTTGTACTTTTTCTCATGGCGGGCTGAAATCAACTTTCTGATGAATTGTTTGCCAAGGGCCATATGTTTTTTGAGAAGCGATTGTTCTCTAAATCTGATATGGAAATCCTCTATAAGACGTACGAAATTTCTGATGATCTGGTACTCTGCACCTTAGGCGCCGATCTGACGCCATTGTACCCTCCTGAAGGGTTTATCTGTCTTCACCGAGGTGTGCTTCAATCGGGTGTCAGTTTTCTTGTTATCAAGGAGATTTGGGAGTTCCTGGCTTACCTCGGCATTGCACCCGCACAGCTTATGCCGAATGCGTATAGGACTTTGATTGCCATTCTAATTAGGGCTAAGGACGCTGGTGTTCGAGTGTCTTCGAGGGCGATGCAATTGCTTACTTCTCATCAGATAAACGAGCACATTGTGTGTGTGCTGACATCGCTAGACTGCTTTGGCAAACTGCTTGATGATTTTAAATCTTGGCAGAAGTTCTGTTTCATGGCTCTTGCAAACTCCACGTAGTTTGAGCTTGCTAGTCGTTCAGTCGAGCGTGAATTTAGATCCCTGAGTAAGTTGACTCCTCCTATGGTCTTTCTTGTGTTAACTGCATATTAGATTGACTTGTTGTGGTTTCTGCAGGGAAATTTTGTACTTCGCCTCTTTCTACTGAATATAAAGCAACTTTTGATGCTTTCCACGACATGTCTCGTGTGGAAGTAGAAGACATCAGTAAACCTTTTAATATTGAGCACAACAGACTGTGGGCTCATGGCAAATGGCTGTTACTCTTTTTTGGGTAAAGAAGCCAAAGCCCGAAGGTGCGTTTGTTTCACAGAAGAGGAAGCTTCCCAAGATCAAGGTTCCAAGCCCTTTGTGGAGGGTAGAAATAGATGAGGCACTTCCTTCTCCTGTGCATCCGAAGAGATTTTGTGCTTTGTCGATGTTCGTCCTTTTTCAATAAAAGACTTTATGCTCCACCTTTCTCTAAATCATGGACCTATTGAAGAGTCGGATTGTAAGCGTCATGGTATAGGATCCCCTTTTTTGTCGTCTGTATTGTGCTCCATCTCAATCTCGTCAACATGTTCAACTGACAACGGGTCCAAGGAATAACTCGTTTTCGTCTTGTCCATCAAAAGATGCTAGATTAGTGCGTGAAAAAGAGCCAATTGTTGCAGACAAAGGGAAAGTTGTTGATGAAGGCCTTGACGCAGTGAAGATGGCTAAGGGCAGTGTTGAGGTGGTTCTGGCTCCGGTTCCGAATGATCTTCGTTCGAATGCTCAGATAAGTCCGTTTGCTCCAGATGTAATAAGGATGAGCAACCAAGCTTGACATCAGAAGGTTGACATCTCTTATGCTGCGAGGAAACATATATGTAGATGGAATGACTGGCTGGCAAACTGTGCTCCAGAGCCAGTGGGAGAGACGCTAGGAGAACGTTTGGATAAAAGGGCAGAAACATCCTATGATGGGAATGTTATATCTGAATCAAGTGGCCGTAGCTGGAATAGGAGTCGAGGCCACTCGTGAGAGAGTGTAAACCATGGAGTGAGTCTTTGAAAACTTGCAGAAGTCATACTTTGACGCTCTCCACAAGATTGAATTGTTGAAAAATCAACTTGAAGCTTTCTTGGATACTGGAGTGGAGTCCAAGTCCATTAGGTCGAAGGATCAGAAGGCTAACTTGAGTTTGACTACGCGAGGGCAGTGTCCGCAAGGGATCGGTTCAAAAAAGAAATAAATCTTGTCTGTCGTGACTTGCAGTTTGCCCATGAGATTGTGACTGGAGTGCAGGCTAAACTGCAGACTTTGGATGATGAGGGGTCAAAATGGAGTCCAAATGGATTGTCTGATGATAGTAGTTGGAGGTCGACGTTGAGTTCAATGCCAAGAGTGCGAGGACCGCTGGAGAGCAGTTCCTTCTGGTGCAGAATGAGCTGCATATCGTCAATGATGAGTTGGGTACTAAGTAGTCAAAGAGTGAATGTTGTTGGGCAAGCTGAAACGGCTGAAGCAGGAGCTCGCTGAATCAAAAGGGCGTGAGAAAAAGCTTCTCTAGGCAAAGGGCACGTTTGAATTCAGCAGAGTCGTGCATGGAAGGCTAGAGCTGTTGCATATGATGAAGGAGGAGCATCCCGATTGGGATCTCTCCTATTATAAAGAGATTGCATATGTAGAGTTTGGAGCGACCTCCAATTCATCTGAAAAATAAGGCGGCCCTGATAAGGGGTATTGAGAGGCAACACCTACAAATGCGTCTTCTGTTCCTTCCTCTGCTAAGTCTAGTTCTGTTTATTTGACTTTCCTCCGGATGAGGGGTGAATCTTGTATTTTCTTTCCAATTTGCGAATGAGTAGTACTTTGCAATTGTTTATCTTCCTTTACTTTTTCTGCTAGCTTTTACCTGCTTTGTCTCATTTCAAATTAATTGTCAGACAAGAAGCTCTGTTTTAGGCTAGGACGTTTTATGGTTGATCCGCTGTTGAGAGCTCTGACTTTTTGTGCTCCAATAGTTTGAGTGATTTTGGTCAGAATCTTTTTTGGAGATCAGGGAGTGGCAATACACCCTCTATTTGGCAGCCATGCTGCCTGTTGGACCAACAATTATTGTTGTTGTTATAAGCATATTAGTCAGACCGTGGTCCCAGAGCTTGCATCCTTGTAGATGGTTGGACAATAGTCTTTCCGAGTAGTCTAGGTTGACATTTTATAACTCTAACCAGACTTTTGACTCGTCTTTATTTGCTATTCGTAGAATAGGCTTAATTGGACTAGGGGTTGTTATCGTCAGTTATGACTAACTAAACCGAGGTCATGTTTTGGTGACCATGGAGGTCCCTGGCAAGCCATTTTGATCAGGCGTCGAGGGCACTGACTAGACTCCCACTTCATACCCATCTTGATCTGTTCGTGGTGAACTAGGAATTGGAGCGATCATTGTCTGTAGTTGGACAATGATCTCTGGCAAGCCATCTTCACCAGGCTACATTAGCACTAACTAAGCTCTCACTTTCTAGGCCATCAGAATCCTCACGCAGAGAACTTGGCTTCGAGAAGACCAAAACCATCGTCATCAGCGACCACTGACTAAGCTTTGGTTAGAGATCGGCGATCACTGTCTGCGTTTGAGTAATAACCCTTGGAAATCCATCTTAATCAGCCATCGAGAGTGCTGACTAGACTCCCACTTTTTAGGCCGTCGAAATCCATTATTTGCAGAGTAGGCTTCGGGCAGATTAGAAGCCATCGTAGTCAGTCGACTCCGATTAAGCTTCGGTCGGGTTTGGTCTCTATTGCCCATGTATGGACAATGATTGCTGGCGAGCCGTCTCGATCAGGCATCAAAACGCTGACTAAGTTGCTACTCTCTAAACCGTTGACACCCGTTTAATTTAATGGACTGGGTGTTAGAATGTATCAGAAGCTATTGTCATAGGTCGAAACCAACTAAGCTTTAGTTAAGTTTGGCGACCATTATTTACAGTGGGACAATGGTCCCTAGTGAGCCATCATGGTCAGTTATTATAAACACTGACTAAGCTCCCACTTTCTAACCCATTGTCGTCCATTTTGGCGAGCTAGGTGTTAGAGCAGACCATAAGCAATTGTAATTAGTCGGAGCTGACTAAGCTTTGGTCAGAATAAGATTCTGGGCGTGTAAGTCTGACTTGGATGTCCTGACTTACTTAGCTCACATATTAAATTATGGGCTTGTAAGTCTGACTTGAGTGTCCTGACTTACTTAGCTCGCATATAAATTTCTGGGTGTGTAAGTTTGGCTTGGGTGTCCTGACTTACTTAGCTCACATATAAAATCTTGGGCGTGTAAGTTTGACTTGGGTGTCCTGACTTACTTAGCTCGCATATAAAATTCTGGGTGTGTGAGTCTAACTTGGGTGTTCTGATTTACTTAACTCTTCTGGTGGTCTGAATCTAGCGTCGGATCGATTGATCGGACTATATTGACTAGCATTACTGAACATCAATGAAATAATAGTGAAACTGATGCCTTGGGTTTAATGATAGCACTCTGTAGGCGCACTCCTTATTCTGTGAGCGCTCATGGCCTTTGCTGTTTGTTCCTTTGCATGTGTTGAGCCGGAGCTGGCAAGGTATAAGCTAGGGTCTATTAGTGGAAGGGCTCAATTAGAAAAAATCTTTATGGATCAGTGTGCCAGGGATACAGCGCATTCTGTGAGACGGTTCAGTATTGATTACTCCCCCAGTTAATCGAGTTGCTTGCATGGTCATTAAATCAACGGATGTGGACTTGTGCAGTTTCCATTGGATCCGTTGTTTTCTTGATTTCCCATACAACATTTAATGCTGCAGTAAATGCTTGTTGACACCTCTTCATGAACCATTTCGCCTATATATGGGCTAGCTATTCTGCGTTCAAGCATTGAATGAGAATAGTAAAGCATGTTAATCAAATGCATCTTACTAGGGAATTCGCTTTGGGTTTTCCAAAAGCTAAAGGAAGATCTCCTTCACCGGAGTCTTGGAATGTTTTGACATTTGCGCCAACGAGTCTTGATAAGGCTAATTATTATGTGGTGCCGCCTGATCTAGGTGGGCATCTGATTGATCTTAAAATATCTCGTAATATCTTCTTATAATTCGTAGAAAAAGCAGTGTTCTAAAAATCGCTAGGCGCTGGGCGGGCGGCGAGCAGGTGCCTAGAGCTCAGGGGCCTAGGCAGTCTTAGGTTTTGTATTATAACTTTAATAATTTACAAAAGTTAAGCATAATACCTTATCAATTACATCCAATTTAATGCCAATATACATATGCAAAATTTAAAAACATGAAAAATTAACAATCGTGAACAAAATTTATTAAAACTCAAATGACTGAAGTTGGTCATGATGGGTACTTTATATAAATTTGAATTTGTGTACTCTTTTATTTTTCTTCAAATTACATGAATAACCTCAGTTATGTTTGATAAAATCTACATTAGTAAAAATTGGTACCGGCAGATCCTTTGAGAATTCCATTAAGTAATCATCATTTCCTACATTTAGACATATAATGAATAAAAATCAATTAAATAGTTATTTCTAAAAAAATAGGAAAAAAAATAAAATAAGAACACAATCAGCCTTATTAAAAAAATCACCTAGACCCCTCCTAGAGTCCGTCTAGACCCCGCCTAGATCCAGGCCAGACTGCCCAGAACCACCCAGACTGCCCGCCCAACCATTCATCTGGGCGGTTTTCCACCTTCGAGCGCCTAGGCCGATTTTTAGAACATTGAGAAAAAGTAAGGACTGTTCCTCAGTGGACAGGTTCGTCTTCCATATTCTATGTAGCCCAAGTTCCCATTCGCCACTGTTGTTGGGTGATAATACAACAACTAGTATGTGGCATTTGTTCGCTCTGGGATTCACGCGTGATGCCCCAATTGAAAGGCAGGTTGGCATGGTAGAGTTTTGATGAACGCGATCATCTTTCCAGTGACGTTAGCTAGCCGCATTTAAGATACTTCCATCTTGAGGGTCATCCTCCTCTTGCCTCATTTTGTTCTAATTTTCGTCCATTTTCATAGGGTATTTCGGCGGGTTGAAGACGTTTGTGTTTCATTTGAGGATCATGCTGCCTCGGTTGAGTTGTCCCTGCGAGGTGATTTGATAGAACAATGAATTGAGTGCCTTCATTCGCCTTTTGTTGCGGACACTTTGCTTTAATCACCTTCTCTTATAGAGGCGGATTAGTAGATCGAAGTCTTTACCCTTGTTTCAGCAGATAGATGTTTGCATTAGACTTAAATACTTGTACTGTATAAACTAATGTACTAGTTGGTTTGCAAGCTTTGTAATAACAACTATCATTGCAATCAATAAAATCTGTTTATTTTTTGAATGTGTCTTCTACGAACAACTCTTCTAAACTAAAATGAAAAACAGAAAACAAGAAACAAAATCAAAACAACAAATAATTTAACTCCGAGCAGAGACTCAGCTAATCCGGCCCTGAAATGGTCCTAGCTCGAATTGCGTGGTCCCTTTAATGAAGTTACTGAATAGTGGACTTCGTGCTAGTGGGCAGTTCCTTGCTGATTAATAATTCTCGATATCCCCATAGTTGCGCCTTGGTTATTCGGGCTCTTCTGCCCTCATAGAGTGATTTTCATTTTTTATCTAGGCTTGATGCCTAACATGTTGGTTTTGTGGGCTCGAACTGTAATTGGCAACAATTCAACTGCTTCAAGGCTGCATAATGGCAGTCTCTTGCTTCTGGCTGATCTCCTCGGATAGTCATTTGAACATGATTGGTTGTATATTTTATGCATTGGTGCATGGTGGATACTATTGCTTCCATATGATGAAGCCACTACCTTCGTTGTAGGTGGACAGAGCATCAACTACCATGAAATCTTGGACAAGGTACTTCTGTAATTGTGTTTCTCCTGCCACCACCATTAGATTGATCTTCTCAATGGAGAAGTACTTCTTTTCGCTGAATCCGACTATTGGGTTGGTGGCGGGCGTTAGGTCTTTCTTCTGTAGCTGCATGTTGCGGAATGCACTGAGGAACAAGACATTTAGTAAGCTTTCAGTGTCCACCAACGCTCTCTTTACCTCCTACTTAGTGATAAGGATCGAGATGACCAGGGCGTCATTGTGAGGAGAATGTACCCCTCTGGAGATCCCTCTCTGTAATCGTCAGTGATGGGATCAGGCCGTGAACTCGTGCATGTTGCACCTGTCAGCCCTTATACTGAGATGTTGTCTGCATATTGGTCAGTGTCTTCTTGCAGAACCTGTTTGATTGTTCTCTTTCGAGACTGACCCTGTGGAGGATGTAAATGATGCCAGAAGCTTCATTTTCATTCTCCTTGACAACGACCGCTTTTCCTTTGCTCGGCCCTGCCTCCTATTCGAGCTTAGGAACTCCTTTAGATTGCCTTTCCTGATCCAGTAATCGACTTCTCATCTGAGGTTTCTGTAACCCTCAATATCATGTCCGTCTTCCTTGTGGTAGGCGTAGTATTTGCTATTGTCGCGCTGAACATGGTCTTCTTGCTGCTTAGGCGGCCACTTCAGCTCTTCCCAATCCT
Source organism: Berberis thunbergii (assembly GCA_003290165.1). Lineage (NCBI taxonomy): Eukaryota > Viridiplantae > Streptophyta > Magnoliopsida > Ranunculales > Berberidaceae > Berberis > Berberis thunbergii. Next base: position 279,041 of record QNQO01007471.1, on the reverse strand, counting down.
TGATGGAATCTAGAATGTCGGACAGACTGTAAGGAACACCAATGCCAACGTTTAGAATGAATCAATGAAATTTGGAGGAAGGCTGTGGAACCACATCATTACTGACGTCTTCAGGCTTGCAGGGAATGATCAACACATTATTGCGTCAAAACCTTCCTTGAGCGCCATAACGTGTTGAAAGTGGCGCAGGTGATCGGACGAGTATCCTATCCCGTCGTAACACTCCATGTTTTAGGCTAGGACGCTTTATGGTTGATTCGCTGTTGAGAGCTCTAACGTTTTGTTCTGCAATAGTTTGGGCAATTATGGAAGAATCCTTCCTGGAGACCGGGGAGTGCAATACACCATCCGTTTGGCGGCTTGGCTGCCTGTTGGACCAACAGTTGTTGTTACTATTATAAGCATATTAGTCAGATTGTGGTCCCAGTGCTTGCATCCTTGTAGATGATTGGATAGTAGTATTTGTGAGTAGTCTGGGTTGAGTTTTTATTACTATGATCGGACTTTTGACTCGTCTTTATTTGCTAGTCATAGAATAAGCTTAATTGGACTGGGGATTGTTATTGCCAGCTATGACTAACTAAACCGAGGTCAAGTTTTTGTGACCATGGAGGTCCCTGGCAAGCCATTTTGATAAGGTGTTGAGAGCACTGACTAGACTCCCACTTCATACCCATCTTAATCCGTTCGTGGCGGACTAGGAATTGGAGCGAGCCAGCAGTTATCGTCGTCATTCATTCCGACTAAACTTTAGGCGGGGATTCGACGATCATTGTCTGTAGTTGGCCAATGATCTCTGGCAAGCCATCTTCACCAGGCTACATTAGCACTAACTAAGCTCCCACTTTCTAGGCCGTCAAAATCTACGCGGAGCGAACTTGGCTTCGAAAAGACCAAAACCTTCATCATCAACGACCACTGACTAAGCTTTGGTCAGGGTTCGACGATCACAGTCAGCGTATGAGTATTGACCCACCTGAAATCCATCTTAATCAGGCATCGAGAGCACTGACTAGACTCTCACTTTCTAGGCCGTCAAAACCCATTATTTGCGGGTTAGGCTTCGAGCAGACCAAAAGCCATCGTAGTCGATAGTCACCGACTAAGCTTCGGTCGGGTTTGGTCTCTATTGCCAATGTTTGGACAATGATTCCTAGCGAGCCATCTCGATCAGGCATCAAAACGCTGACAAAGCTGCTACTCTTTAAATTGTTGACACCCGTTTAATTTAATGAACTAGGCGTTAGAACGTATCAGAAGCTATTGTCTTAGGTCGAAACCAACTAAGCTTTGGTGACCATTATTTACAGTGGGACAATGGTCCCCAGTGAGCCATCGTGGTCAGTTATTATAAACATTGACTAAGCTCCGACTTTCTAACCCATCGTAGTCCACTTTTGGCGGGCTAGGTGTTAGAGCAAACCTGAAGCTATTGTAATCAGCTGGAGCTGACTAAGCTTTGGTCAGAATAAGATTCTGGGTGTGTAAGTCTGACTTAGGTGTCCTGATATACTTAGCTCGCATATAAAATTATGGGCTTGTAAGTCTGACTTGAGTGTCCTGACTTACTTAGCTTGCATATAAAATTCATGGTGTGTAAGTTTGGCTTGGATGTCCTAACTTACTTAGCTCACATGTAAAATCTTGGGCGTGTAAGTTTGCTTTGGGTATCTTGACTTAGCTCACATGTAAAATTTTGAGCGTGTAAGTCTGACTTGGGTGTCCTGACTTACTTAACTCGTCTAGCAGTCTGATTCAGGCATCAGATCGATTGATTGGACTATATTGACCGGCTTTACTGAAGAACAACAGAATAATAGTGGAGCTAATACCTTGGGTTTAATGATAACACTCTGTAGGCGCGTTCCTTATTCTATGAGCACCCAGGGCCTTTGTTGTTTGTTCATTTGCATGTGTTGGACCGAATTTGGCGAGGTATAAGCTTGGGCCCATTAGTTGAGGGGATCAATTAGAAAAATCTTTATGGATTAGCGTGCTAGGGATACAATGCATTTTGCGACACAGTTCAGTATTGATTAATCCCCCAGTTAATCGGGTTGCTTGCATGGTCATTAAATCAACGGATGTGGACTTGTGCACTTGCCATTGAAACTGTTGTTTTCCTGATTTCCCATAGGACATTTAATGTTGCAGTAAATCCTTGTTGACGCCTCTTCGTGAACCATTTTTCCTATATATAGGTTGGCTATTCTAGGTACAAGCATTGCAATGAGAATAGTATAGCATGTTAATCAAATACATCTTACTAGTGAGTTTGCTTTGGTTTTTCCAAAAGTTGAAGGAAGATCTTCTTCATTGGAGTCTTCAAATGTTCTAACATTTGCACTGACGAGTCTTGATAAGGCTAGCTATTATGTGGTGCCGCCTGATCTAGGTGGGCATCTGATTGATCTTAAGAGATCTCGTAATATCTTCTTATATTTCATAGAAAAAGTATGGACTATTCCTCAGGGGACAAGTCTGTCTTCCATATTCTGTGTAGCCCGAGTTCCCATTTGCCACTGTTGTTGGGTGATAATACCAACAACTAGTATGTGACATTCATTCGCTTTGGGTTTCATGTGTGACTCCCCAATCAAAAGGCAGGTTGGCTTGGCAGAGTTTTGATGAATGCGACCTTCTTTCCAGTAACGTTAGCTCAACTGCATTTCAGATACTTCCGTCTTGAGGGTCATCCTCCTTTTGCCTCATTCTGTTCGAGTTTTTGTCCATTTTCATAGGGTATTCCGGCGGGTTGAAGACGTCTGCATTTCGTTTCGAGGATGATGCTGCCTCATTTGAATCGTCCCCGCGAGGTGATTTGATGGAGCAATGAATTGAGTGCGTTCATTCGCCTTCTGTTGTGGATGCTTTGCTATAATCACCTTCTCTTCTAGAGGCATATTAGTAGATTGAAGTCTCTACCCTTGTTTCAGCGGATAAATGCTTACATTGGACTTAGATACTTGTAATATATAAATTGATGTACTAGTTGGTCGACAAGCTTTGTAATAACTCTCATTGCAATCAATAAAATCTGTTTATTTCTTGAATGTGTCTTCTACAAACAACTCTTCTAAACTAAAATGAAAAACAGAAAACCAGAAATGAAATCAAAGCAACAAATAATTTAACTTCGAGCGGAGACTGGGCTAATCCGGCCCTGAAGGAGGCGCAAATGGTCCGGGCTCGGATTGCGTGGTCCCTCTAACAAAGTTACTGAATAGTGGACTTTGAACTGGTGGGTAGTTCTTTGCTAATTAACAGCTCTTGGAATTGGTGCCCGTTTGCTGAAGTATAGTTATTAACTTTTTGTTAGTCTGGATTGCGTCGCTAGTTTTGACTTCTGGATCTCCCCATAGTTGCGCCTTGGTTATCCAGGCTCCTCCGCCCTCATAGAGTGATTCTCCTCTTTTGTCTAGGCATGATGCCTAACATGTTGGTTCTGTAGGCCCGAGCTGTAATTGGCAACAATTCAGCTACTTCAAGGCTGCATAATGGCAGTCTCTTGCTACTGGCTGATCTCCTCGGATAGTCCCTTGAGCATGATTTGTTGTATATTTTAAACATTGGTGCATGGTGGATACTACTGCTTCCATATGATAAAGCCACTACCTTTGTTGTAGATGGACAAGGCGTCAACTACCTTACCTTGAAATCTTGGACAAGGTATTTCTTTAATTGTGGCTATCCTGCCACCACCATTAGATTGATCTTCCCGATGGAGAAGTACTTCTTTTCGCTAAATCCAACCATTGGGTAGGTGTTAGGTTTTTCTCCTGTAGCTGCATATTGCGGAATGCACTGAGGAACAAGACATTTAGTGAGCTTCCAGTGTCCACCAATGCTCGCTTTACCTCCCACTTAGTGATAAGGATCGAGATGACCAGGGCGTCATTGTGAAGAAAATGTACCCCCTTTAGAGATCCCTCTCCGTAAACGTCAGTGATGGGATCAGACCGTGAACTCGTGCATGTTGCATCTGTCAATCCTTATACTGAGATGGTGTCTGCATACTGGCCAGTGTCTTCTTGCAGGACCTGTTTGAATGTTCTCATTTGGGACCGACCCTGTGGTGGACGTAAATGACGCCAGGAGCTTCCTTTTCATTCTCCTTGACAACGTCCGCTTTTTCCTTTGCTCGACCCTGCCTCTTGTCCGAGCCTAGGAACTCCTTTAGATTCCCTTTCTCGATCTAGTACTCGACTTCTCCTCTGAGGTTTCTGTAACCCTCAATATCATGTTCGCCTTCCTTGTAGTAAGCGCAATATTTGCTATTGTCACGCTGAACAGGGTCTCCTTGCTGCTTAGGCGGCCACTTCAGCTCTTCCCAATTCTTGATGGAATCTAGGATGTTGGACAGACTGGTATTGATAGGGGTGAAAAATATGGACCTGACATAGTTCGAGACCTTGTCTTACCTGGGGCGGCCTGAGTCAGTCTTGATGTCTGTGCGCTTCCTCTTATTATTCTCATCGTTTCTTATTTCCCTCTTTAATGTCCTTTAGAACAGAGGGTTTCTTCTCTGACTCTGCCTCTCTTTTGGTGTCCAGTATTTCGTCCAGAGTGATGTATCTCTAGGCATCTTTGAGCAAATATGTCATATTGGTTGGGGAGTTCAGGGTAAGGAAGTCATAGAGCTTGCCTTTTATCAGATCCGAAGTGAAAGTCGTGACGGCGGTGTCATCACTACAGCCGTTGATGAGGGTCAACTCATCATTAAAATGAGTGACGTATTCCCTCAACGTCTCGTTCTATTTTTGCTTTAGGGTCAGTAGATAATAAGGGTCCCTCCTGAGCCATTGGCTGCCCACGAAGCGTGTAAGGAACACCAATGGCAACGTCTAGAATGAATCGATGAATTTTGTAAGAAGATTGTGGAACCACATCGGTACTGATGTCTTCAAGCTTGCGGGGAATGATCAACACATTATTGCATTAAACATTTCCTTGAGAGCCAGAACGTGTTGAAAGTGGCGCAAGTAATCGGATGGGTCTCTTGTCCCGTCGTAAAACTCCAACTTTGGTGGCGTGTATTTCTTTGGCAGTGGTTCATCCATGATATGGCTCAAAACAACTAGTGGATGCGAGTAGCGGGTGCTAGGGTGGAGAGATGTACTGTGGTGGTACTGAGTAAGTGGGCGGAGTGCAAATAACCAAATGTTTAATCAGTTTTCCTCCCGCTACAGGAGCGTCTCTCTCCACCCTTGCACTCGCTACTCGCATCCACCAGTTGTTTTGAGCCACCACAATCCAGTTGTTCGTGCAGATATGGATTTCACCTATGCTAGTGTTGTGATCTCATCCACCATGATCTAGTAGATCTCGCGCCGAGGCAAAGATGAAACCATAGGGTTTCCTAGAGTTTGTCGTATCAGAATTTATTGTTTTCTATATGCTTGAACGTTAAATACAGTTGATTTCAGGATTTCAATAATTTGTTTTCACCGATTATATCCGGAATAGTTATCTCGACTAATCGGTAGTTAGTAGTTCCCTTTGTTGATATTCAAAGTCTACTTTAATCAATTAATTTGAATCTGTGATTGTGTGTGCCGTAAGAAGACATGCAATGCAAGGGGTTTAGAATTAGTTAAAATAAACATGTGATTGTGTGTGCCGTAGAAAGGAATGCAATGCTAGGGTTTATGTCGTTGCTGAAATCAACTGCGAACTTAGATTAATCTTTAGATTAGTCATGTTGATTATTGAAAACAATATATTGGATTACACAAATCTCGAAGAACCTGTGGTGGATTCGATGTCTCGATCCACTCTTATAACATCTTATCAGTTTAATCTTTAAGTGTTCAATTTCAATATCTTGATTTAGTAATTTACATCTATTGTAACCCTCAACTCTAAATTAGTTTAAATAAGTCTTAGAATTCGACTGTCTCGCCAATTCTCGTGGGATCGACCCGTATTTGCCACTGTCTATTAGTTAGAGAACCGTGCACTTGTGGTATTACAAGTAGGGTTTATTAGCTTATTAATTTAGGTTAATAAAATCTCCATCAATTTTATGGCGCCGTTGCCGAGGATTGTGACGCTACAATCAAAATCTAGGGTTTGTTTGTGTTAGTTTATAGATTAGGTTTAATTTTATTTTTAGGAACAATGTTACAAGTCGTTTTCTTATTTGTTTTATTTGCTTGAGTTTGAATTAACCTAAATTAATAAGTTAATAAACCCTACTTGTAATATCGCAAGTGCAAGACTGTCTAACTGGTAGACAGTGGCAAATACGGGTCTATCCCACGAGGATTGACGAGACAGTCGAATTCTAAGACTTATTTAAACTAATTTAGAGTTGGGGGTTACAACAAATGAAAATTACTAAATTAAGATAACTAAATTGACCAACTAAAATTAACTTGGTAAGATTAGGGGTGGGCATCCCATCCCGTGATCCCGAACTCGTCCCGTCCCGAATTTTTTGGGTCATTTTGGGATTGATCAAACTCATCCCGATCCCGTCCCGTCCCATCCAAATCTAGAGTGGGATAGGATCGGGACGAAGATTTTCAATCCCGCCTATCCCGTCCCATCTCGAATTTATTTATTTAATAATAATAATTATTAATTTTAATTAAAACTCCCCTAAATTAAAGTTTAGGATGTGTTGAAATTAAATCAATGTATAATGAAATTCTATATGAAATCAAAATGAATTGAATCATTAATTCTAAATGAAATTTAATATTTATTTGCCTTCCAAAAAAAGTTTAATATTTATTTATTTAATATCTATTATTATTTATGATGTAAGTTATCTGTATTTAAATTTGACATTATTGGTGTGTGAGTAATGTGAGATAAAAATTTTTTTGTTAATTTTTATTGAGGACTATTTAGTACGTGTTCATCCCGTCCCGTCCCGATCCCGTTTGAGATGGGACGAGGTTGAGATGAGGTCTATCCCGTCCTGTCTTGTCTTGATTCCAAATGAACGGGATGGGATAGGGATGGGTCCATCTCGTCCCATCCCGTCCCGTGCCCACCCCTAGGTAAGATGATAAGAAAGTGGACCGAGACATCGAATCCACCACAAGTTCTTCGAGATTCGTGTAATCTAAATTATTGTTTTCAAGAATCAACATGACTAATCTACATTTACAATTGATTTTAGCAAAGGCATAAACACTTAGCATTGCATGTCTTTCTACGGCACACACAATCACATGTTTATTTTAACTAATTCTAAACCCCTAGCATTGCATGTCTTCTAATGACACACACAATCACATATTAAAATTAATTGATTAAAGCAAGCTTCAAATATCAACAAAGGGAACTTATAACTTTCGATTAGTCTAGATAATTATTTCGGATAAAATCGATGAAAGCAAATTATTGAAAATCAGAAATAAACTGTATTTAACGTTCCAACATATAGAAAATAATAAATTCAGATACGACAAACTCTAGGAAACCCTGTGGTTTCATCTTCGCATCGGCGTGGGGTCTAGAAGATCATGGTGGATGACGTCACAACACTGGTATAGGTAGAATCCATCTCAGTACGAACACACGTCACGAGAAAGAGTTGCTGGTGGACTGTGATGGCTCAGACAGAAACCTGAGGTGCAAACAGCCTGTGTAATATTGATTGTGCGGTGGTACATAGCAAAGATGTGGGTGTAAATAGCCAACTACTTCAAAAATCAGTTGGTTCCCTCTTCTTTTCTTTGCGTCTTCTTCCCCGACGAGATTCTCTATTCATTGTTTTTCCTCGTGCTCCTCACGAGCTTCTTCTTTCTCCGACCGGCTCCATTACTTGCAAAAGAGAGAGAGATGGAAGAACATAGAGAGAGACAAAGAGACACAAAGGAGGACATGGAGGTGCTCCCTGTATGTGCACTTTTTGTGTATGGGTTGCTCGGTTTTGTCACGAGGTGGTGTGGGTTTCTGAAGAAGAAGACAGACAGAAAGAAAGATACGAGAGAGAGACGAGAGATGAGACAAAAGGGTTGCGGTGTGGCTGCTGCTTGGCATGATGGAACAGGGAGGAGAAGGACTAGGAGCTCTTTTTGGTGGTGGTGTGCATGGGTCGTATTGGTAGGAAGAGAGAAGACGGCTGATGATGGTGGTTTGCGGTTGCGCGAAACATGGTGAGGAGGAGGTGGCGTGGTGGTGCGCTGGTGTGTGGACGGTGATTTTGTGGAGGAAGATGAACAGGGAGGAGAAAGACGAGAGGTGGTGATGGCGGGATGATCACATTGCCGGTCATCCTATCGAGCGAGGATCGTCGACAGGGTGGATGTGGCATGGTGGCTGAAAAAGATAGGTTAAATTAGGTGGAATTAAGTTTGTTGGGGTTATGTTTAGACACGTGACCGCTACTTTGTACCACCATTTGAATCAACCAATTGATCATTCCTCAAATTGTCACCTTAATGTTTTTTCATTGTTCACGCTCAAATTCCTACAAAACATGAAAACGAAGTAATTAGAATAAAATATAATAATCGAAACACTAACATATATAAATTAAGGGAGATATTATGTAATAATTACATGAATATCATCAAATCATCATTAAATGAGTGACGTACTCCCTCAACGTCTCGTTCTATTTTTACTTTAGGGTCAATAGATAATGCAAGGCCCTCCTGAGCTGTTGGATGCCCACGAAGCGTGTAAGGATCACCAATGCCAACGTTCAGATGGATTTTGGAGGAAGGTTGTAAGGAACACCAATGCCAACGTTCTATTTCTTTGGCAGTTGTTCGTCCATGATATGGTCCATGAACGGAGGGGCTGTGAGATTAAACAAAACGTCTGGGTTTGTGGCCCTATTGTGGATGGGGTTGTGCGCGTGCCTCTGCCTCTTGTTCGTTGCGAAGTTGCTGGGCCAGCGCGGCTCTCCTGAACATGCTCTTGGATAAAGGATTCATATGTTTGAGAGCCTCTAGCATTTCTGCGATTTGCTGCATCTGTGATGAAAGTAGGTCCACCCTTGGGTTTGCTGCGGCCGCCACCTGTGCGAGGATTTGAAGAAGTTCCTCCCGTGGTGGTGGCGCAACGGGCGGTGCTCTGCCGAATTGAGCGTTCAAAGGCTCAACAATATTCCCATTGTTGCGAGACCTTGTTGTCACTATCTCGGTGATTATCTGGAAAAGGTGGTACTACTGTTATTTCTGAGGAACTCTATCGTTCCCCACGGACGGCGCCAAACTGATGTAGTCGTTTCATGTTCCTTTCTTGCTGGTTACCTAGACCAGCATAGACAACAAACGTGAGCCAAGGACCATCGTGTAGCGGCCAATGGCACTCCGATGCTTAAGTTAGATAAGGCTTAGGATAAGCTTAAAACTGTAAATTGAGATTATATAGCGTACCTCTAGTTGATTGACCTTATTTCCTTTTTATAGAGTAGGAATCATTGTTCAGCTAGGCCTTTGGTGGCATAGTTTAGAGAAATAGATCTTTCTGTGGAGATCGTTTTCTGATTGGGAGTTGTCCACGTGGGATAGTTTCCCTACACGACTCGTGCTCCTAGATTTGGGGGAGATGTTTCCATTTATGAGTGTATTCCATGCAAGGAAGTTTCCTTACCCGACTTACACTCTAATATATGTTTTCAAGTCGGATCCAATGAGTTGCTGGTCTGCCGGTCTTGGGTAGATCTCTCAGATACTTGCCTTAGAGGTCTTACGAGTATTGAGCCTAACCGCGTGACATGTGGGCTTGCTGGCTCATTGCAACTCGAATCCAACTATCTGGATCCTGCCAATAATGGGCTTAGTGTTGTTTGGGCTTTGTTGGATTGAGCATGCAATTGGGTCGGCTTCGTTCTGTCGACGAGATTATCATGACACATGTACAGTGCTGATCAGAGGACGGTTTGATGTATCATCAATAATAATAAAAAACGATGAAGATTACAACAAATATTCACTTGCTACATCATCAACAACTACATAGAATTGCTTCAAGATCCCAACAAAAAACCTAATTAGTTCTAATTCAATAGTCTCCAAGTCGGGGAGTAATCTTGTAAAGTGGTCTATTACAGAAGTGGTTGTTTGGTGCATTTGCCATAACTTTACTCTTTCATAAGCACCAATCAATCCTTTAATCACCCTTATGACTTATTCATACATAATGTGGAGCTGCAAATGTACGTCGACTTCTCTTATGAAATCATTACATTAATGTGACTTTTGAGCGAAAATTGTTCGACAACAAAAATTGAGAGATTATAATGTAGTTAATTTCACATCCGCCGATATTAATCAAGTTAAAAAAGGTTCTCAATATGTGTAACCATTGTCCTTTGTTCCAGATAGTGTTATCAGCTCAACTAAAATGTTCAACATTAGGACTTCATAGCATTATAATTAATGGTTATTCAAGTGAACCAAGAACTCTGAGGTGTTAATTATAAATTACAGTTCATAAGGTATTCTTTGAAGCACATCATCACATCATGTTTTGAATTTTAGCCCACAAGTTAGGTTTGGATACAAATCAAGTTGTTTAATAGCCAAATCTATCCATTTATACATCGAAAATGCTAGGAAACCATGTTTTTGTAACCCTGGTGTCGTGGCGTGATCTTGAAAGAATGATGAAATCCTCAAAGTGTTTATGTGTATCTAGAGGTTGTAAAAAAACCCCCTCTAACGATGCCACATCATCCTGGTTATAAAACATGGTTACAAAACCTGGTTCCCTAGCCTCACTCGTTATACATATAGATTAAAATTGTAAACCAGTTAAAAAAAGATTGGATGCATTCTCTTTTTATAGAAAAGAAATATTAGGTGTGGTTAAGAGCTGTGACAATGCAATTCACGATCTTCCAGATTTGGTAGTGCCCCATCGAACCCAACTATAGGTTCTGAAGCTTCTGTCATCCAAATATTATTAATTAGCCGCGATAACATGTAGATTATGTTGTGAATTAGCAAGTGAGAGTGACAATGAGTTACCCACCTCAACTACATATTTCATTTAGTAACCTCACTTTGTTTACTCATATAACCAACTAGCAAATATAAGTAGGATTATCCATCGTTCGTCTAAAGCCAAACAGATTTATTTGTTTATTATTTGAGTAGTGAAATGGGGAGGTGTTTTTAGTAATGGAGTCTTACGGATGATGTTTGTAATATTGATGGTCATGTTGGCAGTTGCAAGTGGTCGTCCACTTGAGAAGAAGAACTTTGCTCGCACTAGAGGTACTAAAATTGGTAAATGGTTTGATCATGGTGGTGGTTTCAGTGGAGGGTTCAGAAAAGTCTATGGCTCTGTTGGAGGGTATGGACATGGCATATTTGGCTCCGGTAATGGACATGGCATATTTATCTCCGGTAATGGACATGGCATATTTGGCTCAAGTGGTAGAAATGGCAGCGATTCTGAAGGTGGAAATGGTGTTGGTTCAGGTAGCAGTGGACATGGCAGCAGTTCAGGAGGTGGAAATGGCAGCAGTTCAGGTGGTGGAAATGGCACTGGTTCAGGTAGCAATGGACATGGCAGAGGTTCAGGTAGCAGTGGACATGGCAGCGGTTCTGGTGGAGGCTCTGGACATGGCCAGGGGCGGATCTACCCTTTGGCTAAAGGGGTCAGTTGCCCCCCCCTTATCTTTCTGAAAAATCCTACTAAATTACTCATATTTTTTTTATATCGCCCCCTTTTAAAAGTTTAGGTTGCTCACTCTTGTTTACAATCTTGGCTCTTGACTGCACTAAAAATTAAATTATGGATTATTTTAAAAGTTTAGGTTCTCCCTTTTATACAAATATCTGCTACCGATATGTTCACGTTTCAGGGTTTGATATAACCAATTGCTACGAAGTTGAGTGAATTGGGAGTGAAAATATAAGAGGAGTGAAATGAGATGCGGAGTTGAGAGATTACAGAATGAGAGAGGGTTTGTGAGGGAGAGAAAATATAAGAGAAAGAGAAGAGGAGAGAATGAGAGGGTTGGTGAAGGTGGGTTTGCCGGGAGTTAAAAAAAGAAAATTAAATTTTCGCTCAGTTCGGAAAACCACGTTCAGGGGTAAGTTGGTCTTTTCAAAAAAAAATTTGCCTCCCTTTGTCAGCAATCATGGCTCCGCCCCTGGACATGGCACCGGTTTAGGTAGTGGATATGGACATGGCATTGGTTCAGGCTTTGGATATGGTATTGGTTCAGGCTTTGGACATGGCATTGGTACTGGTGGTGGTGTAGGCTTGGGTCAAGGTAATGGTGGTGGAAGCAATGGCCGCGAATTTTAGAATATCAGTTTTGCACCAAAATAAGATCATTCATGCATGGATAATACATGTGTAAGGGAATAAAGGGTTTATAAATTCCAAATGAATGGGCTGATAAACTTGAAGCTGAAAATGAAAATCTTTCTCATGTTTTGCTTACAGGGTTTGGTCATTACAGTTATTTTTATTTTTTAATTCCATATAAAAAGTTCACTGTGTCAAAATGGACACTTTTGTAACAATTCCCAACCAGTATCACTTTTGTAATGTAACAATTTCAAATCAAAACTAATTTAGGCAAAATTTTGAAAAATAGTTTCACAAATAAAGTGATATGATAAATTGGATCATCATGAATTGATCACTTTGCCAATGACATGTTAGCTCAACGGTTAGAGCTTGGCGGATGATACCACTAGGTCATGGGTTTAAACTCAGCTTGCGGCATCTTTAGTGGGTTCTGGGATCCTATAAAATACTTTTTTTTAGGTTGTTACATTATGGTTGGTTCGCATTAATATTAATTGCTTCTAGGAATGCAATATACAATTAACACTTATGAGGTTTATCCATGGAAAAAGTGTTTAACTTGCGCCACCCTTCCTTCAAACTAGTTGTCACTCCTCGCCCTTCGTACCCAAGGCCTGAGCCAGAGGATAGTACAAGTAGGCAACAGCCAAGGGCGCTCCAAATACTTGTCCGATTTTATGGCATCAGTGTCCTTGTTAGGCCAACCACTTTTACATGATATATATAACATAAAAATAAATAATCAAAAAATGAAAATATTTACTTAAAAATGTCCTAAGACTCGGTCTTCGACCAAAGTTACATGATTAGAACCATAGTCAATCTCAGACATTACTAGAGATCCACAAATTCAGCCAAAAGTCAGAACAAATTCACGCATTTGTAGTCCATTCAGGGAGGAGAAATGGCCATCTATCATTTGCATTTGTAGTTCACATCCATCTTCTCCATATAAAGTTGAACAAAATCGAATTCAAACAAGAAAACCAAGATAACTCGCGCAATGAAGATCATAACAAAAAGAGTTGCAATCTTGCTTGTCATCACAATTATATTGCCATTGTTGAGTGAGTTTGTTCACTGTCATGTGCCCCCTGCGCCCACAGGCAATCCTCCCACTACTCCTACGCCTAGTAGTCCTACGCCCAGTACTCCTACGCCTACACCCACTACTCCTACGCCCACTGGTAATAAGCCTACTAATCCAGTGACAAAAAAAGCAAACGAGATCATAGATGTTACTGCTACTGCTACCAGTGCGATAGGGGATGTAGCACGTCGTGTCGGACAATATGCAAGTCAGGGTCAAACTAGTATTGAGGGCGCCGGGAAGAATATAGCATCAACCGTCACAGGCTCTCCCCACAAGGCTGATGGTGGTGGTGGTGGAGGTGGCGGCATTGAAGCATGGTACGGGTGAGTATCTTTATCATCCTCTTTTTTATTACGTTTACGGAACGCAATTCGCAGTTGTTGTGTAGAGTCTAAAAGTACACCCAGGGCCAGGGCCGGTCCTGAGATTAGAGTAGAGGCCAGATGCATATAGGGGTTTGAAGGGGTTCTTGTAACAAATAGAAAGGAAAAAAAATCAAATAAATTCCTTAGGCAGCCATGGAGTTGTGATTCTAGTAGCTAGGAAATTAATCGAAAACACAAATAAAGATTGCAGTAATTAATGTTGCTCTAACATTTATCGTGTAGAATCTCAAAAAGATGGAAGCAGCTCTACGGAGAGGATAACTGGCAGAACCTCATGGATCCCCTTGACCTTGATCTCCGAAAGACACTAATTCATTACGGTGAAATGTGTGAAGTAACATATGACGCATTTAACTATCATCTGGGTTCAAAATTCGCTGGAGATTGCAAATATCCAATGAATGAACTTTTTGCTAAGACTGGCCTTGTAAACGGGAATCCATTCAAGTACGAAGTCACCAAATATTTTTATGCTACATCGTCAACACCAGTCCCAAACGCATTTATCTGTAAAACAGTATCAAGAGAGGGATGGACTAGTGAAACCAATTGGATTGGGTATATCGCAGTGGCCACTGATGAAGGAAAGATAACATTGGGAAGGAGGGAAATTGTGATTGTTTGGAGGGGGACAGCGGCAAACTTAGAATGGGCAAATGACTTAGACTTCACTTTGGTTCCGGCTTCAAAAATTCTCGGAGACACGTACAATCCACATATACACCACGGTTGGTACTCTATCTACACGTCCACTGATGCTCGATCACAATTTGTTAAAGCAAGTGCAAGAGATCAGGTAAATCATCTCGATTCATGTTTTAATAAGTCTCAGTTTCTAGGTGCATCAAATGAAGCTATATAGCTAGCATTGAACTAAAAGTGTATTAATTGCAGATTCTGGGAGAGGTGAAAAGACTGGTTGAACAATACAAAGATGAAGAAATCAGCATAACAGTAACAGGTCATAGCTTGGGTGCATCTCTGGCTACATTGACTGCAGTGGACATTGCTGCCAACGGATTTAACAAGCCGAGCACCCACCCTGATAAACCTTGCCTTGTAACAGCCTTTGTCTATGCCAGTCCACGTGTTGGTGATATCCACTTCAAAACACTTGTTTCATCGCTGAAAAGCTTAAGAATTTTCCGTACCAGTAATGTGTTGGACGTTGTTCCCAAGTATCCATTGCTGGGTATATACCTAGATGTGGGTGTAGAACTTGTAATTGACAATACCAAATCGCCATACTTGTCACAACCTGGAAACATTAATACATGGCACACATGTGAGGCCTACATTCATGGAATTGCAGGAACACAAGGGCGTAGAGGAGGGTTCAAGCTGGAAGTTAAGCGCGATATCAGCCTTGTGAACAAATTGATTCATGGTGTCTTGAAGGAAGAGTATCATATTCCTTCAAAATGGTGGGTTGAGAAGAACAAGGGAATGGTACAACAGCCTGATGGGTCTTGGATATTGAGTCAGGCTGGCAAGTGTCCTGTGTGATTTCTTTCTTGTTTGCAATTTGAATTTTCTTTAAAATAATGCATTGTAAGGAGTAGTGTTCTTGCTGTCTTCCCTTCCAATAATCACATTGTAACATTTTTTCCCACTCTCCTCCAAATGTTGGATCTTTGTAGATGTCTCTGAATAATTGAATCAAATAGTTTGTTGTGAAATTTGCAATGGTTTTGTACGTCTTTTACAAAATACCAACTCTGTGATAGTCGTCTTGTAAAGATACGTAGCTTATATGTTTTTCTTGTCCATGCGAAATACAATACGTTCCTTGAAACAATTGACTGAATGAGACTTGAATAGACATATTGCACTCGATCTAGTCGATCAAATGCTTCTTGATCGGGAAGTGCAACCTAGTTGGGGTGTTTGGGATAATGGCCAGCAATACATGATACTATTCCCTGAGATACCAATGTGTGGTTGTATGTTTCGTTAAGGGCTTGAGTTCATTCATCTTGCCTTTGGCATATTCCTAATCTAGTAGCCTATGTAAGTTACATTGTGATTTTGTCATCATTTTTGCATTATATATTAATGTGAATAAGTAACTGCAACCAATGTAGTCAAAGCGACTGTTTAAAGCGAGAAGTAAAGCAAAGCGGTGACAACAAGCTTTGTTTTGGCCAAAGTAAAAAGTGAGGAAAAGCAAGAAAACCAATCACTTTTAGCTAAAGCGTCTGCTTTGTAAAAAAACGTTTTTGAATATTTTTTTGTTTTTCTGTTTATTTATTTATTTATTTTGTTTTACAATAGGAATTTTAGTAATGAAATACATTATTAGGGCTACAAATTTTTACAATAGAGATTGTTCCCAATATTTAAATACTCTAAAGTTCATAACGATATTCATTGTCTTTTTTAACTTATTTATCATTTTTAAAGTATAAGCATACAACTATTGATGATACACAAAAACGGTCATGTCTCTAAGCCATATACATGTCATGATGATCTCAAGGAATTACGGGCCCCAGCGTCAATCCAAAACTGATCCGATCCAAGCGGTACCAAGCCCACCTAACTCAGTCCGCCAGATGGACCCAAACTCTTACAGCATGCTAAGCCCACACGTCTCACAACTATCCTCAATACTCGTAAGTCCTACTAAGGCAAGCATCTCAAGGATTAGCTTCAGACATGCTATTACAACAACTTTTTGCTTCCAACTAGGAAGCAAATACCAGAGTACATTCCACGCAAGGAAAATTCCTTCTACGGATTGTTCTTGGATATAAACTATCTCAGCGTATTTAGGAGCACAGGGCTGACATGAAACTTCCCTCCTACAACACAACTCCTAATTAGAGAAGGATCTTCACGAATATCTCTTTCCTAAACTACACCTTCGATGGCCTGGTAAAACCAGGACTCCTGGACTATACATAAGATATGGGGTTGGTAAGCTAAGGTACGATACAATTTCCTATTTACAACATTACACCTTCCTCAGATCTCTGTCTGACTTTAACATCGGAGTGTCATCGACCACCACAACGGTGGTCCGTGGCTCACGTGTGTTACTTGTGCAGGTCAGCGGGACTAGGTCAAAGCAGGGAGCAATAAAAGATTGCATCGGTTTGGCATCGTCTGTGGGAATGACAAAGTTCCTAACTTTTCACTAGCATTGTTTCCCTTCAAAACCCAGATAGATGGTGACCACTAGATCACGCAATAATGAAGAACAAGGCGACATGTCAAACGCTCAGGCTGGCGCTGTACCACCGCTTTCAGCGATCTCGGTCATGCACAGACAACATACTCACACCCCCGCGCCAACAACAACGATGACAGACCCTAGAATAGATATGTTGTCATCTCAACTACAACCAATGTTGTTAAGGCGGATACCCATGCGCGCCTCGAGGCATTTTGGCAAAGGTACGCCTCAAAATGACGCGAGGCGGAGTGGTGAAGTGAGGCGTTTGCCTCACCTCACCCGCCTCAAGCACCTCGGACCGCCTCAACCCATTTGCAGCTTAAAAAGCAAAAGCCCACTTGTCTTTTAGGGTTAAGAGGGGGGGGGGGGGGGTATTTAGAGTTTTAGACAAGTGAATGACCCCTTGGTGGCTGCTGTTGTGTGTGCTTTCAAGACTTTTTCAAATTAGGTGTTGCCGCGTTCAAATCAGGTATTTTTCCTCTCTTCTTCTTCTTCCCTTTTCTTTTTATGTTGTTTTTTTTGTATGATCTGTTCGGTTGTGTTTTTTATATGACATGTTCTGTTGCGGTTTTTTTATATGCTTTGTTCTATTTTTTTTATATGATATGTTCTATTGCATTTTTATTATTCATCACAATAAGTAAGCAGTAATATTTCAGCGTATGGATCAAAATTTGGTGCAAATTTCCAAAGTTAAACCAATGAGACCTGTTGGGCGATGCCTCACCAAATTGCAACTTTCCAAACATTGTTTCAAATTCAACCATTAATTTATTTAGATGAGGATATTTGTTTTTTGGTCAATGCTTTCCTTTTGACATTGCTAGTAAATGGATGCTATTTTTTTTATCTCTCCCATTCAGGTTTGAACTAGTTGAACTCTGAATAATGTTGGAAAAATCTAACCATGCCCTTGGATTGGGTAAATCTATAAAGGTTTTAACCAGAGACAAATGGAAAAGAGAAAGTTCAGTCAAGAAAAATCATCAGACTTCATTTAGTAAGATCAGTAAGATCATGTTGCCTTCTTCTCCTGCTGCCATTTTAATAATCAGTAAGACTTCATTTAATAATCAGTAAGATCAATAAGACCTCATTTAATAATTACATGTGCACATTTGCTGCCATTTTTTTTTCTGTTGCCTTCTTCTCTTGCTGCCATTTTGTTTTTTCCCCTTCATCTTCTTTCTTTATGATTGTCATCATCATTTTTAGGAGTTCATTGGATTCCAGCTCGTGAATAAACTCTAGGACTTACCTACAGAAACCAAATCAGTAAAGTTTTTATTTCAGATTTTGTTTTTCTACTATGCTTCAAGTTTTTGTTTTTGTAATCGGTAATTCTTTATTTAGGAATTTCTATGTAAATATGTAATTATACAATTTTAAATACTTGAGATGGATGCCGAATCGAACAAAGATATTGGATAGTGATATGGTAGATTGTAAAACCCACTCAACAGAAACAACATTGTTTGTACATTCTATGTGAAGTTTACAAAGGTTGGAATATATAGGCACAAACAACATTTGGTTCATGTGGGGCACAGTGTAGCCAAGTGTCCTAAAGTTCCAGACGAAGTGAAAGAGTTGGTGCGAAATTATATGCAAGAAAAAAAAGAACAAAACTTCATATAGGGATTATTTATCTAATGAGTTGTATTTGGATGATGATGATATTATGAGAGACTCCGATGAGTTTGGGGCTGAGATCAATTATGGAAAAAGTCTCAACAATCCTTCTTCAACAAATTCTAATTCTAGCCAATCACGAAAAAGGGGTGCCATTGAGGCATTTTTTAGAAAAGAACAAGCTGCGAGTACACAAAGAAAAGGAAAACTTAAGCAAACTACAATTGATGGCAGAGTTAAGAAAGATAAAAGAGGGGAAACATGTCAATACATTGCTCGGTGGTTATCAAGTTGTCATTCCATTTAATACTGCTCGCCTCCCTAGTTTTCAAAAAATGATTGAAGAAATTGGAGAGTTTGGGAAGGGTATGAAAGCTCCAAACTACCATGAGTTGAGGGTGCCACTCTTAAAGAAAGAAGTTGGTTATATAAAAAATATGTTGAAAAGCCACAAGGCGGAATGGGTTAAATTTGGATGTTCGATAATGTCAGATGGTTGGACGGATAGAAAAGATAAGACTTTAATCAATTTTTTTGTGAATTCTCCTCAAGGGCCAGTCTTCATAGAATCAATTGACGCTTCATCATATTCTAAAACTAGAGAGAAATTGTTTGAGCTACTTGATGGATTTGTAGAAAAGGTTGGAGAAAAGAATGTTGTACAAGTCATAACTGACATTGCATCAGCATATGTGCTTGCAGGTTATAGTGACAAAAAATTTATAATTTATTATTTATATGTGTTGCATATTTGTGTTTATTATATTATAAAACTAAATAATATGTTAACAATAAACATTCAAAACTCAATAGATAAAGTTTTGGAGTCCAAGAGCCCAAATTTGTTTTGGACGCCCTATGCTGCTCATTGCTTTGATCTAATGCTAGAGGATATTGGAATGATGCCTAAGATGTACAAGTTAATCAAGATGGCAGTTTCATTGAGTGGTTATATCTACAACCACAGTGGTGTTCTAAATTTAATGTGGCAATTCAATGGAAGGTGGAGTGTTGAAGTGAAATAAGGTGGAGTGTAAAAGTGATGAAGTAAAAATAAGGAAGAGTGTAAAAGTGAAATAAGGTGGAGTGTAAAAGTAATAGAGTAAAAATATGGAAGAGTGTAAAAGTGGAGTTTGACTTAACACTTTTGGAGTTTATTGAGACTATTTAGGCTATAATAAAGTTTCCATATGGATATCCAAATCTTCAAGTTGGTTTCTTCGAGATTCGTAGATGATGATACTTTGTGGGTTTGTATTCATGGGTCTTTGGGCTTGAAAATCTTTGATATTTGACAATGCATATGTGAACTTTCAATGAATTTTCTATTTGTTGATTTTAGCCTTTTTGTGCTACTTTGTGTATGATTCGAGATTAGTGCTTGTATTTCTACAAAATACACGTAATGAAATATTTTTATTAGATAATTGGACCTAGCAATTGTATATTTAAGGGCAATAGATGTCACATTTATATGCTTATAAAATTTCTCCGAACCTACATTTTGCTAGTCCTCGAGCAAAAGAAATAAAATCTAACTCACTTTCGTAGGAATCATGATTATATTTAGCATATGCAACAAACATTTAAACCTCTAGTGGACGAGTTGTAGTCTCGTGAGGGTTTCCAGAAATGATACTCATAGACAATAGTGATACTCGAGACTCAGACTAAAAAATTTAGTAAAAAAATAACTCTTTCCTTATTGAATCTCAGATAGTTCCTACTTGATTGTGTAAGCCGTAAGATATGTATTAATGTAACTTATCAATCAATATTAAGTCAATAAGTGACTTCAATAAGCACTAATCAAAAGATATAGGAATTCTTCATTCAATTTTATATTAAGAGTTTGATCATCTTCTTTGTTGCAATTTTAAGTTTTAAAATTGGACATATCTCTAGATCACATTCTAGAAAATTCGCTTCAACTACAAATCTCACAAGGTATATAATCACTCAGAGATTTGACTATTTTCTCTCAAATGTATGTGAATAATAGGAAACAATGAATGAGAGATAGTCACATACAAAACAAAAGATGAGAACTCGATGATATAATAAATATGATTTCAAAAAAGAATATCATCCACTGAAAATGTTGACTTTATTCACCACAGTAGTTCTTAATTCACCCTCCACACTTCAGCAAAATTTCCTAAGGATCATATAGGATTTTGACTAGGTTGTAACAGGGCTTAAGAAATGGTAAGAACAAACAAAAACACTTACGATGAGGTCAGAGGTATTCAATAAGTGTTTAATATCATGGATAAGCTTAACTCCTTTTAGGGCTGAACAAAAAACCGATCAAACCGATCAAACCGACCGAACCGATCAAAACCGAACCAATCGGTTCGGTTTAAATTCGGTTCGGATCGGTTTCGGTTTAAGAAAATGCAAACCGAAGTGGTCGGTTCGGTTTTCGGTTTCTATGTGATTTAAACCGACCAAACCGAACCGAACCGAATATTTAAATATAATATATTATTTATATATAAAAATAAAATATATTTTATTATAAATAATATAATATGTTTAAATATTCGGTTCGGTTCGGTTTTATTTCGGTTTTGGTTCGATTTTAGTCGAGTCGGTTCGGTTACGGTTTGCATAAATTGGAATCGGTTCGGTTTCGGATCGGTTTTGTTAATGGTCGGTTCGGTTTCGGTTTGAAAATTTTAAAACCGATATAAGTCGGTTCGGTTCACGGTTTAGGTGAAAAACCGAACCGACGGTTCGGTTTTCAGCCCTAACTCCTTTTCTATGAAACAACTTTACATCTTCATTGATATGAAAAACAAGGGCTATTTGTTGTGTTGTGTGTGTGTGTGTGTGTGTGTTTTTTTTTTTTTTTATAGCCTTTACAAAATGGTAATGGAATGTGAGGCTCTTTTTATTGGTTTTGCAGCTAAGAGTTATATACCTATCCATTGATGGTGATAAAACATTTTTTTTATTAACTCAATAAATTGGACAACCCATTTTCAAATGTGATATAAGTTTTGAAACTTCTCCCCCAAACTTAAATCATACATTGTCCTCAATGTTCAAAAAAAATAAGACATCGTGGACGAATATGAACAAAAGAGAAACAATAATAAATAGAAATGAAAAGGGTTTACCATTGAATGACATGAGTGCTCAAATGACTTCTATTAAGATCCAAAAGTAGGCTCCAATCAAATCATAGTCAAGTAACGTTTTTTTAAAAGACTCAAAGATTTTTTAAACTTTTTTTTAAATTTAGTTGACATAATATGTACACTAAAATCTTAGTCTAACAATAACTACCTAAAAATTTGTAGGTCGCACAAAACATTTGTATATGGTACAATAATGTGCAATTGATTTGACATGCCCCACAAGTGAATCTAAGGAAACCTTCATGATGAAATTCTAATTTTAGCTCAGAAAATGTTTCCTCAAAAAAATGATATAAGTTCAATTTGTCAAAAGGAGAAAAATAAATTTGGTCTTCCCGGAGAAGTCATGGGTTAGCATTGATAGGTCATCGACTTCTTTAAATTCATCACAATCATTTCACATTTCCCAAAATAATCCTTCAAGATTTTTGGAATATATTATTCAACTCTAAACTCCAGGAACTTCCTAATTATGGGGAGAATGTTAACAAATTTCTCAGGTTTCACATTTGTATTGAACATGGATGTTCCAACGATGGTCAAAAGAGGAATATGACCACATTGTGGCTTAATTGGATCTCCTTTTGTGTTAACCTCTACAGTGTATGTATGATCATTAATGGGTGATACAATAACATCAATAAATAAAGAGTTAGCTAAGGAATGACTAGACAATTCTACAAGCTCACCATGTTCATCAATGTTATCCTCATGAACACAAAACTCATTATTCATCAACAATCATTCTCCATCACATTGTCTCACATGTTTCATCCATTCATATTATTCCACTTGAAAAGTTGATATAGGTATATCAATGTAGGACAATTCATTAGATCTCTCACTCTCCTCTAATAGATTTTCTTCACATTCATCCTAACATTAATTAATGCATCATTTTGAACCCTTAAACCCAAAATCTCATCCAAGAGTTTGTCAGTGACTTGCTAACTTTGTTCCATTTCTCGTATGGACTGACTTAAAGATAGCATATATTTATATAGGCTCTCTTGGGATGAAGCTGGAATGTTAGTTGTTTCCCATGAGCTAATTGGATATGAATATGATGATGATTTCATATTTTGCGTGACGTGGTATGGATTGGTTTGTCCCGAAGGCATTGTAGGACAACTAAGGTAATGCTCATTTATGCACATACCGAGGATCAAAGGATGGTATGGGCCTACGAGGTTCATAACCCCAATTAGGTTGTTGTTGGTTCCAAGGTGGTTGGCTTCCATATCCATTTTGTGAAAAAATGATTGGTATAATCAAAACTTGATTCTAAGGGTTGACCTTGGTTTACTAAGGCAATGCAATTTACCTCGGCATTGTCATGATCTTCCCAATGAAAATCCATAACTGTATGGCTCCGAACACAAGAGAAAATCTTTGACACTGAACTTGAATCACTCTGAATTGGATATATTTTTGTATTTTTTTTAATGATTAAAATCTTATGCAACTTAAAACGACTATTTTCAAACATCTCAAGCAAAATTCTAAGAAAATGGCATTGAACCTTTGACCTCACATTCATAATTAGCACCGACTAAATCAAAAGGGGACGGCATTGATCTGAAGGTCGAGGAGGCCTGTGGCAGGCGAGACAGTCACGGTAGAGGCAAAGTATTCGTTGGAAGGTGCATGAGCAAATGGCAAAACAGGGAAGAGTACGCTAGAACATTTTAAGTTAAACTGTTTGGATGTTGATTATTCAAATAGTGAACTCAATAAGGCGATCGAGGAACATCTAGCTAAGGTTGCAGGGAATAAACAAATTGTTCAAAGCTGTGAGGAACACGTCACTGAAGTGGGAAGAAAAATGACTATTGAAAGACAGGGGGAAGAACAAACAAAGTCTTGAAGAACTCCAAACAACCAAATGGTTTCTACCTCTATAGATGGACATAAATCCCTATTCGATGGTATAGATGGAAGTCCACAATCCCTCCTTAAGTTTATAAATCTTTTGAAAATGATAGAAGAATATGACAATGGGAATGAAGTTAACAATACTATGAAGGAAGCAATAAAAAGACTGGGCATGGATATGATGAAGGAAGAACTCACCAAAAAACACACTATTGAAGATGAATGTGAGGTTACCACAACTCAATCATCTAAGAAAGACACTCATCGAAGATCTTCTCGAAGCAAGAGGTCAAATCCTAAATTCAAATAATTGATGACAATAATACATATAGGATATAGATGTCTATTGGAATCTTGTATGAATACTAGTTTTGAGCTAACATTTAATGGTTTCTCTGTTAGGGTTCATTACTCTCATGTTCTTTACGTCAACTTCTCTTACATCTTGAGCTTCGCATTATGTATGAATCAAGTCATCAGGGCATTAAAGTATTGATTGGTCCTTATGAGATAGCAAAATTTTGGTAGATGGATCAAGCAACCACTTATGTAGCAGACCACTTTGCAAGATTACTCCCCAACCCGGAAACCGTTGAATTAGAACTAATTAGGTTCTTCGTTGGGATTTTGAAGCAATTCTATGTTGTTCTTGATGATGTAACAAGTGAACATTTGAGCGATTGTAATATTCATCATCCTTTATTGTTATTATTATAAGGTTTAGGGATCTTCAAAACCCCTGCTTGCTTTCTAAAAAAAAAAACAAACAAAAGGGAGGAACTCCATTTGAACTATAAAATTATGTAAAACTGAAAGTTAAGGCTTAAAGAAAATCGTTGAAATCACTATTAACAATGAGAACATAGACATCTTCACAATGGAGGATACAATTATTTATAAATAAGTGATTTAAAGCACATAATAACAACTCACATATGCAAAAGATTACACAAAAAGTAAAATGCCTAAAGTCTTACAAAAAGTTAGTGGCGAATAAGAGTAAATTCCATCATATCTTAAACACTTAATTATTAATCAGAAAATAATAATAATAATAATAATAATAATAATAATAATAATAATTTTATATTAGCAATGAATTTTTTCAAATTTGACGTATAAAAGCGAGTAGGGATTGAAGATCCCAAACCTTAATAATAATAATAATAATAATAATAATAATAATAATAATAATAATAATAATAATAATAATAATAATAATAATAATAATAATAATAATAATAATAATAATAATAATTGAAGTAGGCGGTTCTTGTTCTCCTTCTTTGGGGCTTACCTAGACCTACAGAGGCAGCTAATGTGAGCCAAGAACCCCCGTGTGGTGGCTGGTGACACTCTGATGCTTAAGTAAGATAAGGCATAGAAGAGGTTTAAAACTGTAAATTGGGATTATGTTGCGTACCTCTAGTTCATCAACCTTATCTCCATTTTATAGAGTAGGAGTCTTTGTTCGGCTAGGCCTTTGGTGGCGTAGTTTAGGGAAAAAGATTTTGTTGTGGAGATCCTTTCCTGATTGGGAGCTATCCATGTGGGATAGTTTCCTTACACGACTCGAGCTCTAGATTTGTGGGAGAGGTTTCCCTTTCTGAGTGTTGTCCATGCAAGGAAGTTTTCTTACCTGACTTATACTCTAATATATGTATCCTAGTCAGATCCAATGTGTTGTTGGTCTGCCTGTCTTGGGTAGATATTTCAGATACTTGCCTTAGAGGTCTTACGAGTATTGGGCCTGACCGTGTGACGTGTGGGCTTACTGGCTTATTGCAACTCGGATCCGACTATCTGGATCCTACCAATAATGGGCTTAGTGTTGCTTCGGCCTTGATGGATTAAGCATGCAATCGGGCATGCTTTGTTTAGTCGACGAGATTATTATGACACGTGCACGGTGCTGATCAAATGACGGTTTGATGTATCATCAACTACTCCCTCTGAGTTAGTAGGTTGTCTTATCAGTCCACTAGGTCATTTCATGAAGCAACTGTGTAGTCATGATGATTGAGTCTAAGTGATTTCTCCAAGCGGCAAATTTCATTAATTGAGGGTACACCAACTTGAAAGCAGGAAACGCAGGAGTTCAATTTTCTATATAGATTTTCTGCCTGTGGTGTATAGCCCCTTTACTCTTTCGATCTCAGAGATTTGCTTTGTTGTATTGTCTGTTGTGATTTTGACTTAGCTTAACCTTCGTATTCAAAAGCTTGTACTTTCTATCATGGCGGGCCAGGATCAACTTTCTAATGAATTGTTTGCCAAGGGCCATAAGTTTTTTAAGGAGTGGTTGTTCTCTAAATCTGATATGGAAATCCTCCATAAGACGTACGAAATTTCCGATGATCTGGTACTCTGCACCACGCGAGGAGTTTATCTGTCTTCACTGAGGTATGTTTCAATCGGGTGTCCACTTTTCTATTATCCAAGAGATTTGAGAATTCCTTCACTAAGGATGCTGGTGTTCGAGTGTCTTCGAGGGTGATGCAATTGTTCACTTCTCATCGGATAAACAAGCACGTTGTGCGTGTGCTGACATCGCCAGACTGCTTTGGCAAACTGCCTTATGATTTTAAATCTTGGCAAAAGTTTTGTTTCATGGCTCCTGCGGAGTTCATGTACTTTGAGCTTGTTGGTCATCCAGTCGAGCGTGAATTTAAATCCCTAATTAAGTTGACTCCTCCTATGGTCTTTCTTGTGTTAACTACATATTAGATTGACATGTTGTGGTTTTTGCAGGGAAATTCTCTACTTCGCCTCTTTCTGCTGAAGATAAAACAACTTTTGATACGTTCCACGACATGCCTCGTGTGGAAGTAGAAGACGTCATTAAACTTTTTAATATTGAGCACAGCGGACTGTGGGCTCATGGCAAGTGGCTCTTACTCTTTTTCGGGTAAAGAAGCCAAAGCCCGAAGGTGCGTCTGTTTCACAAAAGAGGAAGCTTCCCAAGATCAAGGTTCCAAGCCCTTCGAGGAGGGTAGAAATAAATGAGGCACTTCCTTCTCCTGTGCATCTGAAGAGGTTTTATGCTTTGTCTAGGTCCATCCGCAGGGGTTTGGCCTCGTCCGAAGGACGTGATGCTGTCGAGCAAGAACCTGATGAGGCTGTTGTTTTTTAGGGGCGTGATGCTCAAGCCGCGGCCCCCATTTTTCTTCCTAACTTGGAGAGAGAGTATTTGCATATGGTTGGCATAGAGGATGTGACCAAATTGAGCATCGAGCAGGCGGAGTTTCAAAATCAAATGTTGCTACAAGCAAACTTGGAAGCCTCGGATGGTCATTCTTTTACAATAAAAGACTTTATGCTTCGACTTTCTCTGAATCATGGACCTGTTGAAGAGTCGGATTGTAAGCGTCATGGTGTAGGATCCCCTTTTTGTAGTCCGTACTGTGCTCCATCTTAATCCAGTCATCATGTTCAACTGACGACGGGTCCATGGAATAATTCATTTTTGTCTTCTCCATCAAATGATGTTGGATCACTGCGTGAAAAGAGCTAATTGTTGCAGAAAAAAGGAAAGTTGTTGATGAGGGCCTTGACGCAATGAAGATGGCTAAGGTCGGTGCTGAGGTGGTTTCGGTTTCGAATGATCTTCATCTGAATGCTCAGATGAGTATGTTTGCTCCAGACGTAATAAGGATGAGCAACCAAGCTTAACATCAGAGGTTGACATCTCTTATGCTGCGAGGAAGCATATCAATAGATGGAATAACTGGCTGGCAAACAGTGCTCCAGAGCCAGTGGGAGAAATGCTAAGAGAGTGTTTAGATAAAGGGCATAAACATCCTGTGATTGGGCAAGCTGGTGCGGCTAAACCAGGAGCTCACTGAATTAAAAGGGCACAAGAATAAGCTTTTCTAAGCCCAGGGTACATTTGAATTCAGCAGAGTCATGCATGGAAGGCTAGAGCTGTGGCATCTGATGAAGGAGGAGCATCTTGATTGGGATCTCTCCTATTATAAAGAGATTGCATATGCAGAGTTTGGATTGACTTATGATTCATTTGAAGAAGAAGGCGGCCTTGATAAGGGGTATCGAGAGGCAACACCTACAAATGTGTCTCCTTCTCCTTCCTCTGCTAAGTCTAGTTCTGTTGTATCTGACATTCCTCTTGATGAGGGGTGAATCTTGTATTTTCTTTCCAATTTGCGAATGAGTAGTACTTCGCAATTGTTTGTCTTCCTTTACTTTTTCTACTAGGTTTTACCTGCTTTGTCTCATTTCGACATTAATTGTCAGACGAGAAGTTTTGTTTAGGCTAGGACGCTTTATGGTTGATCCGCTATTGAGAGCACTGACTTTTTGTGCTGCAATAGTTTGTGCAATTCTGATCAGAATCCTTTTTGGAGATCGGGGAGTGCAATACACCCTCTGTTTGGCGGCTTGGCTGCCTGTTGGACCAACAGTTGTTGTTGTTGTTATAAGCATATTAGTTAGATTGTGGTCCCAGTGCTTGTATCCTTGTAGATGATTGGACAGTAGCCTTTGTGAGTAGTCTGGGTCAGGTTTTTCGAACTCTGATTGGACTTTTGACTTGTCTTTATTTGTTATTCGTAAAATAGCCATAATTGGACTGGGGGTTGTTATCGCCAGTTATGACTAACTAAACCGATGTCAGGTTTTGGCAACCATGGAGGTCCCTGGCAAGCCATTTTGATCAGGCATTGAGAGCACTGACTAGACTCCCACTTCATACCCATCTTGATCCATTCGTGGCGGACTAGGAATCGGAGCAAGCCAGCAATTATCTTTGTCAGTCTTTCTTACTAAACTTTAGGCGGGGGTTCGGCGATCATTGTCTGTAGTTGGTAAATGATTTCTGGCAAGTCATCTTCACCAGGCTACATTAGCACTAACTAAGCTCCCACTTTCTAGGCCGTCGAAATCTGCGCGCAGCAAACTTGGCTTCGAGAAGACCAAAACCTTCGTCATCAGCGACCACTGACTAAGCTTTGGTCAGGGTTCGGCGATCACGGTCTACATATGAATAGTGACCCCTAGAAAGCTATCTTAATACGCATTGAGAGCGCTGACTAGATTCCCACTTTCTAGGCCGTCGGAATCCATTATTTGCTGACTAGGCTTCGAGCAGACCAAAAGCCATCGTAATCGATCGTCACCGACAATGCTTCGGTCAAGTTTGGTCTCTATTGCCAATGTTTGGACAATGATTCCACCCTCATAGAGTGATTCTCCTCTTTTGTCTAGGCCTAATGCCTAACATGTTGGTTCTGTGGGCCCGAGCTGTAATTGGCAATAATTCAGCTGCTTCAAGGATGCATAATGACAGTCTTTTGCTGCTGGCTGATCTCCTCAGATAGTCCCTTGAACATGATTGGTTGTATATTTTTATGCATTGGTGCATGGTGGATACTAGTGCTTCCATATGATGAAGCCACAACCTCTGTTGTAGGTGGACAGGGCCTCAACTACCATGTAATTTTGGACAAGGTACTTCTGTAATTGTGGCTCTCCTACCACCACCATTAGATTGATCTTCTCGATGGAGAAGTACTTCTCTCCGCTAAATCCAACCATTGGGTAGGTGGCGGGCGTTAGGTTTTTCTCCTGTAGCTGCATGTTGCAGAATGCACTAAGGAACAAGACATTTAGTGAGCTTCCAGTGTCCACCAATTCTCTATTTAGCTCCACTTAGTGATAAGGATCGAGATGACCAGGGCGTCATTGTGAGGAAAATATACCCCTTCTAGAGATCCCTTTCTTTAAACGTCAATAATGGGATCGGACCGTGAACTCGTGCATGTTGCACCTGTCAGTCCTTATACTGAGATGGTGTTTACATATCGGTCAATGTCTTCTTGCGGGACCTGTTTGATTTTTCTCCTTCAGGACCGACCCTATGGAGGACATAAATGACGCCAGGAGCTTCCTTTTCATTCTCCTTGACAACATCCATTTTTCCTTTGTCCGGCCTTGCCTCTTGTCTAGGCCTAGAAACTCCTTTAGATTGCCTTTCCCGATCTAGTACTCGAATTCTCCTCTGAGGTTTCTGTAACCTTCAGTATCATGTCTGCCTTCCTTGTGGTAGGCGCAATATTTGCTATTGTCGCGCTGAAAAGGGCTTCCTTGTTGCTTAGGCGGCCACTTCAGCTCTTCCCAATCCTTGATGGAATTTAGGATGTCGGACAGACTGGTATTGATAGGGGTGACAAATCTGGACTCGACGTAGTTTGAGACCTTCACCTGCTTGAGGCGGCCCAAGTCAGTCTTGTTGTTCGTGTGCTTCCTCTTATTATTGTCATTGTCCTCTTTCTTCCTTCCCTCTTTTGTGTCCTTCAGAACATAGGGTCTATTCTCTGACTCTGCCTCTCTTGGCGGCCAGCATTTCGTTCAGAGTGATGTATCTCTAGGCATCTCTGAGCAAATCTGTCATATTGGTTGGTGAGTTCAGGGTAAAGAAGTCATAGAGCTTGCCTCTTCTCATATCTGAAGTGAATTCATGACGGTGGTGTCATCATTACAGTCGTCAATGAGGGTAAACTCATCCTTAAAATGAGTGATGTACTCCCTCAACGTCTCGTTCTGTTTTTGCTTTAGGGTCAGCAGATAATGTGGGCCCCTCCTGAGCCATTGGTTGCCCACGAAGCGTGTAAAGAACACCAATGCCAACATCCAGAATGAATCGATGGATTTTGGAGGAAGACTGTGGAACCACATCAGTATTGAGGTCTTCCAGCTTGCAGGGAATGATCGATACATTATTGCATCAGACACTTCCTTGAGCACCCGAACGTGCTGAAAGTGGTGCAAGTAATCGGATGGGTCTCTTGTCCAGTCGTAAAACTCCAACTTTGGTGGGGTGTATTTCTTTGGCAGTGGTTCATCCATGATATGGCTCAAAACAACTGGTGGATGTGAGTAGCGAGTGTAAGGGTGGAGAGAGATGCATTATGGTGGTGCTGAGTAAGTGGTCGGAGTGCAAATAACCAACTGTTTAAAAATCGGTTTTCCTCCCACCACAGGAGCGTATCTCTCCACCTTTGCACCCGCTACTCGCATCCACCAGTTGTTCTGAGCCACCACAGTCCAGTTGTTCGTGCAGAGATGGATTTCACCTACGCCAGTGTTGTGATCTCAGCCACCATGATCTACTAAACCCCGCGTCGAGGCAAAAATGAAACCATAGGGTTTCTTAGAGTTTGTCGTATCTGAATTTATTTTTTTCTATATGCCTGAACGTTAAATACGTTTGATTTCTGAATTTCAATAATTTGTTTTCACCAATTAAATCCCGAATAATTATCTGGACTAATCGGTAGTTAGAAGTTCCCTTTGTTGATATTCGAAGCCTGCTATAATCAATTAATTTGAATTTGTGATTGTGTGTGCAGTAAGAAGACATGCAATGCTAGGGGTTTATGCATTTACTGAATTTGTGATTGTTAATGGAGGGTGTAGACGGAGGGGGCGACCGTTTAGATTGGCAAGTTAATGGAGGGTGTAGACGGAGGGGACGACTGTTGAAAACTTGGATGAAGACGGTGAATGAAGATATCATTGAGCTTGGATTAGACGAGGAAATGTGGGAAGATCGCATTGCTTGGAGAACCAAAATCCATGTAGCCGACCCCAAAAATCTCGAGAATGGGCTTTGATGATGATGATGATGATGAAACCTGTGATTGTGTGTGTCGTAAAGACATGCAATGCTAGGGATTTATGCCTTTACTGAAATCAATTGTGAACTTAGATTAATTTTAAGATTAGTTGTGTTAATTCTTGAAAACAATAATTTGTATTACACAAATCTCTAAGAACCTGTGGTGGATTCGATGTCTAGGTCGACTCTCATATCATCTTATCTGTTTAATCTTTAAGTGTTCAATTTGATTCTCTTAATTTAGTAATTTACATCTATTGTAACCCCTCAACTCCAAATTAGTTTAAATAAGTCTTAGAATTCGACTGTCTCGTCAATCCTTCTGGGATCAATCCGAATTTGCCATTGTCTACTAGTTAGACAGTCGTGCACTTGTAGTATTACAAGTAGGGTTTATTGGCTTATTAATTTTGGTTAATAAAATTTCCATCAAGTACGGTCGAAATCTAGGGTTTGTCTTTACTAGTTTATAGATTAGTTTTAATTTTCTTTTCAGGAACAGTGTTACGAGTCGCTTTCTTATTTGCTTGAGTTTGAATTAACCTAAATTAATAAGTTAATAAACCCTAATTGTAATACCGCAAGTGCACAACTGTCTAACTGGTAGACAGTGGCAAATACGGGTTGATCCCATGAGGATTGACGAGACAGTTGAATTTAAGACTTATTTAAACTAATTTAGAGTTGAGGTTATAGCAGATGGAAATTACTAAATTAAGAGAACTAAATTGAACAACTAAAATTAAACTGGTAAGATGATAAAAAAAAAAAAAGTGGATCAAGACATCGAATCCACCACAGGTTCTTCCAGATTCGTGTAATCTAAATTATTGCTTTCAAAAATCAACAAGACTAATCTACATTTGCAATTGATTTTAGCAAAGGCATAAACCCCTAGCATTGCATATCTTTCTACGGCACACACAATCACAAGTTTATTTTAACTAATTCTAAACCCTAGCATTGCATGTCTTCTTACGGCACACACAATCACAGATCCAAATTAATTGATTAAAGCAAGCTTCGAATATCAATAAAGGGAACTTCTAACTCTCGATTATTCTAGATAATTATTTTGGATATAATCGATGAAAGCAAATTATTGAAATTCAGAAATCAACTGTATTTAACGTTCCAGCATATAGAAAACAATAAATTCAGATACGACAAACTCTAGGAAACCCTGTGGTTTAATCTTCGCCTCGGGTGAGGTCTAGAAGATCATGGTAGATGACGTCATAGCACTGGTATAGGTGGAATCCATTTCGGCACAAACACGCATCACGAGAAAGAGCTGCTGGTAGATTGTGGTGGCTCATACAAAAACATGGGGTGCAAATAGTATGAGCAATAGTGATTTGTGCGGTGGTATAGAGCAAAGATAGGGTGCAAATAGCCAAATGCCTCAAAAATCAGATGGTTCCCTCTTCTTTTCTCTACATCTTCGTCCACAACGAGATTCGCTCTTCGATGTTCTTCCTTCGTGCTCCTCGTGAGCTTCTTCTTCCTCCGACCGACTCCGGTACCTGTAAAAGAGATAGAAAGATGAAAAACATAAAGAGAAACGAAGAGACACAAAGGAAGAAGAGGGCAAAGAATGACAACGAGGTGCTCCCTGTATGTGCGCTCTCTGTGTCTGGGCTGCTCGGTTCTTTTGCGAGGTGGTGTGGGTTTCTGAAAAAGAAGAGCAGGCAGAGAGAAAAAGACAAGAGAGGTGAGAAAAAAAGGTTGTGGTGTGGCTGTTGTTTGGCGTGATGGAATAGGGAGGAGAAGGACCAGGAGCAGGGGCTGCTCTGTTTTGGTGGTGGTGTGCGTTGGTCGTATTAGCTGTGAGAGAAAAGAGGGAACACGCGGGAAGAAAGAAAACGACTGATGACGATAGTCTGCGATTGTGCGAAACAGGGTGAGGAGGAGGTGGCGTGGTGATGCGCTGGTGTGTGGACGGTGATGTTGTTGAGGAAGAAGAACATGGAGGTGAAAGACAAGTAGCTGGTGATGGTGGGATGATCGTGCTACCGGTCCTCATATCGAGCGAGGATCGCAGGTAGGGTGGATGTGGCGTGGTGGCTGAAGAAGAGAGAAGGAGGAAGCAAACGTAAGAAAAGAGATGAGAGACAAGAGGATGAGAAGGGAAAGATAAAGCATAAATAGGATTTTCTTATTTCTTTGTTAGGTTGGGTTTGGGTTTCTAAGTCAGCTTTTGGATTTGGGCTTAGGTTAAATTAGGTGGAATTAAGTTTGTTTGGGTTAGGTTTAGACATGTGACCCGCTACTTTATACCACCATTTGAATCAACCAATTGATCATTCCTCAAATTGTCGCCTTAATGCGATTTCATCGTTCACGCTCAAATTTTTACCAAAACATGAAAGCGAAATAATTAGAATAAAATATAATAATCGAAACACTAACATATATAAATTAAGGGATATATTATGTAATAATTACGTGAATATCATCAACTCATCATTAAAATGAGTGACATACTCCGTCAACGTCTCGTTCTGTTTTTTATTTAGGGTTAGCAGATAATGCGAGCCCCTTCTGAGCCATTGACTACCCATGAAACGTGTAAGGAAAAAAAATGCCAACGTTCAGAATGAATCGATGGATTTTGGAGGAAGGTTGTGGAACCACATCAGTACTAAAGTCTTCAGCCTTGCAGGGAATGATCGACATATTATTACATTAGACCCTTCCTTGAGCGCCATAACGTGTCGAAAGTGGTGCAAGTAATCAGACAAGTCTTTTATCCCATCGTAAAACTCCAACTTCGGTGGAGTGTATTTCTTTGATAGCGGTTCATCCATGATATGGTCCATAAACGGAGGGCCTGTGAGATTAAACAACACGTCTTGGTTTATGGCCCTGTTGCGGATGGGGTTGTGTGTATGCCTCCGCCTCTTGTTCGTTGAGAAGTTGTTGGGGCAACGCGGCTCTCCTGAACATGCTCTTTAGAACTTTTTAAGGACCAGACTCGTCGCTGCTCACAGTCTCCTTCTGCTGGTGAAGGATTCCTCTGTTTGAGAGCCTCTAGCATTTCTGCGATTTGCTACATCTGTGATGATAGTAGGTCCACCCTTGGGTCTGTTGCGGCCGTCACCTGTACGAGGATTTGAAGAGGTTCCTCTCGTGGCGGTGCTCTGCCGATTTGAGCGTTCAAAGGCTCAATAGTATCCCCATTGTTGCGAGACCTTGTTGTCACTATCTCGGTGATTATCTGGAAAAGGTGTACTACTGTTATTTTTTAGGAACTTTTTCGTTCCCCACGAGGATTGATGAAACAGTCGAATTCTAAGACTTATTTAAACTAATTTAGAGTTGGGGTTACAGCAAATGGAAATTACTAAATTAAGAGAACTAAATTGACCAACTAAAATTAACTTGTTAAAATTAGGGGTGGGCATCCCATCCCGTGATCCCAAACTCGTCCCGTCCCGTCCCGAATTTTTTGGGTCATTTTGGGATTGATCAAACTCATCCCGATCTAGAGTGGGATGGGATCGGGATGAAGATTTTCAATCCCGTCCAATCCCGAATTTATTTATTTAATAATTATTATTATTAATTTTAATCAAAATACTCCTCTAAAATAAAGTTTAGAATGTGTTGAAATTAAATCAATGTAAGATGAAATTCTATATGAAATCAAAATGAATTGAATCATTAATTCTAAATGAAATTAAATATTTATTTGCCTCCAAAAAAAGTTTAATATTTATTTATT
The DNA here is from genome assembly GCA_003290165.1 of Berberis thunbergii. Lineage (NCBI taxonomy): Eukaryota > Viridiplantae > Streptophyta > Magnoliopsida > Ranunculales > Berberidaceae > Berberis > Berberis thunbergii. Next base: position 244,128 of record QNQO01007471.1, on the reverse strand, counting down.
TAATATCTATTATTATTTATGATGTAAGTTATATGTATATAAATTTGACATTATCGGTGTTTGAGTAATGCGAGATAAAACCTTTTGTTAATTTTTATTAGAGGACTATTTAGTACGTGTTCATCCTGTCCCGTCCCGATCCCGTTTGAGATGGGACGAGGTCGGGATGAGGTCGATCACTTCCCATCCTGTCTCGATTCCAAATGAACGGGATGGGACAGCGATGGGTCCATCTCGTCCCATCCCCGTCCCGTGTACACCCCTAGGAAAGATGATAAGAAAGTTGACCGAGACATCGAATCCACCACAGGTTCTTTGAGATTCGTGTAATCTAAATTATTGTTTTCATGAATCAACACGACTAATCTACATTTACAATTGATTTTAGCAAAGGCGTAAACCCCTAGCATTGCATTTCTTTCTACGGCACACACAATCACATGTTTATTTTAACTAATTCTAAATCCCTAGCATTGCATGTCTTCTTACGACACTCAATCACAAATTCAAATTAATTGATTAAACATGCTTCGAATATCAACAAAGGGAACTTATAACTCTCGATTAGTCTAGATAATTATTTCAGATATAATCGGTGAAAGCAAATTATTGAAATAAAGAAATCAACTATATTTAATGTTCTAGCATATAGAAAACAATAAATTCAGATACGACAAACTCTAGGTAACCCGGTGGTTTCATCTTCGCCTCGGCGTGGGGTCTAGAGGATCATGGTGAATGACATCACAACACTGGTATAGGTGAAATCCATCTCAACACGAACACGCATCACGAGAAAGAGCTGCTGATGGACTGTGATGGCTAAGACAAAAACTTGGGGTGTAAACAGCCTGTGCAATATTGATTGTGCGGTGGTACAGAACAAAGACACTGGTGCAAATAGCCAACTACTTCAAAAATCAGTTGGTTCCCTCTTCTTTTCTCCGCGTATTCATCCCCGACGAGATTCGCTATTTGTTGTTCTTCCTCGTGCTCCTCACGAGCTTCTTACCGGCTCCGGTACCTGCAAAAGAGAAAGAGAGATGGAAGAACATAGAAAGAGACGAAGAGACACGAAGGAGGACAAGGAGGTGCTCCCTGTATGTGTATTTTTTGTGTATGGGTTGCTCGGTTTTGTCACGAGGTGGTGTGGGTTTCTGAAGAAGAAGAAGAATGGGCAGAGAAAAAGATACAAGAGAGGAGAAAAAAGGGTTGCGGTGTGGCTGCTGCTTGGCGTGATGGAACAGGGAGGAGAAGGACTAGGAGCTCTATTTTGGTGGTGGTGTGTGTGTGTCGTATTGGTAGGAAGAGAGAAGACGGCTGATGATGGTGGTCTGTGGTTGTGCAAAACATGGTGAGGAGGAGGTGGCGTGGTGGTGCGCTGGTGTGTGGACGGTGATGTTGTGGAGGAAGATGTATAGGGAGGAAAAAGACGAGAGGTGGTGATGGCAGGATGATCACGCTGTCGGTCCTCCTATCGAGCGAGGATCCCTGACAGTGTGGATGTGGCGTGGTGGCTGAAAAAGATAAAAGGAGGAAGCAAACGTAGGAAAAGAGATGAGAGATGGGAGGAGGAAAAGGGGGAAATGAAGCCTAAATAGGGTTCTCCTATTTTCATTTTTTTGTTAGGTTGATTTGGGTTTCTAGGTCAGCTTTTTAGGTTTGGGCTTAGGTTAAATTAGGTGGAATTAAGTTTGTTTGAGTTAGGTTTAGACACGTGACCCGCTACTTTGTACCACCATTTGAATCAACCAATTGACCATTCCTCAAATTGTCACCTTAATGCGATTTCATTGTTCATGCTCAAATTCCTACAAAAAATGAAAATGAAATAATTAGAATAAAATATAATAATCGAAACACTAACATATATAAATTAAGGTATATATTATGTAATACTTACGTGAATATCATCAAATCATCATTAAAATGAGTGACGTACTTCTTCAACGTCTCGTTCTGTTTTTTCTTTAGGGTCAACAGATAATGCAAGCCCCTCCTGAGCCGTTGGATGCTCACGAAGCGTGTAAGGAACACCAATGCCAACGTTCAAATGGATTTTGGAGGAAGGTTGTGAAACCACATTCGTACTGACGTCTTCAGGCTTGCAGGGAATGATCGACACATTATTGCCTCAGACCCTTCCTTGAGCGCCATAACATGCTGAAAGTGGCGCAAGTAATCGAACGGGTCTCCTATCCAGTAGTGAAACTCCAACTTCGATGGGGTGTATTTCTTTGACAATTGTTCGTCCATGAATGGAGGGACTATGAGATTAAACAAAACGCCTGGGTTTGTGGCCCTGTTTTGGATGGGGTTGTGCCCGTGCCTCTTTGAGAAGTTGCTGGGGAAGCGCGGCTCTCCTGAACATACTCTTGGATAAAGGATTCCTCTGTTTGAGAGTCCCTAGCATTTCTACAATTTGTTGCATCTGTGATGAAAGTAGGTCCACCGTTTGGTTTGCTGCTGCCATCACCTGTGCGAGGATTTGAAGAAGTTCCTCCCGTGGAGGTGGCGCAACGAGCGGTGCTCTGCCGATTTGAGCGTTCACAGGCTCAACAATATTCCCATTGTTGCAGGACCTTGTTGCCACTATCTCAGTGATTCTCTGGAAAAGGTGGTACTACTGTTATTTCTGAGGAACTCTGTTGTTCCCCACAGACGGCGCCAAACTGATGTATTCGTTTCATGCTCCTTTCTTGTTGCTTACCTAGACCTGCACAGGCAGCAAACGTGAGCCAAGGACCATCGTGTAGCAGCCAATGGCACTCTGATGCTTAAGTTAGATAAGTCTTAGGAGAGGCTTAAAACTGTAAATTGAGATTATGTAGTGTACCTCTAGTTGATTGACCTTATCTCCCTTTTATAGAGTAGAAATCATTGTTCGGCTAGGCCTTTGGTGGCATAGTTTAGGGAAGTAGATCTTGTTGTGGAGATCTTTTTTTGATTGGGAGCTATCCATGTGGGATAGTTTCCCTACACGACTCGTGCTCCTAGATTTGCGGGAGATGTTTCCCTTTATGAGTGTTGTCCATGCAAGGAAGTTTCCTTACCCGACTTACACTCTAATATATGTTTTCTAGTCGGATCCAATGAGTTCCTGGTCTGCCGGTCTTGGGTAGATCTCTCATATACTTGCCTTAGAGGTATTACGAGTATTGAGCCTAACCGCGTGACATGTGGGCTTACTGGCTCATTGCAACTCGAATCCGACTATCTGGATCTTGCCAATAATGGGCTTAGTGTTGTTTGGGCTTCGTTGGATTGAGCATGCAATTGGGTCTACTTCGTTCTGTCGACGAGATTATCATGACACTTGTACGGTGTTGATCAGAGGATGGTTTGATGTATCATCAATAATAATAAAAACGATGAAGATTACAACAAATATTCACTTGCTACATCATCAACAGCTACATATAATTGCTTCAAGATCCCAACAAAAAACCTAATTAGTTCTAATTCAATAGTCTCCAAGTCGGGGAGTAATCTTGTAAAGTGGTCTATTACAGAAGTGGTTGTTTGGTGCATCTGCCATAACTTTACTCTTTCATAAGCACCAATCAATCCTTTAATCACCCTTATGACTTATTCATACATAATGTGGAGCTGCAAATGTACGTCGACTTCTCTTATGAAATCATTACATTAATGTGACTTTTGAGCAAAAATTGTTCAACAACTGAAATTGAGAGATTATAATGTAGTTAATTTCACATCCGCCGATATTAATCCGTTCTAAGGTGAGGAGGTTGCGAGACTCTCTGTCCTCTGCTGAGACTTTGCTGTGGTGAAGACCTTGTCTCCCCTGGGGATCATAGTCTTCTCGCCCAACCAGGAGGAGAGGTTCCAGCGAGGAGGTGAGGTTCTCGCCTAGATCTCAGATCCAGTGATGAGGAGAGGTTCCAGCGAGGAGGAGGGGCTTCACCCCAGATCTCGCCGCTTGCATCATTGCTGAGAAGAAGGTGGCTGCTAAGTAGTTGCTGATAGATGAGATAAAAACAGGGCCGGCTAGGTTTTCATGGAGCCGAAACAGCCAGCCAAGGGGGACCTCCCCTGCAGCTGGCTGGGAGGACGATGGATCTCCTAAGCGGAGTTTTGCCCAGGTTCTAGGAAAGGCGATGAGGGGTGATCTTGAGGATAAGCCGACAGATTCAACCACGTTTCGAAAAGAAGGAAGTTCAACCTTGAGGTTATCCGATTCGGATGTTTCAAAAGGTGAGTCTCATGTCTCTAATCATGTTGTCGTTTTAAAATTTTCAAGCTTTAGGTTGTCTCTTGATTCGATAAGGAATTCCATTCATAGATTTTGGGGAATATCCGGTGAATTTATAATGGGTTTTATTGATCCAAGGCTTGTAGTGGTTTATTTACAATCAGAAGATGAAGTGAAGAAAGTGCTATCAAAGGATTCATTTATGATTCGGGGAGTTCGATATAAAAAAATTTCGTTGGCATCCAGGTTTTAGCCTACGTGCGGATCCGGAGTTGGCACCATTATGGATTGAACTCCCAAATCTTCCTTTCGTTTTCTTTCTTCCCGCCATCATGAAGGCGATTGGGATTCCTTCGGACTTTTCCTTCGGATTGATGATGGAACAAGATTCTTTGCCCGTCCAAAGGTGGCACGCATGTGTGTCGAGATAGATGTCACTAAACCTCTCCCACATAGGATTTGGCTTGAAAGTTCAAAATATGGAGGTTTCTGGCAGAAACTTGAATATCCAAGATTCAAATATTGAGACCATTGTTCGCTAATTGGGCATGAGAAAGACTATTGTAGAAAGCTGGTTGGCAAGAAGAAGGATCAATCCAATGTTGATGGAGAAAGTCATAGGGAAATTAAGACTTCCGACAAGACCAAGCAAAAGCAAAACCAAGTAGGGGAGAAACAAGGTCAAAAAGTTTACGAACAAATGTATGTTCTGGTTGCCACAAAAACTATGGAAAATGATGAGAAATAAGGAGTTAGTGGAGCAAAAAACTCTCAAGGAGTCGAGATTATTAGTGAACAAGTAGAAGAAAACAAGGTAAAAGCATGGGAAAAGGAATTCGAAAATGTTATTTTGGTTAATAAATTTGGAGTTTTAGATGAGGAAAATTTGGATGATTGTGGGGAAGGAATTGAGAAAAAGCATGAAGATCTCAAGATTGAGGAACATATTTTTCACACGATTCATGACAATGTCGTAGTTGTTCCAGAATCCACGGAGGAATGCCTTTGGGAGGCGGGGTACACAGTTTCAGAGATTGCAAATGTTATGGGGAACCAGGAACTGGCTTTAAAGCAGGATGATGTTGTAAATTCAGGCGCTAAGTTTGTTGTTTCACCCAAAACTGAGCCGCAACTTCAGGGTGTTGCAGCGACTGCGCAGGGTGCTTCAACACACACACCACAGGGTACTCCAGTGACTCCAGTGCACGTACCACAGGGTGCTCCACAGGGTGTTACAATGACTTCAGCACTCACACCACAGGGTGCTTCAGCGCACACACCACAGGGTGCTCCAGTGCTACAGCGCACACACCACAGGGTACTCCAGTGACTTTGACGAAGGATGGGAATGACAGTGATACGATAAATCAAGATCAGACAGTGGATAATGAAGAGACTATGCAAGGGAATTCTCCCAAAACCCCAAAGGATGTTGTATCTGTTTCCATGAACAATTTAACTGAAACAAGGTTGGAGGTATGGGGTTCGACATTGAAGGTATGGAAAGTCCATTAACCTATTCTAAGGTGAAATTTTTTTGAAAACATTAGAAGATCATGAAAATAGAATTGAAACCAAAAATGCAACAAAGGGGGCAATAGAGAAATATGGCGGGGATAGGGTGAAGCAAAGGTTTTTACAACTAAAAGATATGATGGAAGTGGAATTAACTAGGTTGGGTCAAAAAAACATTGGAAATGAAGGTTGGGCTACCACAACTCAGTTGCCCAATGGAAACACTCCTCGAAGATCTACGCAAACAAAGCATGCAAACCCTAAATTCAGGGCTTAACTCAAACAGAGAAGTTGTTTGCTCTCTATTTTTTGTGGGTTATAATATTGGGCATTGGGAAGAGTTGCAATTGTGTTGCCATAGTGTTGCTTTTGGACAGGTTTTGTGCAGTTTTTTGGAAGGTTGCCAGTGAGTTTTCGGTGAGCCCCTTTGGCAGTGGAAATGGCTGTAGGCTGTGGCCTTATGGTCTCATGGAAGTGGTGCGAGATTTTTGTAATCTTTTCGTTTTGGTTTTCTGGGCAAAGTCATAATGTACTACCGCTGGATGTAATTTTTTTTAGAAGTAATAAAAGTCTGACATTAAAAAAAATTTAATGGTTATTCAAGTGAACCAAGAACTCTGAAGTGTTAATTATAAATTACAGTTCGTAAAGTATTCTTTGAAGCACATCATCACATCATGTTTTGAATTTTAGCCCACAAGTTAGGTTTGGATACAAATCAAGTTGTTTAATAGCCAAATCTATCCATTTATACATCGAAAATGCTAGGAAACCATGTTTTTGTAACCCTGGTGTCGTGGCGTGATCTTGAAAGAATGATGAAATCCTCAAAGTGTTTATGTGTATCTAGAGGTTGTAAAAAAACCCCTCTAACGATGCCACATCATCCTGGTTATAAAACATGGTTACAAAACCTGGTTCCCTAGCCTCACTCGTTATACATATAGATTAAAATTGTAAACCAGTTAAAAAAAGATTGGATGCATTCTCTTTTTATAGAAAAGAAATATTAGGTGTGGTTAAGAGCTGTGGCAATGCAATTCACGATCTTCCAGATTTGGTAGTGCCCCATCGAACCCAACTATAGGTTCTGAAGCTTCTGTCATCCAAATATTATTAATTAGCCGCGATAACATGTAGATTATGTTGTGAATTAGCAAGTGAGAGTGACAATGAGTTACCCACCTCAACTACATATTTCATTTAGTAACCTCACTTTGTTTACTCATATAACCAACTAGCAAATATAAGTAGGATTATCCATCGTTCGTCTAAAGCCAAACAGATTTATTTGTTTATTATTTGAGTAGTGAAATGGGGAGGTGTTTTTAGTAATGGAGTCTTACGGATGATGTTTGTAATATTGATGGTCATGTTGGCAGTTGCAAGTGGTCGTCCACTTGAGAAGAAGAACTTTGCTCGCACTAGAGGTACTAAAATTGGTAAATGGTTTGATCATGGTGGTGGTTTCAGTGGAGGGTTCAGAAAAGTCTATGGCTCTGTTGGAGGGTATGGACATGGCATATTTGGCTCCGGTAATGGACATGGCATATTTATCTCCGGTAATGGACATGGCATATTTGGCTCAAGTGGTAGAAATGGCAGCGATTCTGAAGGTGGAAATGGTGTTGGTTCAGGTAGCAGTGGACATGGCAGCAGTTCAGGAGGTGGAAATGGCAGCAGTTCAGGTGGTGGAAATGGCACTGGTTCAGGTAGCAATGGACATGGCAGAGGTTCAGGTAGCAGTGGACATGGCAGCGGTTCTGGTGGAGGCTCTGGACATGGCCAGGGGCGGATCTACCCTTTGGCTAAAGGGGTCAGTTGCCCCCCCCTTATCTTTCTGAAAAATCCTACTAAATTACTCATATTTTTTTTATATCGCCCCCTTTTAAAAGTTTAGGTTGCTCACTCTTGTTTACAATCTTGGCTCTTGACTGCACTAAAAATTAAATTATGGATTATTTTAAAAGTTTAGGTTCTCCCTTTTATACAAATATCTGCTACCGATATGTTCACGTTTCAGGGTTTGATATAACCAATTGCTACGAAGTTGAGTGAATTGGGAGTGAAAATATAAGAGGAGTGAAATGAGATGCGGAGTTGAGAGATTACAGAATGAGAGAGGGTTTGTGAGGGAGAGAAAATATAAGAGAAAGAGAAGAGGAGAGAATGAGAGGGTTGGTGAAGGTGGGTTTGCCGGGAGTTAAAAAAAGAAAATTAAATTTTCGCTCAGTTCGGAAAACCACGTTCAGGGGTAAGTTGGTCTTTTCAAAAAAAAATTTGCCTCCCTTTGTCAGCAATCATGGCTCCGCCCCTGGACATGGCACCGGTTTAGGTAGTGGATATGGACATGGCATTGGTTCAGGCTTTGGATATGGTATTGGTTCAGGCTTTGGACATGGCATTGGTACTGGTGGTGGTGTAGGCTTGGGTCAAGGTAATGGTGGTGGAAGCAATGGCCGCGAATTTTAGAATATCAGTTTTGCACCAAAATAAGATCATTCATGCATGGATAATACATGTGTAAGGGAATAAAGGGTTTATAAATTCCAAATGAATGGGCTGATAAACTTGAAGCTGAAAATGAAAATCTTTCTCATGTTTTGCTTACAGGGGTTTGGTCATTACAGTTATTTTTATTTTTTAATTCCATATAAAAAGTTCACTGTGTCAAAATGGACACTTTTGTAACAATTCCCAACCAGTATCACTTTTGTAATGTAACAATTTCAAATCAAAACTAATTTAGGCAAAATTTTGAAAAATAGTTTCACAAATAAAGTGATATGATAAATTGGATCATCATGAATTGATCACTTTGCCAATGACATGTTAGCTCAACGGTTAGAGCTTGGCGGATGATACCACTAGGTCATGGGTTTAAACTCAGCTTGCGGCATCTTTAGTGGGTTCTGGGATCCTATAAAATACTTTTTTTTAGGTTGTTACATTATGGTTGGTTCGCATTAATATTAATTGCTTCTAGGAATGCAATATACAATTAACACTTATGAGGTTTATCCATGGAAAAAGTGTTTAACTTGCGCCACCCTTCCTTCAAACTAGTTGTCACTCCTCGCCCTTCGTACCCAAGGCCTGAGCCAGAGGATAGTACAAGTAGGCAACAGCCAAGGGCGCTCCAAATACTTGTCCGATTTTATGGCATCAGTGTCCTTGTTAGGCCAACCACTTTTACATGATATATATAACATAAAAATAAATAATCAAAAAATGAAAATATTTACTTAAAAATGTCCTAAGACTCGGTCTTCGACCAAAGTTACATGATTAGAACCATAGTCAATCTCAGACATTACTAGAGATCCACAAATTCAGCCAAAAGTCAGAACAAATTCACGCATTTGTAGTCCATTCAGGGAGGAGAAATGGCCATCTATCATTTGCATTTGTAGTTCACATCCATCTTCTCCATATAAAGTTGAACAAAATCGAATTCAAACAAGAAAACCAAGATAACTCGCGCAATGAAGATCATAACAAAAAGAGTTGCAATCTTGCTTGTCATCACAATTATATTGCCATTGTTGAGTGAGTTTGTTCACTGTCATGTGCCCCCTGCGCCCACAGGCAATCCTCCCACTACTCCTACGCCTAGTAGTCCTACGCCCAGTACTCCTACGCCTACACCCACTACTCCTACGCCCACTGGTAATAAGCCTACTAATCCAGTGACAAAAAAAGCAAACGAGATCATAGATGTTACTGCTACTGCTACCAGTGCGATAGGGGATGTAGCACGTCGTGTCGGACAATATGCAAGTCAGGGTCAAACTAGTATTGAGGGCGCCGGGAAGAATATAGCATCAACCGTCACAGGCTCTCCCCACAAGGCTGATGGTGGTGGTGGTGGAGGTGGCGGCATTGAAGCATGGTACGGGTGAGTATCTTTATCATCCTCTTTTTTATTACGTTTACGGAACGCAATTCGCAGTTGTTGTGTAGAGTCTAAAAGTACACCCAGGGCCAGGGCCGGTCCTGAGATTAGAGTAGAGGCCAGATGCATATAGGGGTTTGAAGGGGTTCTTGTAACAAATAGAAAGGAAAAAAAAATCAAATAAATTCCTTAGGCAGCCATGGAGTTGTGATTCTAGTAGCTAGGAAATTAATCGAAAACACAAATAAAGATTGCAGTAATTAATGTTGCTCTAACATTTATCGTGTAGAATCTCAAAAAGATGGAAGCAGCTCTACGGAGAGGATAACTGGCAGAACCTCATGGATCCCCTTGACCTTGATCTCCGAAAGACACTAATTCATTACGGTGAAATGTGTGAAGTAACATATGACGCATTTAACTATCATCTGGGTTCAAAATTCGCTGGAGATTGCAAATATCCAATGAATGAACTTTTTGCTAAGACTGGCCTTGTAAACGGGAATCCATTCAAGTACGAAGTCACCAAATATTTTTATGCTACATCGTCAACACCAGTCCCAAACGCATTTATCTGTAAAACAGTATCAAGAGAGGGATGGACTAGTGAAACCAATTGGATTGGGTATATCGCAGTGGCCACTGATGAAGGAAAGATAACATTGGGAAGGAGGGAAATTGTGATTGTTTGGAGGGGGACAGCGGCAAACTTAGAATGGGCAAATGACTTAGACTTCACTTTGGTTCCGGCTTCAAAAATTCTCGGAGACACGTACAATCCACATATACACCACGGTTGGTACTCTATCTACACGTCCACTGATGCTCGATCACAATTTGTTAAAGCAAGTGCAAGAGATCAGGTAAATCATCTCGATTCATGTTTTAATAAGTCTCAGTTTCTAGGTGCATCAAATGAAGCTATATAGCTAGCATTGAACTAAAAGTGTATTAATTGCAGATTCTGGGAGAGGTGAAAAGACTGGTTGAACAATACAAAGATGAAGAAATCAGCATAACAGTAACAGGTCATAGCTTGGGTGCATCTCTGGCTACATTGACTGCAGTGGACATTGCTGCCAACGGATTTAACAAGCCGAGCACCCACCCTGATAAACCTTGCCTTGTAACAGCCTTTGTCTATGCCAGTCCACGTGTTGGTGATATCCACTTCAAAACACTTGTTTCATCGCTGAAAAGCTTAAGAATTTTCCGTACCAGTAATGTGTTGGACGTTGTTCCCAAGTATCCATTGCTGGGTATATACCTAGATGTGGGTGTAGAACTTGTAATTGACAATACCAAATCGCCATACTTGTCACAACCTGGAAACATTAATACATGGCACACATGTGAGGCCTACATTCATGGAATTGCAGGAACACAAGGGCGTAGAGGAGGGTTCAAGCTGGAAGTTAAGCGCGATATCAGCCTTGTGAACAAATTGATTCATGGTGTCTTGAAGGAAGAGTATCATATTCCTTCAAAATGGTGGGTTGAGAAGAACAAGGGAATGGTACAACAGCCTGATGGGTCTTGGATATTGAGTCAGGCTGGCAAGTGTCCTGTGTGATTTCTTTCTTGTTTGCAATTTGAATTTTCTTTAAAATAATGCATTGTAAGGAGTAGTGTTCTTGCTGTCTTCCCTTCCAATAATCACATTGTAACATTTTTTCCCACTCTCCTCCAAATGTTGGATCTTTGTAGATGTCTCTGAATAATTGAATCAAATAGTTTGTTGTGAAATTTGCAATGGTTTTGTACGTCTTTTACAAAATACCAACTCTGTGATAGTCGTCTTGTAAAGATACGTAGCTTATATGTTTTTCTTGTCCATGCGAAATACAATACGTTCCTTGAAACAATTGACTGAATGAGACTTGAATAGACATATTGCACTCGATCTAGTCGATCAAATGCTTCTTGATCGGGAAGTGCAACCTAGTTGGGGTGTTTGGGATAATGGCCAGCAATACACGATACTATTCCCTGAGATACCAATGTGGTTGTATGTTTCGTCAAGGGCTTGAGTTCATTCGTCTTGCCTTTTGCTTATTCCTCCTCGGGTTTTGGAGCACAATTCATCAGCCAGTTGTGACGCCTGCTTATATGTTTTCTCGAAGCATATTTCACGTCAATCTCTTGGTGTCAGACCTGAGTGCTCATCTTACCAACCCTTCGCAGTTGCCACTGTTCCCAGGCTCTCCTTTGCGACCTTTCCCTTGTTACGAACAGCCAACCCTTTAGTGTGAGACGGGTTGACAGGATCTGGAGGGGGAGCAAGAAGCAAATTATCCAAAGGGCCCTCCAACACTTCGAGCTGTGGCTGAAACGGGACGATGAGAATTGCGGACTACATGAAACTTGGCCTGTGCCACCAATGCCACTAACAGATAGCACACCAATGGGACAATTAGATTCCACAACTTCAAGCGAATCTTCAGAAGAACATTCTATTGGAACGGTTCCGCGTGAACCAGCACCAGCAGAAGCCGCCATTGCAACCCGCACCAGCCGCTCATTCAAAGCTCATGCGCATCACTAAGATTCGATTTGCCTTCGACCCCTGCAAACCGCAGGTAATCTTTTTCCCAACCAGATACATCAATCTCCGCCTTAATGGGTCGATCAGACCTGCATTCTTCTCTCACTGGAGCTGGTCGTGCTGAAGGCAACACAGTTCTAACACGGAACCTCTTCGAACTCACGAAATAGGCAAGAGGCTCAAATGGCTCCTCCACGTCGGATAGAATAGGAGCTTTGGCCCCAGCAACCTTCCTTTTCCTAGAAGGGACCCCATCTTCAAGCTTAACCCACTATGTTCGGTACAGAGTAGGGGCTACGTGCCAATTGTTCCACAGCCCACTACGAATAAAGTTGGGAACACATATAACATCCACCACGCTATTCGTTAACAAACCGCGAAACGTCTTTATAGTATTTTCTCCTCTAAGGTAAGGGGAGTAGTGGGAAAACTTCCTACAAAGAAACACAAGCAATGATTAGCTAACCAACAATCAAGCATAGCAGAGACAAAAGAAAAGGCTACACTTACGAAGTGTCCTAATCTCTTGTTCAAGCGAACAACCCTTGAATTGAAAGTACTTGGAATTTGCAGGAGCCAAGAAGCAATACTTTTGCCAAGACTTAAAGTTGTCTGGCAAATTCGTGAAGCAGGTCGGCGATGTCATCTTGTAAACAACATTAACCATCAACCGAAGAGAAGTCAGCAACTGGATTACCTGTAGAATCACGCGAATGTTGGCCTCCTTTGCTCTGATCAGGATGAAAAAGATAATCCTATATCCATTAGGCTCCAATTGGGCTGGAAGAACTCCAAGGAGGTCCAAGAATTCCCAAATCACATCCAGAACGGGAAAACACGCTCCAGTTTGAAGCATCTCACGATGCAAGCAAATGAACCCCGCCGGAGATGACATTGGCATCTGGTTACCCTTTAGGACATACAACGGTAGGTCCTCGGGGACCCCAAAATTTGTACGGATTTCAGTGAGGCCGAGCTCAGAAAGAAACCTGACTTCAAAAAACTCCAGGCCCCTGGCCAAGATTGTGTCATCAAGAAGGTTTTGTTGAGCCATGAAGAAGACGAACAATCTTTTCTAAATCAAAAAATGAACAGAGCGGTATCTTCAAAAGCAAATAAAATAAAAGAGTCATACTCCACACTACGGATGACCTAAATAGGGATTAGGTTCCCGTCTCTTTTCCACTGAACTGACGCACATTCAATTAATGCAGCGCGCGGCTCAAGCAACGATTCAGACTCAATCATCATGAGCGGTGTATCTTTTCAAGAGATGACTTAGCAAACCGATGTGACGGCCCACTAACTCGGGGAGAGTAGCTAATGATACACAAAAAGGTCATGTCCCTGAGCCATACACATGTCATGATGATCTCAAGGAATTACATTCCCTAGCGTCAGTTCAACACTGATTCGGCCCAAGCGATACCAAGCCCACCTAATTCAGTCCGCCAGACAAACCCGAACTCTTACAGCATGCTAGGCCAACACGTCTCACAACTATCATCAATACTCGTAAGTTCTATTAAGGCAAGTATCTCAAGGATTAGCTCCGGACAGGCAATTACAACAGTTTTTTGCTTCCAACTAGGAAGCAAATAGCAAAATACATTCTATGCGGGAAACTTCATTTTACGGATTGCTCTTGGATTGGAAACTATCTCCCGCATATCTAGGAGCACAGGGCTAACATGGAACTTCTCTCCTACAATACGACTCCTAATTAGAGAATGGTCTCCATGAAGATCTCTTTCCTAAACTACGCCTTCGATGACCTGGTAGAACCAGAACTCTTGCACTATAAATAAGACATGAGGTTGGTAAGCTAAGGTACGCTACAAATTCTCTGTTTATAGCATTACACCTTCCTCATATCCATGTCTGACTTTAGCAATGGAGTGTCATCGGCCACAACAGCGGTGGTCCATAATTCATGTGTATTACTTGTGCAGATCAGCAAGTCAGCCGGACTAGGTCAAAGCAGGGAGCGGAAAACGACTGCATCACTATATTTCTAATTTGCTACATAGTATACTAATATAGGAAAATATCTATTAAATTTTTTAGTTACTCATAAATCTTCAAATAAATTTAAAATTGTTTAATTATTTATTCTTACTTTAATTAGGTGATTGAATTGATCGAGGATTATAGCTGAATTTTTAGTCGGAATTAATATAGTGCAATTTATGAGGAATTGCATGCCTAGTTATCATTAACATACCATTATAACTTTAATTTTCTATTTAAAATCTTAAATATCAGTGAAATGCATTTATTTTTATTTTGTGAAAATTTATAATGATATTTTTATTACATTCGATGAACATAAAGCACTTGCTTCACTTTTCACTTAAAGCGGTAAGAGTGATCTTTGTTTTTCCTTCGCTTCAACACTTTGACTACCTTGAATGCTACATTGTAAAATACATACAAAATACTGCAATCTGCTCTCAATAAAGTGATTTTTTTTAAGTCGAATATCAAAAGTTAAAGGGATCGATACTCTAGACATGCATGTCATGTCCTGGTTAACAAGCTTTTATATATAGTCAATCTTAATGCTCTTAATGTTTTGCTCTTTGGATCTTTGCCAGAGGGGCAACCATTCTTAGGTTATTCGATGAATGTTCCAATCAAGGATTGTGATTTTGGTTTTCGAAGTAATTTTGGTCATTTGATTTTAAGAAAAATTTTGAGAAATGTTTAGCTAGGTAAAGAAAAAACTTAAAATTTTCGAGGATACATGAAACATATATAATAAATTTTGAGGATATATGAAATATGTGAAAAATACAAAGTATTCTGAATACTTAATTTGACAAAAAATTATTCAATTTAGACTTCAAACCCATTATCAGATACTACTTAATTTAAATATTACTTAAAATTTTAAATTAATTAAGATTTAATAAGTGGTAAAATAAATGTTTAACAAACACACTGCTGGGCCTCCTTCCTATCCAACTCCAGCCCAAACTCAACTCGGCCCAACCCAACCTCTCCATCTTTTGTTTTGCCTAAAACAACATTTTATCGCTCTTCACACAAAAATTGAGAAACAAAGAGATGCAAAGATGGGAGGCTCATGGAGAAGATACAAGAAATCGAAGCAAAAAATGAGAGATTCGATGTGAAGAATACCCTGAGAAGATTCGATGGAACAGGTTGATACTGATGGAGGATGAGCAGGCTGAAGAAGGCTCTGTTGTAAGATTTGATATGGAGGAGGACAAGTTGAGATCAGTGAGATTTGATCTTAAGAAGACTTGAGGAAGAAGATTGAAATTTCATGAATTTATCGAAATTTCATTGAATTTTCGCATAGATTGGCGAAAAATTGTAAATATTAAATTCGTAGCTTTTCTTTTCGTTAAGGTAAAAACAATTCGAAAAAAAATGCATAATGCAAAAGTTTATGGCGGTTACATAAATTTGGGTGTTTGGTTGACTTTACGAAAAACGATTATTGGAATTTGAAACCAAGACTTCTACATCTCCTAGTTATAAAATTTTGCAAAACTTTACAGGACAAAATCTCCCGCATTACTTTGCAAAACTTTTATCATCTCCTCGAGTACTCTCAACTCCTTCATAAACACTCCAACCACCACCACCTTCACAACTATCATCATCGCCACTACTATGACCATCATACCATAACCACCACTACCACCATGACATATATAATCACTACAACCAACCCCACTTCACTATTACCACAATAACCACCGCCATTGCACGCCACCATCGCGACAGCCATAACATAACAACTACCACCGCCATTGCCACTACCACATACCATATCCACAACTACTACCAACACCACCGTCTTCACCATCAACTTCACTATTATCACTATAACCACCTTTGTTGTCACAACTACTATTGCTACCACAATTACTATAGCATAACCACCATCACCACTATAGCAAAATCGCCAACTACCATTACCTTTACTACTACCACCATGCACTATAGCCGCTACAACCACCACCATTTTAACAACCAGCATTGTCACTACCATCACCATCATTGCCCGCATTCACAATCACCATCACCACAATCACAATCACATACAATCACCGCCACCATGATCATGCCACAATTACAATTAGTACCATCATCAACACCACCCACAGTCAGTTGTCTGATTTGCATTGATTTTCTTTAGTTACTACCAAACATTCATAATGTAATGCATTACAAACTAATGCAATGCAAACTAATGAATCTGCATGCATCAATTTGTGAAATGCATTATTTTACAGTATACCAAGCAGTGCCTAAATAATCAAATCGAAAAGATGAATGAAGAAAATAAATGAAAATTCTATGAGAATAAAAATAAAATAAAAGTAAAAGTAAAAGTAAAGAAATGTCATGGAAGGATGAAAAATAAGAACAGAAAGGTATGCATTTAAATTATTTTTTTAAATATTCCTTTTGGAAGATTTGTTGTTCAACTGAATTAATTTGGCAAAAACATAAAAATAAATAAAACATATGAACTATGAAAATCTGCAGTGTCAAGATTTAACTCCCACATTCATATCAAACTACAAATTGGTTTCAACAAAAATCACTTTTAAGCTCATCTTGCAAAATCATGATTTTCATTTTAGATTAAATATGGTCTCTTTTTCTATTGATATTATTAAGAGTGAAACCCCATTTTTGGGTGCTTGATAAACCTAGACATGAACCCAAGAGATGGAAAAACTACAATTACTTAGAATAACCTTATTTCTAAGATTTACTCAAATAATTAGTATTCTTTCCCTTATGCCCATTTTAAGGTCTTAAGTTTTGATCAATCTTAAATAGAAAAAATAATAATCTAGATGCATACACAACCTATAATACAGAATGATATTCATGCAGAAGCATTATATATATTGCCCCTTGAGGCAGGGACATAGACATAACAAATAAATCATAAATTCAAGAAATGTAAAAAGAGATTTGGAAAAACATCATCAACCTAATTTTATTGTTTCTTCAAATGATAAATCAAATACATTCCTTGCTCTCTTTGTTTCTCTATAAAATGCGAGCAAAATGAAAATTTAAAACTAAAATAAAAGGATAAATTTTCTACAAAACTAGGGATCCTTCTCTATGTGTCTTCTCCTTTCTTTTATGGTCAAAAAAGAGAGAGAGAGAGAGGATGTAGTAGCAATCTAGAGGATTAGGGTTTGGTTGTTTGGCGTAGGTTTAGGAGATTTAGAGGTTATCAAAAGGGCTGGATTTGAGGCCACATTCAATTAATGTAAATGGATGTGGGGTATTTTACGCAAAGAGAGGTCTTGTGGTGATTTGATTGGAATGAAAACTTGGTTGTTGGATTAGGGTTTCGGGTTCATGTCTTGATGCATTTGGGTAAAGGAAAACTACTAAAAAGGTTTTGTTTATTGGCTAGGGTAAAAATATGGAGTTGGATAATTAATTAGGTGTGGTTCAATTGAGCCACAAATTTCCAACAAGAGGAACATGCAAGACATAAGGTGGAAGAGATATGCTTATTGCGGTGGTTTCATCAGGGAAGAAGATGACATGGATTGGGGTTTTCTATCCGTGAACAAGTTCCTCGAGACATTACAAATATTACCCGTTACGCATGCATGTATGATGGTCATCAAAATCATAAACACTTGCTTAAAAAGTGTGGCCAAGATGACAGTCATAACTTTTTGACTCGCGCCAACCGTCAAATGGGGGAGGTCCCCAAATATTTCATCGTTTATGGGGATAATTCTGATTGGAGATTATTAGTGGAAAATAATTTTGATGAGATATTAATCTGATGTGATTCATATAGGGCTCATCTTAATTTTGTTTTCTAATTATCAAGGCGTCATTTGGTACAATGTAAAATAATTAATACATTTGCGTTAGCTTGCATATGCATTATTTTATAGTCACTTGATAGTAATGTG
This sequence comes from Berberis thunbergii, assembly GCA_003290165.1. NCBI lineage: Eukaryota > Viridiplantae > Streptophyta > Magnoliopsida > Ranunculales > Berberidaceae > Berberis > Berberis thunbergii. The sequence continues at coordinate 226,018 of QNQO01007471.1, read as the reverse complement.
GTGCAGGGTTCGTAATGGTAGTAATGGTGGTGTAATGGCAGTGCTTGTGACTGTGGCAAGGTAATGGTGGTTGAAGGCGCAAGGTAATTCATATGGTTATGATATATATGGTGGCGATGGTGGTGGCTGCAGCGATGGATGTAGATGTGGTTGTGAAGGTGGTGGGGGTGATGATATGATAGTGGTGGTGGTGGTAGCAATTATGCTATGGTGGTTGTAGTGGTGAAGGCAGTGGTTGGCTGTGAAGTAAAGTCGGTGGTGGTAATGAAAAAAATCCCAAAGAAATATTTCCAAGTACTTAAACTGCACAACAACTAGCATAGATTAATTTTGAACATGCAACTTACAAACTAAACCATACGCGGCCATATACAAGTTCCTAATTTATGGACTGTAAACCAGATTGCAGCATAGAAATCAGATTATTTCTCTTCTCTTACATTTTCTTGAAATATGCAGCAAAATGAGATAAATCTAGGAATCCCAAATTGGACCAAAGGCAGCAACACCAGAAGCTTTGCATGCATCGACAACATCTCTACTTCCTTCAGGGTTGCTAGTGACAATCACTACTTGAGCATTCCACTTCTTGGCAGCATCAACACTCATTTGTGCAACATTTGGCCTTCCCAGTATGGCAGTATCATGCACAATAACCTTTCCTGTGGAAATCCACTTACCATCTCTTTAATCTCCACCCCAAAGTTCTGTTCAATCCCCTTTGCCACCCACACTAAGCACACATCTGCGCGACATGGCTGCAGAAGGAATGATAGGAAGACACAAATACCTGACCCTGTCGCCACTAGCACCACCCTCTCATACATATTTGTTAAGTAGGGTAGACCTGCAAAGTGCACACTTCGAACCCATAGGTGGCTTGGAGGATCTGATACCAATGATTTTGTGAAGTCGCCCACAGCACCAGCAAGCATCATGTGTTCTTTCTGGTTATCGGATATGATTCCAAATGCATGCCACTCGGAAAAGGGTGATGGACTAATCCTCCCCAGTATACCAGATTCGATTCCTCCCTCAAACTTGATTATGGAGGCATGGCCAGAAGGTGCGCTAATCTTTACTGGGACTCTGTGAACAGTTGCCCATGGAAGAACTATCACTACTGTTATAGCAAGTGTGAACCAGAATTCTTGTGTTCCGCCAAGTTTGCTGAGACTGAAGTCATAGGTCTTAGTAGTAGATTCATGACTAGTGGTGAGAATGACAAAGATCCAAACAAGAACCAATGCAGTCCAACCAGCGAACCTATGGGTTCGTTCAAAGACGTTGTGATGTAGATGACGGACGAGAGGAAAGGCTGCTAAGGAAGATATCATGATGAGAGATAGGATGGTGGAAGCCACACCAATTATCTCCGGGGAGCTATTCTCTCTGTCTTTAACTGTGAGTGAAAGAGCATAGATAAGCCATGCAATCGAAGAAACACCACAACCACTGTGTACACCTCCAAGACATTGAAGAAATGAAGTGCATGCTGTTCTAATTCGCAGAGGCATCCATGACCTTCCAAGAACTTTAACTGCAAGCCAGAAAATTATCCGAAGCAATGCTTCACTTCGACATAGAGTCAGTGCAAGGATGTTTGCTATAGAAAACAGAGCGGCTTTTCTCTTAGCGTATGGGAAATTCCCAGTAGCTGCTAGAGTCAAGAAGAGCAAATTCAGCACCAAGCAAACAATGAAGAGGCGTTTGTAGACGGTGAAAAGTCCTTGATCAAGAAGAATTATCGACAGTCTTGATGGTCTGGGTTGAGGTGGTTTTGCTGGTGGTTCTTGTTTGGTGTCACTTATCTTTTGTTCCTCCACATCTTGCTCTTCAATCTCTTTTTCGTCAATGAAATCAAACTCGCCATCATCACCTTCTTCTTCTTCTTCAGGTTCCAAGTCACAAAAGTGACTGCTAGGACGACTAAGTGATCTCCTTAGTGAATTACCTAGACTGGAGCCTCTCATGGAACCCCGGCGGATAGAACTAGACATGGGAAACACCTTAAAAGAACTGGTTCGAGTCCATGGAAGCCACCGCCACTCAGCATTTTGCTCCTCTTCTTGAGGAGGTGGAGTGGCTGCTGGTATAGCGAATGGGCTCTCTCTGCTAGGTGTGATCTCAAAGGCGACTCCACGACAACTGGAGAACCTCGCAACCTTCTTTTCAGAAGACATGGTGATTAACTTCAAAGCTTATTACTTGGAAAACCAAATTAGCTTTGTCAAGAGAAGCTGAGCTTGTGATGAGAGTAAGGAGTGGATGCCCTTTATATAGGAGAAGGAGAGATCACGAAGTTAAGAACCAACCATGCAAATATCAAATTAAATATTATACAAAACCAAGTAATTAATTAGCTAATATTAATCCTAAAGCAACCAACCAAGTATTTAAATAGAAACTACTTGAATCCTTCCTGTGAATTTCTGTTTAACTAAAACAAGAATCAAACATTCTCAATATTAATCATTGATACAGCCATGAGAGGGACTTCTAAATAAACAAAAGACCTTGAGAGGGACAATCTGAATAAAGGAAATCGAATGGTTCAATTTTAAACTTGGATCATTCACTGAGATCCCTGAAGGTGTAGTTAATAAGAACAGGCGAGCATTAGAGGCCTCGAAAAAAATGTTTAAGCAATCCAAAATTGTTATTTTCCTTGTTTTCGAGAATAAGACCAGCCTTCCAACCAAATATAACCAACTTAGTACTAAACCTCATTTCACGCATTAATGGAATTACACGGACTCATTTGGCCATTTCTGTTTTTGTTTAATTTCTTGTGTTTGGAGAAGGCACATTGTTGTAGTTTTGACAATGCTGTCAAGGACTAGTTCAAACCTCATTAAACTACGTTATCATTTTAGCTCCCAGCCAAATTAACTCTGTTCTGCCCATACAGGGATGAAACTCATGAAGGAGCATTGAAATGTCTACGAAAGAATTTTGACGTTGATAATTTTGTTTTCTTGTTTTAAGCATTGAATGGTTCAGTTTTTCCGACTCTTGCTTCCATTTTTCAGATGGTCGCAAAGTGCATATCATTCATCATCTAACTCACTCACTTTACATTCAACTGGCTATACACTTTTGAATCAGCTAATAGCATGTAGCTAGATACAGCGAACTCTTCAGAGATTACATCAAATTCTGACGTCCCCTTAATATGAAACTTTGGAATTCACTGAAACCATCTCTATTAGCCTGCTAAACACAATCTAAAAAAATTTTGAAGCTCTTCCTTGCACAATACTTTCATATATAGAAGAGTGGTAGTAGGAATGTTATATCAACATCATCATCATCATCAAAGTCCATTCCCGATATTTTCGGGATCGGCTATATGGATTTTGGTTCTTCAAGCAATGCGGTCTTCCCACATATCCTCGCCTAATTCAAGCTCAATGATATCTACATTCACCGCCTTCATTCAAGTTTTCAACGGTCGTCCCCTCCATCTACACCCTCCATTAACTTGTCAATCTAGACATTTTCTAATTGGCGTCGTGCTTGGTCTTCTTCGCACATGACCAAACCAAGTTAAACGTCTTCTCTAATTTTTTCCTCTATGGGCGCTACACCTAAGTATCTCCTAATTCTTTCATTTCTAATTTTATCCTTACGAGTTTTACCACACATCCACCTTAACATACGCACTTCTGCTACTGCCATCATATGTGTATGTTGTCCCGTAGTAGCCCAACATTCTGAACCGTATAGCATGGTTGGTAGAACAATTGTCTTACAGCATTTCCCTTTTAGCCTTGCAGGCATCCTTCTATCGCATAATACTCCTGACGTCATTCTCCATTTCAACCAACTAGCTTTAATCCTATGGTCTACATCTTCTCCAATAGCCCCATTCTTTTGAATTATAGATCCTAGATATCGAAAAGCCTCACACTCTGGGACCTCTACACCTTCGATCTCAATTGCATTACTTCTCCCTCGTAGTTCACAACCAAAGTTGCACACTAGATATTCCATCTTCGAACGGCTAATTCTAAAACCTTTACTCTCTAAAGTCGCCCGCCACCTACCTAATTTCTGACCTAAACTTGCACTAGTCTCATCAATTAAGACAATATCATATGCAAATAACATGCACCAAAGTACATCTTGCAGATGTCTCGTCAACTCATCCATGACCAAAGCAAAGAGATATGGACTTAACACCGACCCTTGATGTAGTCCTACTGACACTGGAAATTCACTGGACATCTCACCTACTGCGCGAACACTTGTTACAGCCCATTTATACATATCCTTAATGATATCGACATAACATTGAAACAATTTCTTCCTTTCAAGCACCCACCAAATTAACTCCCTGGGGACATATCATATGTTTTCTCCAGATCAATAAAAACCATATGCAAACTCTTACGTGTCTCTCGGTATTTTTCTATAGTTTGCCTAAGCAGGAAGATGGCCTCCGTAGTAGACCTACCCGACATAAATCCAAATTGATTCTCCGAAACCGTGGTTAAACTCCTAAGTCTTTGTTTTATAACTCTCTCTCAAAATTTCATTGTATGACTCATAAGTTTTATCCCTCTATAGTTCGAGCAATTCTAAATATCCCTTTTGTTCTTATAAATTGGTACCACAATGCTATGCCTCCATGAATCTGGCATTTTTCTAGTTTCCAAAATCCTATTAAAGAGCTTAGTTAGCCATTGAATCTCAACTTCTCTCAGACATTTCCATGCTTCAATTGGTATATCATCTGGTCCAACGGCCTTCCCTGTCTTCATTCTTTTTAAAGTTTATCTCACTTCTGTGGCACTAATTCTGCGATGGAACACGTGATCTCTCCCTTCCTATGAAGCATACTCCTCCAAGTTTAACTCCCCTACATGTGTTCCATTGAGTAGGTTCCAAAAGTAATCATTACATCTATCTAAAATAGCTTTATCCTGCATTAAAACTCTTCCATCGTCATGCTTAGCACACTTAACATGACTTAAATCCTTAGTTTTTCGTTCTCTAGCTTTAGCTATCTTGAAAATATCTTTCTCACCTTCCTTTGCACCTAGCCTATTATAAAGATCATCATATGCTCTCTTCTCAACTTCCCCTACTGCTTTACTACTCAACTTCCTAACTTGCTTATAAAGCTCATGAGACTCTAGGCACTTATCTTTTTGTCACTCCTTAAAGCATCTTTTCTTTTTCGTAATGGTTTGTTGTACATCAGTGTTCCACCACCATGTCTCCTTACCATATAAACCTCCTCTTTTGGCCTCTCTTAACTCTTCCTTCGCACATCTTCTTATTCGGTTTGCCAAATGTTCAAAAAGATCCGCGCTAGCTAATCCTATCCTTTGGTTCGAGATTCTCCCAACCTCTGAAACTGACTGACCACCCAAAATCTTCTTTCTAAATTTTTGGCACACATCTCCCTATAAGGTCCACCACTTAGTTCTCAATCTAACATGTTCTATAGCAATATGACACCTATTCTTAAGATAAAAATCGAGAACTAACAGCCCTTAAAAAGTCACCGAAGAGAGAAATGCACTTGAAAAAATAGGCAAGGCTCTTGAAAAATTAAAATAGTCAATTATATTAATGGTTACTCTTCCATATGTTAATTACTTTAGTCCAAAATTTCAAATAACTTTGTAAATGAGCTACGTGGGCAAATTTAATATTTAAAAACATTTAGAAGTGCAAATGAATGATATGAACCGACTTTTTTTTACTCTCATTAAAACACAGCCACCAAAGGGATAGAAGTGAAAAAACCTCAAACAAAAAACAAGAGGCACCCAAACAAGGCAGCCTAGATGGAAAACATGGTTTAATTCCTTGAAGCTCCTCTTCCCAATCCCATGTGATGGTTGGCCATTCGATTCTTGATTTTTATATACACATATCATAGATCTCGATAAGTAACGAATTCAACTTTCATTAATAACTTATGTATTATTTGTGCACATATGCACGCGGTTTACCCATCAAAATGTTATATAAACAAGCTAAAAAAATTTATACCCATCAAAATGAGTATTAAACAATTGTTATTTATTTCACAACATTAGCAGTTTTCTCTATTGGTTTATATTCAAGTTTTATCCAATTAGTCAATTCAACGAATCCCATAAGTATTTATGTCAAACACAATCAGAACTACATAAGCTAGCTAACAGAAAATGGGCATGCCAAAATACTTGATATGCATAATATATCTACTATTTAAACATATCAAATAAACTGCTAAGGCTACACAAAAAGGTTCATGCATGAAGTTTTAGAATTTTGAAGTTTTAGAATTATGGCTTACAAGTAAGGTTGTCAATGAATCGGATCTAAGCCAAACCAAGTAGTCCAAACCTGTCCGCTAAGTGAAGTTATGGTTCCACTAACCCATACAAGTGATGCATTAGAATCAAATCCATTAAGTAAACTCATTCACGCTCTTGGTTATCCTTCTGCTTTCTAGAATTTTTAAATACCAAATTTTATTAGCAAAGATGAACCAAATTGCCCATTACAAATTATGTTGCTCTAACATCTCACAAAAGTCTCCTTCAGAATACAGAACATGAAACAAAATAACTTGTAGGTATTGAATTACAACTTAAAAATCTTCCAACAATGCCTAGACCTGAAATATCTCTTCGAGTTTGTGAGAAGATGCCATCGATGGATAAGAATAAGGACCCGCTATCAAACCTTTCGCAATGTGCTTATATGCAGCCTCTGTTAAATGGATTCCATCCCAATTCGCAAAAGTGGAAGGATCCTTGCATGACTTTGAGCCAATATGACCACATCTTGCAGAGTTATTGAAATTATAAGGTCCTCCCCCACCACAACAAGTTGATAGAGCTCCATTAGTGAAGCCTACATCAAAACAGTTGAAGTACATTCATGATTATGACTTGCAATAGTTGTGAAAACAGCATGTGATCATGTTTCTATCTCTGTGTCGGTTGAACCTTTTTTATTTATTTATTTATTTATTAATTCATGTCTGAAGGATACATGAATGATCATATAGGGTTAACCAAATCAAATCCGAATGCTACAATATTGTTGTCACTTAATATCTTCGTTGCCTCCATCTCGCATAGAAACTTACTTTCGCTCGAGTCTATCACATCCATCTTGGATGAAGATTTGCTTTGCTTTCGCTTCGCTCGGTTTAGACCATCTAAGTAGATGCATACCCGAAGACTAATCAACGGCAGCGCTTCGCTCCGGTTTAGACCATCTAAGTAGATGCATACCCGAAGACTAATCAACGGCGGAGCACATGTGCTCCTAATAATCTGGCGAAAACTCACAAAATCCTAATTTGTGAGTCTCAAACTCGCGACCTCTCACAAGAAGAGTAAAATGTCTGACCAACTGAGTTACAATTGGTGAATTATGTGGCTCCCAATTGTTTGGGACTTTCTATATTGGTTGGCGCTCCCAATTTATTAGGGACTCAAAATCAGACAAGGATTGTGTTCTCTCTTTTAGGCAGCGTACACAGCTTGAAGAAATAGGTTGTGTGCGGCGCAGAAACTGCATTTTTACAAAGCGTGAAAATAGAGTCTGTAAAGGCGTGAAAAGGGCTGCCTGCGGCATGAATTTGTGTGTGTGCGGCGGTGTGAAACAGTAACCAAAAAGAAGGGTTGAAATTGGGTGATTTTGGGTATTCTTTGACTACATAGTTTCGTCAAATCTTCGGGGTTCCTTTTGGGTTCTACTTCCATTGTAGGGAGGAGTGAAGGGAGCAAGATTGAGAAGAAACTCATATTGCTTGGTGGTATTGTTGGTTTTGAGATTGGTAATCCCAACGTTGTAATCTCCAATACTTATTTCACATATCAATAAGATCTAAGAGAGTCGTCGTCCGTGGAGTAGGCAAAATTGAACCTCGTAAATTCCAGTGCAATCTTTACTTTTCTGTATATTATTTATTTTTTGCTTGTTACATAGCATAGTTTTTCAGTCATTTACTTTTCTCCGATACTGTTTTACTTGCAGCACTTGACTGTACATAAACGAAGATGCAATACGTTGTCCAGCAAATAAATAGATGAAAAATATATTGTACAATTACTATCAAATCGTAAGCTATAGACTGAACCACGGTTACCTCCCGCCACAAAAAGATTACTGTTCCTATTCGAACACTACATTTTATAAACAACTTCACAAAAAAGCTGCAAGGTATGGAAAATGTACCAAGAAAGATGTTCAGATGCAATTGTTCAGGGTCGACGTTGCAGTTAAAGTCCCTCATTCTGTCATCATATTTCAGAAAGCCCAATGCTAGATATGATGTTGGTACCTAAGTTCAATTCATGATTCCACATAATTTGTTTTTATATATTTTTTTCTTGTCATGAACTTGTGTTGTGACCAGAAGATACTGCATAAAACAACTTGGTAGGCCATAAAAGTTGGTCTGCATTTTAAGTGTAGGGTTTCATTGGTTGGAGAATCATGTCAAAGGGACGAAAACATGATCCAAATTCCACCCAGAAAATAAAGTCTCTTTATTTTAGCTTGACATATTCCTACTTGTGCTTCCCAACAGAATTAGATAGATTTCCGTACCTCATCTTCCTCATTCATGAGTTTCACCTATCCATACAACTTGGGTTCAATTATGATTTAGATGCATTTATGCATCAACTACCATTCATGAAAACCTTTATATATATAGGTCATGGACTATGTTCAATATGAAGCATCACTTAAAGACCATTTAAAGTGTGTACCACATCATGTGACTTAATTAACCTACCAAGCCGACCATATATAATGCGAAAAAGGAAACTGGAGGTGAAAAGTTAGAACTCACCAAAGTGTTTTGGAGAGTGAAAGAAAGGAATAGCTGCACCATAGTAATCAGCATAGATGATCTTCACATGTGGGTATCTCTGTCTCAACTTCTCCAAAGCAATCTTGAGTTGCTTATTGTGATACTTTGAGAACCTGTTGAAGGCCTTTAAGCATCCGTTTCGTGTATCGTAATCAGCTTTGTTAGGACTTTGAAATATAGTCAAGTACACAGCAGAACACCCAATGGGCAGATTTCCTGGCACCACGAACTCCCTTGCGCCTTTGTCAATCAAAACCTTAACATGATGCAAACATATTATCAAATCATGTTCATGTTCCTAATATGATAAAACAGCACCATTTCAGTAAAAAAAAATGCTGAAGGTGATTGGTTTGAAGAACGTACAGTAATGGCTGTTGCTATGGATTGTACCACTAGAGGTACTGATGCTCGAACTTGCTTAATGTCTCTACCAAGAAAGAATGGGTAATTGTAGTCATTACCACCAATCTCACCAACCAGAAAGAGTGATTTACCAAAGTATTCGCGGCAACCTGGCAATTCAATTAACAAACATGAGAGTGATACAGTGTTGTTTTTTTTTTTGAAAGCCATAGGCATATATATTAATAACTAAAAACTATTACAACCAAGTCTACCGACAACTAACGCTAAGTGATAAACCTTACTATTATTAAGGAGATAATAAGGAGAGTGATATAGTGCTGAAATTAAACTTAGTACTAGTCCATATTTGATTGAACCATAAGGATTCATCTAAGCAATCCTTACAAAAACATTCACATATATGGTGTACCCATAATGGCGATGTAGAATGGATGTCATTTCAACAAAATATTAAATAAATATATAAATGAAATAAAATATATTTTAATAGATGTTAAAACTTCCAATTACCCCACCCATTTAGTCTAGGGTTTTTTTTTTACATATTTAAAAGAAAATTAATGTTAGTGTTCGATGGTGTTAGTATGGGAAGAGCACAAGAACCGTACAGACTACATGTAGTTAAAAGAAGTATGGAAAGAGCACAAGAACTGCACAAACAATAAATTGAGATAAGAAAATTGTTAGGATTATGAAGAAGAACATGAGCCAGACCCCTCTAATGATGATGTAATTATAGAATCGGTTGCAATAACCTACACCAAAGACTTTAGTCTTTATCCCCGGAAATCCAAATAAACTAAGAAAGCAAACAAAAGGTACAAATATCGACTTTGTACACTGTTTAGGCTTGTAATGGTGAATCCTCTCTCCTGTGAGAGATTGTTTTTGTATTTGCTTTTGTTTTATTAATATAAAGATTAAGAGGTGCTTGCTTTGAAAAAAAAAAAAGTTATAATTAGAGCCAAAACTAACACTTCCTGTTGCCTCTCTTGTTAAGACCCTTTACCTCGAGTGAGAAGTTCTCTCTTAATAAAAATCAATAAAAGTTAGATGTCTTGCTCAAATTAACAAACACCACCTCATCTCTTAAAACCCCCTAGAATTTACTTTGTTTTCTGCTTTAACATTGAAATATCAGCACTGATCTCCCCTGTTTTGTGTTTTCTATAACTTGATCTTCTACTTCTAAATATAAAACTATTATGAGCTCATAAGTTTCAAATCATTCAGTCTTATGCATACACGCAAAGACCAAAATGAATTAAACAATGTATCAAACATTTTGTTTTGTCATAATGACGCAAATGGTGACATTTTCTTCGCAACTGAACACCTCTATCTAACTTCTAATCAACATTAAATATAGTGATCACGATACAGATTTTACTACTAAGGATGCATGGACACGGATACAGACATGATACGTCACGCAAAGACAATTTTTTAAAAAGTAGGACTTGGCGACTGTCATACTATTTTTTTAATAAGCCATATAAACCTAAACATTAATCTAATAAAGTGTCTTCATAGAGTATTTTCATCTTTGTTGCAAGCAGAAGATAAGTAGAAAAAACACAATAAAAAAATGTAAGGGAAAAGAGGTGCAAATGCAGAAAAGAATATACACTCTGTTGTAAGAAAAAAAATATATAAAAAATATAATAAAAAAGAAGTAAAGATTAAGAAGAAACATAGACTATCTCTGAGCTTTAGTGGTTTTTTTTCCTATTTGTCTTGAATCTCAATTGAAAGTATTATTCACTTCAAATAGATCAATAACTATTAAATTAGGTGATTATTTGCACATCTAAAATTAAAAATAAAACGAAGTTTGTTAGTAAGTCTTGATTGTGTCTTGACCACGTTTCGTATGTATCAGAGGTGTGCATGATATACGTTGCCACATTAACCATGTGCCTGACACCTGTCGATATATTGACCACATGTCTGACGCGTGTCGGAGGTGTGTCGAGTGACACGGATACGATAAATTTTCTGAAGAATTCTGCTTCCTTGGTTAAGACATGATTGAGGATTAAATGAGGGGTTTAACATGAACAGAAAATACCCTTTCTTCATCATGAATCAACATTGCAGGTATAATTATATGACATTGTTGATGTTATAGTATAACTTACCTCTAAGAGTGCTGCAAAGGGAGGGCTTAAGTTGCTTGAACCATTCAAGTTGAACACTCAAACTCTTGTTCGTCCATAAAGCAGGTCCAAGTTTCAGATCATAGAAGAACTTTGCGTCGAGGGCAGTACCTCCAGCCACAGCGAAATTCACACCATGTTTAAAACTGTAAGGAGCACTAGAATTGCCTGCTAAGTAAGGTGGTAGTAATGGAATTCCATATGCTTGGGCTACATCACAAAGTTTTTTTGGACAGTCATCATTAGTAGCGAGCAATGTTTTATGTGTGAACTGAATGAAATGATTGACATATTAAATTAGTGTATGAACTTGTATACCTATGAAGTCGACGACCAAACGACCATTGGAACATCGACCTGTTGCATGATGAAAGTAGGTTTCACCATAAGGGAGCTTGCCAATGACAGGAAATGCTAGAGCACCTGAAAGGAGAAAGTTTCCAGTATCAGCTAATGAGTCACCGAAGCTGAAGATTGCATTATAGGGCCCTGGGGTGGAGTCGGTCTTAACGTATAAGAAATTTGAGAAAGAGAAGATGATGAGAAGAGAAAGAAGCTTCATGCTGAAACCTTTGAACTGAAAATGGTGATAAAATTATTGTGATGTTAGTAAGCTTAATATATACTGAGAGTTTTGCAAAGCGGGCCACAAAGGATGAAGCATTAAAAATGTTATCTCCCAACCCACCCCACCTATCACAACATAATTTTAAAGAAGCCACACTTGTGTAGGTAGCTCTATTATTGCCAATGGCATAACCGCTCAATGGTTAGAGCTAGCTCTTTTATTGTCATCACTTGTTAGTCAATGTAAACGATTCAGAGATGACAGACATTTTTGCATAGGCTGTGTTTGGTTCAAAAGAAATTTTTTCAAAGAAAACCTTATAAATTAGAGGGTAAAAAGAGTTGAGACTACTTTAGGTTGAAGATGATCACCATCCTTGTGTATTTTTCAAAAATATGGAAATCATATTCCAAATGTTGATCTTTTCCTTCTTTTTTCTATTGCCATAATTTTATATCAAATATTTTCTTTCAAACGAAACATTACTTTTTTCTATCACCATCGTGAAAACTTTCAAATCAACTCACCCTTTGTTTCCCCTAGATGGAATGAAATGCTGACTTTTGATGTGCTCAGCTTTCTTTATTTCAACTACTATTAGAGTATATAGGGTTCACGGAAATAAAAAACTTAGAACAGAAAACTTAAAACTTTATATACAAAATAGAGTCTTATTCTTACTTTTTTATTCTAACTTTCAAATGATGCCTTAACTTTTTTAACTATTCAAACTTTTCTATTCTTTTACTCTCATTCTTGCAGCAGAGGTGAATCAATCTTGGACTTGGGTTTTGCTATGTTGAATACAGGCCATACATATTCTATATGAATGAGCTAGTAGGTTTCTTAGTACGAAACAAAGAATATGAGACTATTAGTAATGCAATCTATTATTTTTTGTAAAAAATTCTAGGAAATTAGTAATGCAATCTATTATTTTTTGTAAAAAAATTATTTATTACCCAAAATAGAGAACTTGTAAAGAGAACCAAACTCTAGTAAACCCAAAGAACTGAACAACAGCAGCCAAGGAGGAGAAAACCCCAATGATCAAATCAACAAAATGACTCAGAAATCCAACAAAATGATCAAACTCACCTTCAAATAAAAAGACTCAGTAATCTAAATAATCCGAAAACCAACTGGCCATGAGAAGAAGTGGTAAGTTCGCAGAGATGATATGTAGTGGAACAAAAGATAAAGCATGTAAATCTCAAAAAGCGTCAAGTAGCGAACAAGACCGGAAAAATAAGAAAATGTTCATCATGCTTGAGATGAATCTCCTAGACCAAGTCTTTATAATACATGATCTTTAAAAGAGAGGTTTTGTTTCTTTCATATGTATGATGACTTTTTTTCCTTATACATGATGTAGAAACGAAAACTGTATTAGGACTACAAAAACGCCTCAAACAGTTTAATGGGTTCACTTAAAATTTCTACTAGACAAAATTCACTTAAAAAAAGGCAAAAACTGAACATTACGACACAGACATGCATCAAAGCTACTTTCAATCAATAGTAAATCCCATTCTAACCATTAGACAAAGGAATAGGACGGATATACCACATTTCCTTGACCTGGATTGAAATCAGTTCAGATCTCAAACTTAACCCATCATGAAATTCAGAATTCGACCAAGAATTATTACAGTTGCTGGAGCTTATTACAACAGGAATCTCAACACAAACAAAAGCTTGTATTTCTGCACCAATATCCAGCACAGCAGCTTATATCCGAGCAGCAGCAAATGTTAAACTCTGAGGACATTAGACAAAATTGCTAAGTTCTCTCCTAATACACAAGCTATATGCATTTTCTTTCAACTAGTTATTGGCAAATTTGATGCCCTTCTCAATAGAGGATTTCAGTTCAGGCTTGAGCTTCTCCAAGCCTTCTTTCTCAAAATCAGATAGGGATCCCAGGCCAAGTACTTCTTCTACACCATTCTTTCCCAGCCTTACCTGCACAAACGTCATTGAGAGTTCCAACATCAGTTTGGCGTATAAAATTAAGAAACATTAGAAGGAATAAGTAAATAAAACCTAGTAGTAGTTGACGCAATTATATTTTCAGACTCGATGAAAATTATCTCTTGATAAGTAACGCTGGTTTAACGGCACTAAATGAAAGGTTCACGAACAAAACCTCTAAAATCTAAATTTTAGAGAAACAAACCAAGAAAACCTCCTAAAGCACAACTCCCTGGGTATTGAGTTGATTGACACCCTTATAACTTTAGATGGTTTCCAGACATACAAAGATTGCTGAATGCGGAAGGGCACTGGTACTTGATATGGCACCGAGTTTTAAATTTGTTCATTGCATGTCATCTTACACCAGTAACCACGTATGTGTTGGATGATTTTGGGAGTCCGCACAGATGCTATCTTGGCCATGTAAAACAGCAGCATTGGGGTAGCATTGTTCCAAGGCCCTAGAACCCCTTTAGATTTCACTGTAAAAGCCCCTTGTGTAATGGCACAGCTTCTTTGTGAGAGGAGGTTCAAGAGTATAGGAAACCACTACAAAGTAGAGAGTATTATAGATTAACTGTAAACTAAGAATCTACGATCATTCTAATCAGGAAACCACTACAAAGTAGAGTATTATTAGGATGGAAAGTTGGCATTTTTCAGTGACAAATATGAGAAATATACAAAATGCGAAACATTAGATCAGAATCAGAAATAACGATTTCACAATTCATTCATTAACTTGTTATCCTTCCTAGAAGTTACTATTCATCTCTTTACAGCTTGGGTTGATTTCATCAATGATAGTTTTGGCTTATTACTTGTCTCTCTAAAGCCAAAACAGTTTCAACAATTTTTGTGACGGTGGAGCACAAGTAAATATAGTTATGCAAATAGTTGATTATGACACCATATCGACACGACGTGGTTATGACACGACACGGACCATTGCCACCCCTGCACCATCTATTATCTACATCAAGACATGAAAAGAAGGTGTCGGGTCTTTTCTGCACTAATACACCTTTCTACGTCATATCAGGAAATGGCTCATAACGCAAATATGTTCAGAGTTTAGAAACAACTTGGCGTTATCAAACTCGCGCAAGTATCCACCAAGTTCACATGTTCATAGGTTTAAGCTATGAAAAGGACTTAACTTTTTTCTTTTAACTCCATGAAATATCAGAGGGTTTTTATCCTCGGTCTCTTGCTTTTCATATTAATACATATACTTGCTTATAATCCAATCTACTATATGTATATAAATATTGAAAGTAATCACCTTTGATGCAAAGAAAGGTAGTTCGGTGATGGTAGATTGCACGTAAGAACATTCCACAATATCTGGAACCCCATTAAGTCCTTTCAAGCAGGCATCAGCGAAAACAGATCCAGCATAACTGCAAAACCATGACAACAAATAGATGTCAAACTGGAGCATAGTTTGGCTTAGCTTCTTCAGTCAAGTCAAAGTGATCAACATAGAACGCAAGATAACAAGTAGTAGTCAATAATTTTTCATTTGATGTATAACAAGAAGTTGGACATAATGATTGAGGTACAACTGGTCATTCTTGTACTCTTGTAATCTTTGGGATTGCCAATGTCAATTTTATCTTTAAAAAAAGGGATAAAAATAAAAAATCGTTTGCTTCTGTGTTCTGAAACAATAACTGAAAAGAAAGTTATCAACTTGTCTGCAGTACATGTCAATACTCAAAATATTCAAAAAAAAAAAAAGTTCATAACCATGCCTGATGAGCTTGTGCAATGCCTTGGTAAAACAAAAACTAAACTTACGCGGCCATGAAGATGAGAAGTGTACCGCCACAGTTAGAGACTGATGAGGTCAATCGTCAATAGAAAGACTCAGACCAAGGTGAATCCCACCAAGGGATGGAGAGCCCTATCCCATTTATACTTACAAAGTTACAAATAAAGAATTATCCCAAAGAATACCCCATCAGTATCCCCATGTCCACAACGTAGTTTTACTTTTAACAACTAAGTCTTCCCTAGATGTTTCAATCTCCTAAAGAATTCTTCAATACAAATTTTGAGAAACTGTTAGACGATTCACGGTGATTCTAGCAATTGAACTAATGTCAACCCGAATTAGGAAGACAAGCTCAACCAATGATAGGAGCAGAAATAATCCCTCTTCCATAATACATTACCATATAACAGACCTGATAATAGAAATCGAAGCAGAAATCTATTGAGACTTTTGGGTTCTAAAGAACACACGAAACAGAGTTGCACATCCGGGGGTTAATTATGTAGTGCTTGTATTTTAAAATGTTCAATTAAGATGCGGTTGCAGCCTCAGATTAAACAAAAAGATCCTCCTTCCTCAAACTTGTAATATACATGATATTACATAAACGGTGGTACCTCGTCTAAAATGTGTCAAATATAGTCCTAATAAATGAATTGAAGAAGCTGTGTTTTTGCTTTTTTAATCACTTTTAATTCTTGTAGTTTACAGGTGTCTAAGCTCAAAACTGGAAATTTATGCAGTGCAGTGCAGTGCCAGTGTATGCTGCAAACTTGATGAAAAAGCTACTTAGCACTCTAGCTAGACGCAGAGGATATCCTAGTTAAGAATCATCCCCATAATTGTAATAATGCACACCTGAATTCATAGATCTATATGTAGCTTAGGTGAAACGGCACCTCAAACTAATGAGGAACTCTGTAGCAAACTATTTGGTTATTTCCTAATAGGAAACATCTGAAACCAAGGAAACAGCCTCTTCTAATGGGAAACTGCCAACAAACTGATTTCTCAATGGGAAATCACACAGATCCTTTCATTTGTTAGATTTTAGAGATACCAACTTCTACTTCACTAGTGATTCTAAGAATCTGGCCAAGAGGTATCAACCATCAACAGCCATAATTGTAGCATTCCAGCATAAATTACACATCACACTTACGCCATGGATAATGTTGCAGAGCCCTTTCCAGCCTTTGCTTCCACGACCTCCGTTCCTCCATCTTGTGTTCGTTTCGTTAGAGCTAGAATCTCTTCATCAGACAAATTACTGCCTTTGGGTGTTGCCTACAATTTCCAAAATAAGAAGTCAATAATCTAATCACAGTTGCCATGTCAGAGGAACTTTTAACACCCGAACTGAAAGAAGTACCTGAGAAAAGAGAGGCAAAATGGTAATCCCAGCATGACCACCGACAACTGGCACATTAACCTCTATAAACCATAAAAACAAACACCCAAAAAAATTCAATACCAATTTCAATATGTCCACTCTCAAAAACTAAAAGGGTTATACAATTCTAGGATTAAGATAATATACAGTAAATAAATTCTACGCAAATAGTCTTTCAATTCCAAATCTAAAACACACTTCTTCAATAAGAAGAAAAATGAAGTATATACATACCAGAAGGTGAGACTCCGGCCTTTCCAGCATAGAAAGTCTTAGCTCTCACAACATCAAGTGTTGTCACACCAAAGAGCTTCTTCTCATCATAAGTCCCAGCCTTCTTGAAAACCTCGGCCGCAATTGGCACAGTCGAATTCACCGGGTTGCTTATCATATTAATAATTGCCTGATTCCACCAAATCAAAACAACCCAATTCTCATTCTCAAACATAATAACCAAAAAACAACACAAAAATTCATTTTTTCTCATTGGGGTAAGAGAATTACATTAGGACAGTATTTGGCAATAGCAGAACACAGAGATTTCACAATTCCAGCATTGATATTGAAGAGATCATCACGAGTCATTCCAGGCTTTCGCGGCACACCAGCAGGGATGATCACAACATCAGATCCCTCTAAAGCTTGCCCCAATTGATCGTCTCCCATATACCCTTTAACCTACAAAACACACAAACAAATAAAAATCCAAAATTTTAATCCGAAAAATGTATCCTTTAACCTAAAAAAAGGCAAGTTTTTATACAGAACTAAAGGGCCCCAAGAGTATGAAATTGAGAGGGACCTCAGATCTGGTATTGATGTGGCTAACATCGGCGGCGACGCCAGGGGTTCCTGCGATATCGTAGAGGGCGAGCTGGGAGACGAGGGGGTTGAGCTTCATGAGGAGAGCGAGGGGTTGGCCGATTCCTCCAGCGGCGCCGAGAACTGCAACCTTGCGTTCTGGGTGGGAGGATGAGGCGAAGGATCTGCGAATGAGATGAGATGATGGAGATGGTGAAGAAGAAGAAGAAGAAGCCCTTCTTCGAAGAGATGATTCGATTGATCTCAACATTGAAGTTCTCATTTTTGCACAGAGAGTGAGAGAGAGATTTGGAGGAGATTGGAGAAGATGAAAAGCAGAGGAGATTTTTTTGAGTTGGAAAAAGAAGACTAGCACTAGTGACTTTAGTGATTCTGTTTCATGTGGGGGGTGACAGGGTGTTGTTGGGTTAAAGTTCTTTTATCTTGCTTTTTTTTTTTTTTTTTTTGCCAATTAATTTTCAGTTTTAGTAAAAAAATTTGAAAGGCATGCACATGTCATGTGTTTTTGGCCAATCTCGTTGAACTTATAGGGGGTATTCAATTATAGATTTTAATAGAGTCTGAAAGACTTTAAATCTCATGGATTTTAAAATTATTCAAAGGAGTTTACAGAATCCACTGAACTTTGATGTATTTAAGTGACTGAATTTTGTGGAATTTACAGAATCCACTGGATTTTAATGGATTTTTATTATTGGATTTTCTGAATTTTATAAATGATTGTTATGGATTTCTATTGATTCTTATAAATTTCTGTAAATTCTTATGAATATGCTTCTGGTAATCAAACATGCTTCTGTAAACTCCATTTCATTATTCCAAATCGAACAACAATCCATTTCCTTATTCCAAATTCTTATGAATATGCTTCTGGTAATCCATTTCCTTATTTCCTTAGTAGGTCTTTAATTCAAAACTTACAAACCGAACAACAATCCATTTCCTTATTCCAAAAGATAACACTATATGATTGAAACTTATCACCTGAACGGCACATTATGACCAACATTGTTCAACCAATGCTCCTAGACAAGTCCTGACAAGTGGCTGTTACTTCTCCTTAGCGAAACATAAACTCTTCTCTGCTGATTCAGGTTTTTGAATGCAGCTGGGTGTGTAGATCTGTTTACTTGAAAACTTGAGTTTAAGTTTCTCAAGTGAATCAAACATGTCTAGTAGTCTGAACAACTTTTGTGGCTCTTTCATGCTCCTTGCAACGCCTTCACCAAATCGAAAGAACACTGCCATGATCTTGTCCGCAATCTTAACAAAGCATTCGGTCCATATAACACCATCCATTATTTGTGACAAAACTTGGTTGCATAGTTTCTGTTCAGAAACAAAAACTGTTTTGACAGCAAGTTCGAAGTGTTCAGTCCATAGAGTGATGGCTGACTCTAAGTTTTCCCATTCCATTTCATCAATTTCTTTTGGTGCGTAGGTTCGTAAGTAATCAGGATTTAGTCTCATTAATGCTTTTGCAGCTCTTCTATACCTTACCTGCACAACCATAATTATGTTTAGTTGATAATTCTTATTACAACATACAAGGTTATACTTGAATAGGGCCGACTAAAAACACTTACTAAGCAACCATAGAAGCAAATAACTTAATTATTAAATTAGCACAAAAATTTTGGTAATGTCAGGATTGACTTGGTTTGTACATGATAAAACGAATTAAATTTGCTCATTTATAGTGGTAGTGTTATCTAAACACTTTGTAGTCATAACAAGGTTGCTCACAAGCTCTACTAGTACAAGGTACTAATTCAGAAACAAAGGAGGCTCAAAACAGAGTTATCAGTTTGATTCTACTCATCGGCATCCAAATGAGAAAGTTTTCAATCATTTTAACAACTACAATAAAATTTTAGATACTCAGCTTGATCTTTAAAAATGTAGTTAACTAATACTAGAAAATTTGAACAAATCTATAACAAAAGAGCATGTAATTGTAATTACCTTAACAAAGATGTCAATGCATATATCCAAGCAATCATTCCGGGCTAATGTTTCTGCAATTCTTCTTAGCACTTCAACCTCCAATTCAGACCCAAGATCAGAAGCACTCACTTCACCCTCTTCATCGCCCCAACCTTCACCTCTCCTATATTTCCATGTTTCAAGTGCAACAAAATACTCTCATACTCATCTTGCAAACTCAACAAAGCTTCATCAAACAACCCTTCATACCTCATAGCATCTATTTCCGTTTCATAAAGCGCTTTAAGTGTAACAAGCGTTTCTCTCAACCTGTGCGTCCGATACTAATCCGTGGCTTTAGTCCTACTCAAGAACTCCACAACTTCTTGCAGCTTTTGAATAGCTGGCTCACACTCTCTACTAATCGAATCCATGGCATCATTCAGTTGATCAACACAATCAACATACTGGATAAGGTGTTCTAGTCTTTTGTTTTGATTCTTCTTGGAAGGCAAATTGGATGAAATCAAACACAAATATCATCAAAAAAATTACTTGTTTTTACAAACCCCAACAACAAAATTCGAAGAACCCACGAAATACAAACCTCCACGGAACCTGATTCGGAACCATCTAGAGTTTCAGGGGGTGGTTCAATGATTTCTACAGCTGCAAGAGCCTCTAGGGCAGCAGAAAGTCTAGTAGAATGGGTTGAACTCAAAGACTGGGGGTTTAATGGGGTTGAGGGTAGAGAGAAAATTAAGGGTTTGGGTTTAGACGAAATGGGGTTGGTGAGTTGGAGAAGTGAAAGGGTTGCAAAGATTGATGAAGTAGCCATTAGAACAGAACGAGAGAGAGACCGAGGGTTTGAAATCCGAGGGTAATAGGCCGGATTTGAAAAGAACTTTGATATTTATATCTTTCACATATAAATCCTTCAAAGTCTATCAAGTCAACAAATCTATTAAATCCACTGCTGTTTGAATACCCCTAGATTTCATTGTATTGTTTAAAATCCATGATTGAATACCCCATGATTTTAATAGATTATAAAACAATCATTTAAAATCTATATTTGAATACCCCTAGATTTTATTGTATTGTTTTAAATCCTTAATTGAATACCCCTATATTTTAATGGACTTTAAAATCTTTCAGAATCTATTAAAATACATGATTGAATACCCCCCTGTTAGATTTTGATGAATTTTTAGGATTAACATCAAGAATAACGTGTTAAACTTATGCATATATGATAAAACGTCATTTGAAGCGCTAACTTGTAGGTAAAATATGTGTTGTGTTGCTCTCTTTGAACTGATTTTTCAAGGGACAAAAAGTTTCAGGTCGTTTCAATTATTGCTATAAGCCTTAAATCCAGTGGCTTGGATGATAGAAAGAAACAGGATAGAGTCTAGTTCAGGACAGTAGTTTGTTAGAGTCTAGGATGGTTTGTTAGAATGACCTGTAATCAGTTAGTGAATTATGACAACCTGTTAGTATGAGTTGTAGTCTGTTAGTAGATGTTCTTGATTCCTAGATGTAATCTGTAATAGATATAAATACATGTAAAGTTCTCTACAATGAATAAGATTGAATAACAATAACAGAGTTTTTTCATTTGGTTCATACATTTCTAACTTGGTATCAGAGCTATCAGTTTATCTTATCAATGGAAACACAATCTTCTTCTGGTTTTCTCAATACAGGTCAGACATCTACCGTCTCTTCTACTCCTTATCAAGTTCTGAATCACACCCTACCAGTAAAGCTAGATAGATCCAATTATATTCTTTGGAAGTCTCAAATTGAGAATGTAATTTTCGCAAATGGTTTTGAAGATTTCATTGAAGGAGTTTCGGTTTGTCCAACAAAAGAACTCAGTACAGGAGTTATCAATCATGTTTTTGTTGCTTGGAGAAGGCAAGATCGCACAATCCTAAGTTGGATTTATGCATCTCTTACACCGACCATAATGGCCCAAATCATTAGTCACACCACTTCTTTTTCAGCCTGGAAAGCTTTAGAATAAATCTTCTCTTCTTCTTCAAGAGCTAGGATCATGCAACTACGATTAGACTTACAATCTACCAAGAAAGGATCATTGTCCATGATTGATTATATCATGAAGATCAAGAGTGCAGCAGACAATTTAGCAGCCATTGGTGAGTTAGTCTCAGATCAAGATCCTATCATGAATCTTCTAAATGGTTTAGGCACTGAATATAACTCAGTAGTCACAACAATCAATGTCAGAGATGATCAAATCTCACTTGAATCTGTCCATAGTATGCTACTGTCTTTTGAAAATAGACTTGAGCAACAAGGCTATGTGGATAGTATTCCACCCATTTCAGCAAATTTGGCCAATTCCAGATATAAACAGCAATTTGGTAAGCATTATGGTCAGTCATTTAGTCGAGGCAGAGGAAGAGCTTATGGTGGCCAGTATAATAGAGGACGAGGTCGTGCAAGACAGTTCAATGGACAGCACTATGGTCGGCAATTTGGCCTCCAATATGGACAACAATACGGCTCTAATCACAGTCCACAAAGTGGTCATTCCAATAATCCCAGTAATAAGCAGTCCAATGACAGGCCACAATGTCAGTTATGTGGCAAATATGGACATATAGCTCTTGCTTGCTATCATCGATTCGATGTTAATTTTCAACATTCTGGTTCTTTGCAATCTGGTACTTCAACTAACTTCAAGCCAAGCATGCCTGCCTTCACCGCAGCTTCAAATTCTGTTCACAATGAAGGCTGGTACTTGGACTCAGGAGCAAGTCATCACTTAACCAATGATCAAGTTGTTCTTGCTCATTCTTCTCCCTACATGGGCTCCGACAAGGTCACTGTTTGTAATGGTATCTCTCTTCCCATTTCGAGTGTTGGTTCTCTAAATTTTTCTTCTTCTCATAGTCCATCTTCATCTTTTCTTCTTAAACAAATTTTTCATGTTCCTTCCCTGCAACCAACCTGATTAGTGTTGCTAAACTTTGTTCTGATAACAATGTGTTCATTGAATTCTGGTCTGATCGTTTCTTTGTGAAGGAACCACATTCGAGGAGGGTTCTTGCTCAAGGCAGCCTTGAAAATGGCCTATACAAACTGTCAATGCTTCCTACTTCAAAGATTGCTCTTGCCTCCTGTTCCAGCAGCTCTGCTTCCTGTTCCAGCAGTTATGGCATTATAGACTAGGACATCCTTCAATCAAAGTTGTTCATCATGTATTGAATCTTTGTAATATTCCATTCAATAAATCTCAGTTTCCTATTTATTCATCTTGTCAACTTGCTAAGAGTCATCGTTTACCTACTTCTTTATCCTATTTTCGTGCTTCTAGCCCTTTAGAACTTGTTCATACTGATATTTGGGGTCCTGCCTTTGTCAAATCTACCTCTGGTGCTCGGTTTTTTCTCTTGTTTGTTGATGACTTTTCACGCTTCACTTGGTTGTTTCCACTTCAGTCCAAAGATCAGGCTTTACCAATGTTCAAGGTGTTCAAACTACGTGTTGAAAATCAATTTAACACCTCCATTAAATGTCTTCATTCTGATAATGGTGGTGAATTCAAGACTTTTAAATCCTTTTTATTAAATTTTGGTATTGAACATTGTTTCTCTTGTCCATATACATCGTCCCAAAATGGTAGAGTGGAACGTAAGCACCGACATGTTGTCGAGACTGGACTTGCTTTGTTAGCTCATGCTCATATGCCTTTCAAGTATTGGCAATATGCTTTTCAAGCAGTCGTGTTTCTTATCAATCGCATGCCATCTAAAGTGCTTGGTCATAGGTCTCCTTATCAGGTTCTTTTAAATAGGCTTCCTGACTATAGTGTTCTTCATGTTTTTGGTTGCTTATGTTTTCCTTTCATTCGTCCTTATAATCAGCATAAGCTCCAATTTCGATCAGTTGCTTGTGTCTTTCTGGGTTATAGTTTAGAACATAAAGGGTTTTTGTGTCTTCATCAAGATTCTGGTCGAGTATATATCTCTCCCAATGTAGTATTTGATGAATCCAGGTTTCCTATGTGTAATGTTCCTTCCTTGCATGCTTCCATCCAGTTCCTATGAGTTGCCTCCTGACATTGCTTCTTTTGTTCCTAATTCCTCCTCTAGTTCCTCTCCATCTACTGCTCCAGATAATGCTCCTTCTACTGATTCTTCTAGTGCTTCATCTACTGATCCATCTACTGTCCCAGCTGATGCTCCATCTATTGCTCCATCTGCTACTCCAGCTGATGCTCCATCTATTGCTCCATCTCTGTCTCATACATCTGCTAGTTCAGTTCCTTCACTTTCCAATCCAGTTCCTCCTACATCTGCTAGTTCAGTTCCTCCTGTACCTTCTCTTCCATCTCGCATGTTTACTCGTTTTATGGCTGGTATTTCCAAAAGGAAACCAATTCTTGATCTCTCTGTTGTTAAACACTCATAACCCACTACATTGCGACAGGCACTTCAAGATCTAAACTGGGTTCATGCCATGGAACAGGAAATTTCTGCTTTACATAAAAATGTTACTTGGACTTTGGTTGATCCACCTAGTAATGTGAACATTATAGGTTGTAAGTGGGTCTATAAACTTAAATACAAGCCTGATGGGAGTATTGACAGATACAAAGGTCGACTTGTTGCCAAAGGATTCAATCAAACCTATGGCTTGGATTACTTTGAGACGTTTAGTCCTGTAGTAAAGTCTGCTACTATTCGTATTGTGCTTACTCTTGCGGTAAGTTTTCATTGGGATGTTAGACAGCTTGATGTTCATAATGCTTTCTTGAATGGAGATCTTGAAGAACAAGTATTCATGGCTCAACCTTAGATAACAGATTTCCATCTAAAGTTTGTCAACTACGGAAGTCGCTACATGGTCTAAAACAGTTGCCTCGTGCTTGGTTTTCTAAGCTGAGTTGTGCTCTTCTAAACTGGGGTTTCACTGCCTCTAGGACAGATAGTTCCATGTTTATCAGGTTTGATAAACATTCTGTTCTTCTCATGTTGGTTTATGTGGATGATATCATTGTCACTAGCAGTTCTTTACGGCTTATTTCTTCGCTTATTGCTCGGTTGAATTCAGACTTTGCCCTTCGAGATTTGGGTCCTTTGTCATACTTCTTGGGTATTGAAGTTCATCATTGTAATGGTGCACTCCATCTCAGTCAAACAAAATATGTTTCTGATCTTCTTACCTGTGCTAATATGCTGGATTGCAAACCTGCTTCTACTCCTGGTGCTGTTGGCAAATCCTTGTCCCAGTCTGATGGGACTCCCCTTATGAATGCTACTTCCTATCGCAGCATAGGTGGTGCTCTCCAGTACGTCACCATGACCAGGCCAGACATTGCCTTTGCGGTCAATAAGGCTTGTCAGTTTATGCATGCACCTACGACATCCCACTGGCTGGCTGTCAAGCGTATTCTACGTTATCTGAAAGGCTCTGTTCATGATGGATTGCTCTTACAACCTGCTCGTGATTTTGCTATAGAAGCCTTCTCTGATGCTGATTGGGGTTCTAATCCTGATGACCGACGTAGTTCTAGTGGCTATTTAGTTTATTTGGGTGGTAATCTGATATCTTGGTCTGCTACCAAGCAGCGTGTTGTCTCTCGCAGCAGTGCTGAATCTGAGTATCGTGGTCTTGCCCTGGCATCTTCTGAGGTTATCTGGATCCACGCTTTGTTGCAGGAGCTTTGTGTTTCTCTTCCTAGTTCTCTTCTTCTATGGTATGATAATATCAGTGCTTACCACCTTGCCAAGAATCCAGTGTTTCATGCTAGGACCAAACATATTGAGATTGATTTACATTTCATCCGTGATCATGTTCTCCGTGGTGATTTGCTTCTCGCCTTTGTTCCCACTAGTGAGCAGCCTGCAGATCTTCTTACTAAGCATCTTCCAAGTGCTCGGTTTGCCTATCTCAAGTCCCATCTTGGTCTTGTTACCTACCCCTTGCACTTGAGGGGGGATGATAGACATAAACAGGACAGAGTCTAGTTCAGGACAGTAGTTTGTTAGAGTCTAGGATGGTTTGTTAGAATGACCTGTAATCAGTTAGTGAATTATGACAACCTGTTAGTATGAGCTGTAGTCTGTTAGTAGATGTTCTTGATTCCTAGATGTAATCTGTAATAGGGTGTCTAGGTTGAAATGGTTTACCCGGGTGAGCCCGAATCGACCATTCAATCTAACGGGATTGGCAGGCTAGTCCTAAACTCGCAAGGGCTCATCTTGGAACTATTTTTTTAGGGCAAAAATTCTAAATGTCGAGGAAGTGGACGAGGAAAACAACGAGGGAGGGAGGGAGTCGTCCATCCCTCTCGGAATGCACACATGAAAATTGATGGCACACATCCCGAGGGGATGGACGACTCCCTCTCTCCCTCCCTCGCTGTTTTCCTCGCCAATTCCCTCGACAGGTAGAACAGCTCTCTTCAGGGTGACTTCGAGCTGAGTATGCACGCTCGGGTAAATTTTTCAATCCTAATCATCCAAGTCCTGTAGCATTGGGCGAACAATGCTAACCATCTTTCATAACAAAAAACAGCACAAAGAGCTACAATTGGTGAAACCAAAGCAAAACTGAAAACTATTTTTTAGCTCAATTGATTTCCAGTTCTCATTTTACAAAAAAAAAAAAAAATTCATCAGCATTTCGATAGTGAAAGGTGGTTTTGAAGGGGTTTCGACAGTGAAAGGTGTTTTCAAAGGTGGTTTTCGACAGTGAAAGGGGTTTTGAGGGGGGTTTTGAAGGTGGTTTTCGACAGTGCAAGCGGTTTTCGAAGGTGATTTTCGACAGCGCAAGGGGTTTTCGAAGGTGGTTTTCAACAGTGAACAAGGGTTTTGGAAGGTGAAAAGGGGTTTCGTAGGTGGTTTTCGAAGGTGAAGGGGTTTTCGAAGGTGGTTTTCGAAGGTGAGGGGGATCTCGCAGTGGTGAAGGGGCTTGCGGCAGTGGGATCTCGCAGGGGGTTTTCGTCAGTAGGATCTCGCAGGAGCCTCTTCCTTCTTCTCGATCTGCCATCACCGGGGCTTGAAGGTGGTGAGCAAGGACTTGCGACAGCAATGAGCTCTTTTTCGGACTTTGGAACAAATTTGGCAATTTTTCGACAAAAAGTAAGATCTTTCAGTTATTTTTAATCTTCGCATTGCTATGATGCTTGTATGCTGGTGAAATTGTGCTTGTATGTTTGTAATTTTGTTATAAATCTTGGGAGAGATGGAGTTCAAAGAAGGAAATCTTCGTTTGTTGAAAATTGGCTGGAAAGAATTTGGGATTCGAAAGTCAAGAGGAGGCTTGTTGTTACTTGAATCGAGCTCGAGGGTTAGAATCAAAGTTTTTGTTGAATTGCAGATGGGAGAATGGATTGAGTTTCAGCTTAAGAAAGTTGTGGAATCAGGCTCTAATGCCTTCTCAGCTAGTTGGAAAATCAACAATAGATGAGTTATGATGGTGAAAGAGGCCAATAAAGGAGGAATTTCCTTTCTATTTTGGTGGGTTGGGGTTCAAGGTCCAAAACTCTCAGGGTGCCAGCTGGTGTGGAAGGGACAGGCTGGAAACAACTCGCCCAAGCTATGATGGAGATGGTTTTAAATAAGGAATCTCAGCCTTATCCTAAGCAGCAAGTTAGAAGAGACGGGGTTTCAACTCTGCCGGGTATTAGTGTTGTCCCACCCTTGCGCAAGAGAACCTTTGTGGATGCAGTGGCCACTAATCCCTTCAGTGTGAGCCCTACCTCTATTGCCAGTAAGGGCCCCATTGCAGCAACCTCTATTCATCGAGATTCTCCCATTGATTTCTTGTCCCAAGTATGGGGCAAACCTTTTCCTCCAGATCCCGTTGCAAGAAAGAATCTTGCAAGG
Organism: Berberis thunbergii; assembly: GCA_003290165.1. Lineage (NCBI taxonomy): Eukaryota > Viridiplantae > Streptophyta > Magnoliopsida > Ranunculales > Berberidaceae > Berberis > Berberis thunbergii. The sequence continues at coordinate 198,317 of QNQO01007471.1, read as the reverse complement.
TCGTTGATAGAGTTGCCTGAATCAGTGATTCAGTGGACACCTGTTGCTCTTCCGTTTGGACACACAACTTTCTTGGTCTTCGCTAACTCTCCACACGTGACCTCATGCGAAGCATAAGACCCGCCTCCTAGGTTGCCGACACTAAGTGAACAGTCTCCCCAGCAATACCCAACGCTTCCCCATTCCCCTGCCTCTCGTGCCACTTCAGCGGGTAAAGTTGGTAACTCAATGTCTGAGTTAGCTCATCCATCTCAGCAGGATAAAGGCAAAGGTATTGTTGGGCCTTCACCTAGCAAAGGGCCCAAGTCTTTTTCGGAACATAATTTGGCCAAGTCTAATGATCAACAGACATCTGGCAATTATTGGAGGGTTTTAGAAGCGGTGGAAGAAGATGTCTTCAACTTGGACCCCCTTTTGACCAAGATGTCGATGCAGGCCCGTAGAGATCGAAAGCTGACAAGAAAAGCACAGCGTGACAGAGACACTGAATGGGCCAATTTTTCAGTCTTCCCAACTAGATCTAGGTTCATGCTTCAAAAGAGATTCAACAAATCAAGCTCAACCAACAAATCAAGGCATGTAGAACTTAAAGGATGTAGTGCCCCTGCTGGGCTGACAAGGGGAAAGTCTTCCAACCAGACCCAGGAATGTTCGGTATCTCTCCCTTACCCCCCGGGTTTCGAGCCACTAGCAGAACAATGTGTTGAAGCCCATGGTTTCTTTACAAAACTATGTGTTTCTCATGCGAAGAGTTTTTCATCTACACCAGACCACGTAGGCGCTCCCCCAGGCTTCGAGGTCCCACAGATGGAAAATCTTGGTTTTCTACTCCCTAGCGAACAAACTTCTAGCAAGTCTCCAGGTTTTGTTTCTAGGGGTCAATGACAGCGTGGAGCCTTCTGTCTCTGACTGTCATTCGACTTAGAAAGAAACATCAGATCGTTCGGCTTTCAAAGAAATTGGCTTGACAGTGGGAGTGGACCTCAGTCAGAATGAAAATAGGGCTTTAGATATGGTTCAAGCTGCAGCACAGGGTACAGTATCTGACAAAGCAATGAACAAATGCAACAACCCTGGGGTTGAAGGTTTTTCATGAACCTCAAAATTCTTTTGTGGTACTGTAGGGGGCTCGGGAATACTGAGCAATTGATTTCCAGTTCTTATTTTACAAAACTTTGTTACAAAACTTTTTTTTCAGCATTTCGACAGTGAAAGGTGGTTTCGAAGGGGTTTCGGCAGTGAAAGCTGAAAGGTGTTTTCGAATGGGTTTTCGAAGGTGGTTTTCGACAGTGGGGTGGATTTCGACAGTGAAAGGGTTTTTCGAAGGTGGTTTTCGTAGGTGGTTTTCGACAGTGAAAGGGGTTTTCGAGGGGGTTTTCTAAGGGGTTCTTGAAGGTGGTTTTCGACAATGCAAGGGGTTTTTGAAGGTGATTTTCGACAGTGCAAGGGGTTTTCGAGGGGGTTTTCGAAGGGGTTCTTGAAGGTGGTTTTCGACAGTGCAAGGGGTTTTCGAAGGTGATTTTCGACAGTGCAAGGGGTTTTCGAAGGGTTCTTGAAGGTGGTTTTCGACAGTGCAAGGGGTTTTCGAAGGTGATTTTCGACAGTGCAAGGGGTTTTCGAAGGTGGTTTTCAACATTGAACAGGGGTTTCTGAAGGTGAAAAGGGGTTTCGTAGGTGGTTTTCGAAGATGAAGGGGTTTTCGAAGGTGAGGGGGATCTCGCAGTGGTGAGGGGGTTTGCGACAGTGGGATCTCGCAGGGGGTTTTCGTCAATGGGATCTCGCAGGAGCCTCTTCCTTCTTCTCGATCTTCCATCGCCGGGGCTTGACGGTAGTGAGCGAGGGCTTGCGACAACAGTGTGCTCTTTTTGAGACTTTGGAACAAATTTGGCAATTTTTCGACAAAAAGTAAGATCTTTCAGTTATTTTTAATCTTCGCATTGCTATGATGTTTGTATGCTGGTGAAATTGTGCTTGTATGTTTGTAATTTTGTTATAAATCTTGGGAGATATGGAGATCAAAGAAGGAAATCTTCGTTTGTTGAAAATTGATGGGAAAGAATTTGGGATTCGAAAGTCAAGAGGAGGCTTGTTGTTACTTGAATCGAGCTCGAGGGGTAGAATCAAAGTTTTTGTTGAATTGCAGATGGGAGAATGGATTGAGTTTCAGCTTAAGAAAGTTGTGGAATCAGGCTCTAATGCCTTCTCAGCCAGTTGGAAAAATCAACAATAGATGGATTATGATGCTGAAAGAGGCCAATAAAGGAGGAATCTTCCTTTCTATTTTGGTGGGTTGAAGTTCAGGGCCCAAAACTCTCAGGGTGCAAGCTGGCGTGGAAGGGACAGGCTGGAAACAACTCGCCCAAGCTATGATGGAGATGGTTTTAAATAAGGAATCTCAGCCTTATCCTAAGCAGCAAGTTAAAAGAGATGGGGTTTCAGTTGTGTTTCATTCATACTCGTTAGCTCCGTAACAGTTTTGACTTACAACTTGTTTTTTTTTAGTTTTCTTTGTTGATGTCGAATCTGCATTTTATCGATTTCTAATGAAAACTCCATGATTCTTATGTTTGTGAGCCTCATTGATGGATGACTTCTTGGAAATTGGTAAAATCTTTCCCATGGTAATAACACTCTAACTCTCCTCTTTTCTTTTTCCTGCATTTGTCATGATCATCATTTTATACATTGAGGACAATGTTTGGTTTAGGTTTGGGGGTGACGTTTAAGATTTTTTCTGCATTTTGTGACAATTTTGAAATGAAATGTATGTCACAATTGACTATTGTATTCTACTCAATCTCCATTGAATACATAGTTAATTATGACTATGTGAAAATTTTCGATTTGACAATGCATTCAAATCTAAGTTTCTTTCCAATGAAGAGGATGTGCTTTCAAGTATGCCTTTAAATTTGAGGAATCCATGCTTTCACTTGTCACTTTTATATATCAATAGGAAAGCATATGGTTTGATATTATCTTTAAGTTAAATATATTTCATGAGATTTTTTTCAACTCGATTATTTTTTGCACTATAAGCCATATTAGCATGATTTGAAGTTGATGAGTGAGATATGAGCTAGAAAACCTTAGAATAATAGTGGAGACTTAACCCGTGAAAGTTTTGATCCATTCTTTTCTTTCTGAGTGTTAAATAAATATATTCTAATTTTTTTTTGAGTTCACATTAAGTCGTTGATGATCTCATTATTCTTATTTTTTTTATCAATTGCTTTGAGAATGACATTAAAATTAAATTATTGCACTAGAACTTTTTAGTTTATTTAGTTGAGATGTCATAATACCAACCTGAACTTAAGAAATGATGTAGGCAAGTTTTTCTTAAACCTTTTCTAGCCTTTTTACTTACCCACTCATTAGTTCCCTTTTGAAGCCCTTTGAGCCGTTGATAGCCTTTTATTTTTTTAACCCCTTATCAATACCCAATTTATCTAAGAATGTATATAGATGAATGTTAGTTGGAAATGGGCAATTAGAAAGAGCAGAGTCAAATATACCATGAGTCCTCAGTGTTGAAACATTCTATTGAGTAGAAGAGGAAAAGCATGTAGTTGAAAAAAAAAAAAAACGATGTCAATGAAAAAAAAAATGAAGATAGTAATTGATGGTTAGAATATTGATTTACTCTTCATAGCCCTTGTGTTAGTTTAATGGGTGTATACATTCTTAGAGATTTTTCGTATACCTTTTTCCATTTTTTGTTAGCCATTACCTAAGCCCCATTATAACCTATTAAAGTCCTAGTTGATCTTAAGAGATGGTTAGTTTCGTAGATGTGGAGATTAAATAAATAAGAACTATGGTGTATGATTTAACATTCTCAAAAGTAATTGATATTCCTGTCCATGAGATCATATTCATTCCATTCTTGAAAAGTCCGTTCTTCATATTACTATATGTGAGATGATTGTTTTCCATTATTTACTCTTTTCCTCACATATAAACTGAGTGAAATATCAAATCTCTGAGTGTTTCATTGTGAGTGACATGAGAGGTTTGAAGTCAAAACAAACTTTCTAAAGGAGATTTAGTAATTGTTTTACTCAGAAATAAAAAGTTATGTTGATAAGGTCATGCACACACACACTTCGAGTTGGGAATAATTGATGAAATTTATTTAACCTTTGGGTATTATTAAATTGTTGTGAGACTCTTTGATATATTATTGTGAGACTGTTAGCTATTTTCAAAAAATTTTGGCAATTAAATTCTTACTCTGAGGATAATAGACTGAGTTACCATGTTTTGGAAATTTATGAGTCATAATGTTTGTGGGTAACATTTCTGGAAACCCTCACGAGACTATAACTCGTCCACTAGAGGTAATCTAGGGGTTTAAAGCCTTGTTGCACGTTTAAGGTAAGTGCAACCGATGATTTCTGCGAAAGTGAGTTAGAATTTTATTTTTATTGTTTTGCTCGAGGACTAGCAAAATATAGGTTTGGGGGTATTTGATATTCACGTAATTATTACATAATATATCCCTTAATTTATATATGTTAGTGTTTCGATTATTATAATTTAAAATAATTATTTCGTTTTCATGTCTTGACAGGAATTTGAGCGTTAACGATGAAATGATATTAAGGCGACAATTTAAGGAATGACAATTGGTCGATTCTAGTGGTGGTACAAAGTAGAGGGACACATATCTAAACCTGACCCTAATAAACCTAGGTCCACCTAACTTAACCTAAAAACCCAAGCCCAAGATAATAAGAAAACCCTATTTAACTCCCCCATCTTAGAGAAAAGTTTATCTCTTCTTCTTCCACAGCCCCTCTCCCCTCATCTTTTTTCCAGCCACCACACCACCCTGCCGGCAATCCTCGCTCGATAGGAGAGCCGGCAGTGCGATAATCCCGCCATCACCCTTCGTTTGTTGAAAATTGACGGGAAAGAATTTGGGATTCGAAAGTCAATAGGAGGCTTGTTGTTACTTGAATCGAGCTCGAGGGTTAGAATCAAAGTTTTTGTTGAATTGCAGATGGGAGAATGGATTGAGTTTCAGCTTAAGAAAGTTGTGGAATCAGGCTCTAATGCCTTCTCAGCCAATTGGAAAATCAACAATAGATGAGTTATGATGGTGAAAGAGGCCAATAAATGAGGAATCTTCCTTTCTATTTTCGTGGGTTGGGGTTCAGGGTCCAAAACTCTCAGGGTGCGAGCTGGCGTGGAAGGGACAGGCTGGAAACAACTCGCCCAAGCTATGATGGAGATGGTTTTAAATAAGGTGTCTCAGCCTTATCCTAAGCAGGAAGTTAGAAGAGATGGGGTTTGAACTCTGCCAGGTATTAGTGTTGTCCCACCCTTGTGCAACAGAACCTTTGTGGAGGTAATGGCCACTAATCCCTCCAGTGTGAGCCCTACCTCTATTGCCAGTAAGGGCCCCATTGCAGCAACCTTTTTTCATCGAGATTCTCCCATTGATTTCTTGTCCCAAGTATGGGGCAAACCTTTTCCTCCAGATCCCGTTGCAAGAAAGAATCTTGAAAGGTCGTTGATAGAGTTGCCTGAGTCAGTGATTCAGTGGACACTTGTTGCTCTTCCGTTTGGACACACAACTTTCTTGGTCTTCGCTAACTCTCCACACGTGACCTCATGCGAAGCATATGACCCCCTCTTAGGTTGCCGACACTAAGTGAACAGTCTCCCCAGCAATACCCAACGCTTCCCCATTCCCCTGCCTCTCGTGCCGCTTCAGTGGGTAAAGTTGGTAACTCGATGTCTGAGTCAGCTCGTCCATCTCAGCAGAATAAAGGCAAAGGTATTGTTGGGCCTTCACCTGGCAAAGGGCCCAAGTCTTTTTCGGAACATAATTTGGTCAAGTCTAATGATCAACAGACATCTGGCAATTACTGGAGTGTTTTAGAAGCGGTGGAAGAAGATGTCTTCAACTTGGACCCCCTTTTGACCAAGATGTCGATGCAAGCCCGCATGGATCGAAAGCTGACAAGAAAAGCATAGCGTGACAGAGCCGCTGAATGGGCCAATTTTTCAGTCTTCCCAACCAGATCTAGGTTCATGCTTCAAAAGAGATCTAACAAATCAAGCTCAACCAACAAAGCAGGGCATGTAGAACTTAAAGGATGTAGTGCCCCTGCTGGGCTGACAAGGGGAGAGTCTTCCAACCAGACCCAGGAATGTTCGGTATTTCTCCTTTACCCCCCGGGTTTCGAGCCACTAGCAGAACAATGTGTTGAAGCCCATGGTTTCTCTACAAAACTATGTGTTTCTCATGCGGAGAGTTTCTCATCTACGCCAGACCACGTAGGCGTTCCCCCAGGCTTCGAGGTCCCACAGACGAAAAATCTTGGTTTTCTACTCTTTAGCGAACAGATTTCTACCTGGTCTCCAGGTTTTGTTTCTAGGGTCAATGACAGTGTGGAGCCTTCTGTCTCTTACTATCATTCGACTTAGGAAGAAGCATCAGATCGTTCGGCTTTCAAAGAAATTAGCTTGACAGTGGGAGTGGACCTCAGTCAGGATGAAAACAGGGCTTTAGATATGGTTCAAGCTGCAGCGCAGGGTACAGTATCTGACAAAGCAATGGACAAATGCATCAACCTCGGGGTTGAAGGTTTTTCATGAACCTCAAAATTCTTTTGTGGAACTGTAGGGGGCTCGAGAATACTGAGCGGCAAAGGGGTTGTCGAAGATTAATTTCAGAGAATCGTCCAGACCTTGTTTTCGTTAAGGAAACGAAATTGGAGAGATGCTCTAGAAACTTTATCAGAAAATTGTGGGGTGATAGCTCTTTTGATTGGGCTATGGTGGAATCCATTGGCAGCTCGGGCGGTCTTTTAGCTATTTGGGATGCTGATCTTTTGCAGATAAGGGAAGTGTTGAAAGGGGTTTTTTCCCTTTCTATTCAATTCCAAATGATCTCGGATAACTCAATTTGGTCAGGGACTAACATTTATGGTCCGTGTGATCCTTCGCTTATAGAACACTTCTGGGAAGAACTATATGACATTGCTGGTTGGGTGCAATCGCCATGGGTGTTAGAGGGTGTCTTCAATGTTGTCCGTCATATGAATGAAAAAAAGGATGCAGGAGGAGGTCCATGAGCATGCAGAAATTCAATCAATTCATCAGTGAGGTGGAACTCGCTGATTTCAGTCTAAAAGGGGGGAAATTCACATGGTCAAATCGGAGAGATCTTCCTATCCTTTGTCGACTTGATCGATTTCTAGCTTCGATGGATTGGATTGACAAATTTGGTGATAAAGTTGAATGGCTCAAGGGTGTAGCAGGTTCTGACCATCACGCGATTTTGCTTGCGAACTCGTCTGTTGGTGGCTGTACGTGCATTTTTTCATTTGATAATGGTTGGTTTGACCACCCTACCCTAGCAGAGGAGATGAAAGCTTGGTGGAACAACTCAGTAGTCTCTGCCCACCCTGGCTACTGTTTATGGTGGAAGCTTAAGGCTCTCAGATGCAATCTCAAAAGTTGGAGGACTAAAGTTTGGGGTAAAACAAATTTATGTATTCAAAATATTTCTGCTTTAATTGCTAACATTGATGCTGATGAAGAGATCAGAGACCTGACTACTGAGGAGAGGTCTTGTAGAGTGCAGTTACATCAAAAGTGGGCAACATTAACAAAAAGAGATGAGGAGTTTTGGAGGATCAGATCAAGAGTCAACTGGGTTCGTCATATGGATCAGGGGTCCAAATTCTTTCATACCTTGGCTAACAGACGCAGACTGTTTAATTCCATTGAAGCTTTTTGCATGGGTCAGGAGTTGGTAGTGGATGAAATCAGTATTAGAGAACTCTTGATATCTCACTTCAAGGAGTGTTTCCACCAAAATGAGTGGCGACCTTTCTTCTCGGGGATTACCTTCAAGTCTATCTCCTAGTCTACGACTACCGCCTTGGTAGATAATTTTTCGGAGATGAAAATTAGAGCGGCAATGGAAGAACTAAAATCTGAAGTTTCTCCAGGTCTTGATGGTTTCTCAATGGTGTTCTATTTGAAAATGTGGGAGGTAATCAAAATTGATTTTCTGAAAGTTGTTGAAGATTTTAACTTGAGAAATTTTCTTGATTGGCGGTTGAACACCACTATCATCTCGCTTATTCCTAAATGTGCGAGAATGCGGACAGTAAAAGATTTTAGACCTATCAGTATTTTGAATGGGGCCTATAAGATCATTGCCAAGGTGTTGGCTAACAGATTGAAAATAGTTCTTCATTCAGTTATTTCTCCTTTTCAAAGTGCAGCAGTCAGTGGAAGACAGGTGGTTGATAGCCCTTTGATTGCCAATGAAATTATTGATCCTAGAAAAAAAACACGGTGTTCCAGGGCTCATTATCAAATTAGATTTCTCCAAAGCCTTTGACAACGTCTCTTGGAAATACTTGGATTTGGTAATGGCTCGCATGGGGTTTGACTCCAAATGGATTCATTGGCTTCACACTTGCAGATCTGCAGCTAATTTCTCTCTGAAAATTAATGGTCAGCTTTTCAATAGCTCGAAAGGCTTGCGCCAAGGCGATCCCCTTTCTCCTCTTCTTTTTACTATAGCAGCAAAAGGTTTAACTCAAATGATTCTTAAAGCGGTTGATGCTGGCCTAGTGAGAGGGTTTTCTGTCGCGGAGGGTAGTCCGCCTGTTTCTATTCTCCAGTATGTGGATGATACTATCCTCTTTTGTGATGCTTCCGCTTCTCAGGTTCTTGCTCTTAAAAGAATTATGCTTTGGTTTGAAGTTATTTCAGGTCTGAAAATCAACCTTAACAAATCAAGGGTGTTTCCTATTGGAGATGTCCCTCATCTGCACCAGTGTTCAGCAGGTCATCTTCCAATTAAGTACTTGGGCATGCCTTTGGGGGCTAGTTTCAAAAGTAAAGCTGTGTGGGATGAGATGATCGATAGGATGGAATCGAAACTAGCATCTTGGAAACGCTAATTTCTTTCTAAAGCAGGCAGACTAGCTCTTGTACAATCCACATTAGCTTCTATCCCGGTGTTCATTCTCTCTCTTATCAAGGTTCCTTGTTCAATAGCAGCCAAGATGGAACAGATCATGCGCGATTTTCTTTGGGGTTCTACTCATAACTCTAAAAAGATGCATTTAGTGGGCTGGGAGAAAATTTATTGCCCTAAATCTCGAGGTGGTTTAGGCATTCGTCAGGTGCTTGCTTTCAATATTGCATTACTTTCTAAGTGGCTTTGGCAATTTGAAAAAGAAAATGATAATTTATGGAGATCTCTCATTATGGACAAATATGGGCCCAATAAATGGGTTTGGGAAAAGAGAACTAAGTACACTTCCTACGGACGCTCTTTGTGGAAGTCCATCTCCCGGTGCGCAAGTGGCTTCTACCCTCACACCTCTCTCCAATGTGGAAATGGTGATCTCATCTCTTTATGGCATGATGTTTGGTGCAGTAACCAATCTTTGAAGAACTTGTTTCCAATGTTGTTTATCATTAACAACAATCAATATGGGAGAGTGAACAATTTTTGGTCTAACGGCAATTCTTGGGATCTTTCCTTTCGAAGACCCCTCAATACTGGGGAGCTAGAAGAGTTCGCTAATCTAATGCATCTGTTGGATAGACAAATGCTCTCCGAGGGATCTGATAGTTTGGTGTGGATGGGTAAAGGTGTGGGCTTCTCGGTGAAAGAATTTTCGGATATGTTGGTTGCATCTCATTATGAGACTCACTCTAACCCCTTCATCTCCTCTCACGAAAATCTGGTATGGGTGAAAAACCTTTTTCCTTGAATTAATTTTTTTAGTTGGTCAGTATTGCATGAGAAGATCTTGACTAAAGATAGGTTAAGGAAAAGATGAATCCTCACAGGGAGTCTTTGTGTGCTTTGCAATGAAATTGACGAGACGCTGGACCATTTGATGCTTCACTGCAGTTTCTCCAAATCCATTTGGAGCAGTTTCTTGGCAGAATTTGGTTTGAGTTTGATGTTTCGAGGCTCCATTTTAGATTGGCTAAGTTGGTGGTCTCAAGCTAATCATTCCCATCAGGGGGAGTAGTTATGGCGTAGGGTCCCTCACGTTCTCATGTGGTGTGTGTGGAATGAAAGAAATAAAAGGGTATTTGAAGGACTCAACAGATCAGAGCACTCTATCTTTATCGAGATTAGAGAATTGCTGTGGAGAATAGGTTCGGGATGTAATTTGTTTAGGGATTTGGGGTTTGACACTTTCATGGTGTCTTGGCATTCCTTGATATAGGAATGTCTCTCTTTGTTTTTTGTTTCTTTTTCCTTCATTAATAAACATCTTCGTGTTTGACCAAAAAAACTTTGTTACCACCTATTTCATAGTTCACTTAAACCCATAAACTATTGCCGAATTATACAATCCATAAAATATTGCCGAATTTGAAGAATGTTGGATGATTATGAACTGAACGATAACGATTAGTTGAAAGGAATGTATGATATACGTTAGAAATGGGTTGTTGCTTATAGTAGTGGTATTTTTTGTTTTGATATGGAACTACTCAAAGGAGTGAAAGTATCAACAAAATTTTGAAAGATTATTTTAGTACTACAATTATTCTAAGAGAATTCGTCAACCAGTGTACAAAGGCTATGAACAAACTTCGCAAAGAAGACCTAACTTATTTGGTAGTTGAAAAGTTGAGCAGGGAGCATCAATGGTATATATAAAGAAGATGTTTTACATATTTTATGACGAGTACGGAAAAACTGGTGATTTTGGTTTGTGATTGGAAACAGATAATGAAACTGTTTTTAGACAATCAAAGTGAGACTCACATACACTTTTGTATCAAAAGGTTGACCAATTTGTGTTGTGTACTTGTGACCAAGTGCGGAGGTTTACCTCTGGCTGCAAAGGCACTAGGAGGTTTGCTACGTTTCAAAAATGAGGAAAATCAATGGCATGATGTCCAAAACAGTGAATTGTTGGAGCTCCCTCAAAGCTGGGAGAACTATATTTTACCAGCATTGAGATTAAGCTACTATGATTTGCCATCCCAATTGAAGCAATGTTTTGTTTATTGCTCCATTTTCCCCAAAGATCATCTAATCTATGGAGAAGATTTGATCAAATTGCGGATGGAAAATAGTTTGATACAACTGGAAGATGCTGGGAATGAGGTTTTTCATGCGCTGATACAAAAGTCCTTTCAAGACAGAGAAAGATGAATATGGTAGGGTCGAAAGATGTAAGAAGGTGTCTTTGCTTTCATTCTCTAAAATTATTTTAAGAACTAGCATTTACATCTCTTCCCTCCAAGTATTACTTGAAAATGTGGACAACAAACGTTTTAAATGAAATTGTCTTTGATCAATTTGGGGAAGCAATTTCGATCTATTGGCTACAACACATTATAGTGAGCTCTCACATCTGTCACAAAATTAAAGTTATATCCAAGGAAATAAAATTCCATATGAAGTGTTCTTTGACTAAAAATGTAATGTGAGATCTTTAAAACAAAAAAATAATAATAATAATAATAATAATAATATATATATATATATATGTGCAATTTTAATATGTGATGAAAAAGGGCAAAATGCATTTCAAGGGATTTTGCTTCAGACATTCATGAAGATTTAGAAAAAGATGAACTATTGCAAGATCTAAAAGGTAACGAAAATTGTAAATGTCGAGGAAGTGGGCAAGGAAAACAGCGAGGGAAGGAGGGAGGGAGAGGACTGTTCACTCCCTCGGGATGCATGCATCTCGAGGGGATGAACGGTCCCCTCCATCCCTCGCTCGTTTCCTCACTCAAAAGGTAAAATAAACGAGGTTAACTTAAATGCCGAATGAAGAGTGTGTTCAAGAATAAATCAAAGAAAAAAAATGCATAATTAAAACATGTGGGTGAGGTTTTATTATTATTATTATTATATATATATATATATTGCTTACTTAGATATTTATTTAGATTATCCATAATACTTTCATACGTTATACAGATGTAACCAATCAAGAACAATGAATAATTATGCCACAATACATGTCAAATGTTGTAAAAATCTATCTAATTACTTGGGTAACATTATATTTAGAATAACATTTATTTGTTATTGTTTTAACTATGTTGAAAATGATATAATATATACTGTTTTATCTAATCTTTGAAGGGGTCATTGAACTCAATGGTTGAGGCCTAGTGGAATTATAATTCATTGCAAGAAACTAGTCAAAACAAAATGGAGACACCAAGGTTTAATAAACATTCTCGAATATTAAATTTGAATATTATGATGTACAAGTGTTTAAATACATACATAATACTAATTTGGTTTAATAATCTAATGTGTTCAGATACAATATTATCATAGAACTCAATGGTTGCCTAAACATTTTTCTCCTCAACTATTACATCAACATCATTATTTCCATATTTGTTCTCCCTGAGATGAGATTCAAATTAACTTACAACCATTTTACGTACCACAATACATTTCTTTCTCATTTTTAGCTTTATATAATTATTTTCTGCGATGAATGACCAAGTATCAAGCAGAAGATAACATGACACTCGTTTGACCATCTTGTGTATAGCGATATTAATGGAGAAATTTGGATATTATTTGTTAAAAAAAAGATTTATAAGCTTTTGTGCATGTTAAATAATTTATTTGGAACCTAACCACTTGAAGTATTTAATAAATCTGTGTCGTTGGTCTTAGAACATGTCATTGTGAAGTCTACAAAATCTCTCTATTTATTTGGCCAAATCATTGACTAAAAACTGCACTAGGTGTATCACAACTGATCGGTGCAAAGCCCATGCCTTCCACCATCCCAATAACCTTACATTCTTGCACTGAACCTGAAGCCCCATATAAATCATCAGTCCCACAAGAACCCTGTACCAGCACCCCTTACTAGTCACCTGCATCCTTACAGATGAGTAGACGACAATCAAGACCTTGACGTATTATTCATTGAGAAACGTCGGCACAAAGATTGGCATGTTCTCTCACCTGACAATTTAGCACTTTCATTGACTTTGTGGTTCTTCCTGAAGGTTCTATAGCCAGAACAATCTTCATGCTAACCAGCATTGCCTGAACACGCCATCTTTAGCAGGCCTATCAGGTAGCTCAACTTGAAATTGATATCACTCAGGCTGCCCAACAGCAATGAACAATGTTCACCTGCTAGGTACGGTCACACTAGATACCTCTTTTTTTCCTCTTCCTTGTGACAAGAACTAAAATTCCAACATTATGTTACAATTTTGCATCGAGACAAAAATATGCAAGTAACTAGCAAGGAATCTCAAGCAAATGCAAGGAATTTAAGTCCAGTTTAAAGTCATAAAATTTTCCAAGACGCCCAAAACAGACAGGCATCCTTATATTGAAGTAAGAAGGCGCACAGGGGTTATCCAGAGCACTCTGCAACATCACCCATCTTCAGTAATCATAGGGTGTCGGCAATCCTGGATTGTCTTCCATCTTAAATATTCAACTGCCAACAAAACATGATTGACATCAAGAAACGATAAAGAACAGTAACTTTCTAATGAAAAAAGAAACTAGCAATATGGTGAGGAATAAACAACCCATCACCAACCTATATATACAATGCCGCCAATAGCTGCACATGCTCCATAAAGACTAGCTTGTCCGTGAGGTATATCAAGGGGGAAGCTTTTACCCATGGGGTGAACGAGGCCCAAAACACTTATGAGAGAATACCAAGTATATGGGATAATGAGAATATAGATTATATATTTTTATTAGGCTTTATGTTTTAAACAATTGGGTCGGTAAATACTAAAGCTCAAGTATGACGAAGAATATAGCTTTGTTTTGCATAAACAGATCAAAGTCTAAATTTGTAATTGGTTTTAAGATCTTAAAGTTATTTTGAAGCTTTGTCAAATTAAGTTTCGCTGGTTTTATTTGCTTACCGCGTCCTACAGTTGAACTAGCAACGTGCTCGAGCATAATTCCTTTAGGCAACAAATGTTCCAATTTTTTTGGTGTCAGAAGAGTGGGCATTTAAGCAACCTCCATGCAGTCATAAATCAAATGACTAGCCACCGAAGGTCAGCAAAGAGCTGAAAGAGCTAAGATGATAGACTTCTAGGCAGTGTGTGGCATTGTCTCACACGCTATGCAGTTAAAACGGATAACGGATCCATAATGGTCTAGGAGCGTTATAAGTTATAACGGATTATATCAAGATATAGCAGTATATAACGGTATATAACGAATTATTTTTTAAAATATATTTTTATACCCCCACCAAGTATATTAATGTATTATAGACTATAGAGTCAAAAAATAAATCACTAAGTATAAATTTGTTATTGCTAGTTTGCCAATAATGCCAATAAACTTGAAACTAAATACTAATCATTGTACATGATGATGATTAACAATTGTATTATTATTTATCTTATGGACTGAAGCAGCTTAAGCAGATTCCATAAGCACAAAGACGGTATATTCCGAATCTTCTTTCATTCTCACCCGTCCGATCCACCTGCTTTCTAATCCAACGGCTATCCTCCACCAAGTCCCCCAAATAAACCTTTCTCTACTTTGCTTGCACCGAATACCAACTGCTTCTCGTGACTTGTGACCTCCTTATCCATAAACAGTGAGGGTAAAATCGTCATTGTAACTTAACCAATTGCCCCTATCGGTAATTCATGCACCAAATGAAGGATCATTTCGTCATTTTATCTTGTTTTTTTTTTTTTTTTATAATTTCGTCTCCCAAAATATCTAGCTCTCTCTCTCTCTTTCTCACTCACTGACGAGCTTCTTCGCTCATCTCTTCTTCTTTGCAAAAAAATTTCAATTAAAACCCTAAAAAACCAAATTGAAAAAAAGTTTTTTTCACTCGTGAGTTCTAGAGAGAGCTTTTCGTTGTCAATCTCAACCAATCAAAACACAGGTGTTGTTTGTTCCTGTTACTGTTCGTGATAGTTTCGATCGATCGATCTCGTTGTTATTGATTTGAATGATGGATTCTTCGACACGTTTTCTGCTTCAGAGACCTTGATTTTGATTTCAGTTCTTCGTTTGGTTCAGTACGATCGGGCCAAGGGTTCGATCGGGCCTCGATCGATTAGGGTTCTTTCCTTTTATTCTCTTCCCTTCTTCTCTGTTCAATTGGGGCTCGATCGACTAGGGTAGCACCGTAGCAGGCTCGATCGACTGGCGGACTGGGTTCTTCCTTCGATTCTCTGTTCTTCCTTCATTTCTCTGTTCTTCGTTTCGGGTTCTTCCTTCGATTCTCTGTTCTTCGTTTCCCTTCTTCTCGTTCGTTTCTATCATATATCAGAGAACTGCAATCGAGAACAAAGGTTTAGCAAAAAAAAAATTATTTACCGATACGTTATAACGCCGTTATAAAAAAACGTTTTATTAAAATAACGGCCGGTATATGCCGTTATAACGCCATCCGTTATACCTTAACGTTATATGAAAAAACTTAATGCCTCGAGGCCGTTATGAGTTATTTCGGAGTTATTTCGGCGTTATAACCCGTTATTAACTGCATAGCTCACACGTGTGCCATATCTCACAGTTGGGATTTCACATTGGTTGCTTGATTGCTTGATTTCACATTGTGATTTTCATTAATGAAGAACTCTATAATGTAACACATTATTTATCAAAAAAAAAATGTACTTGTGACACGGTCACGGCATATAGACATGTTTTCAACGCGCTCTCATACAAAACACAATAATTAGTTTCCTTTGCAGAGTCAAATTCGCAAATATCTACCCAAAGAAGCCTTTATGGAATGGGGCCCAACCAACACAATAACCAGTTTCCTTTTATACAATAACTAGTTTCCTTTGTTGCAAAAACACTGTAATTCATAATGAAATAGGGGCCAACCAACACAATATAAAGTAGTTTCCTTTATTGACTAAAAACATTATACAATTCTTTATTACATGTTAAACTAGATTTTACGATGTTAAGTCTCTTCAATTATTATTTGTCTATAAAAACAAAATTATATAAATATGAATAATATGAGTTATTACGCACATTTCGTTGCGTTACTAATACCACAATTCCTTGATATTAAATATCTAATATTTAATGGAAGTGATATATATGATTAACAAGTTTTTAATCGTAAGTATTTGAGGACAAAAGCAAAGATCGCACTAAGCTCCGCATAATAATGAAGGGTTTACTATGGTGGGGTCAAGTTACTGGGGACTTTTGATTTCCCACTGCCTGTTTGCCATTAATGGTACTCATCTTTCATATCTTATAAATGCAATCTGTTTGTTTTACCGAAAACACATATTTTTACATATCGAAGGTACCTTGGCAGAAAACCTAGTAAAAAAATACCTTTAGAGAGAGTGATACCCAATCTTTTGAGTGGGGTCATCTATATGGAAGTGATCATCGAAAATCAGTTTCAGATTTTTTTAGTAAAATCAACAATGACTTAATCCAATCTAATCAAATATTGAGTACAGAACCCTGCCAAGTAATCCTCGCTCCAGCAAGGGCAGTAACCCTATTGGTGGGACTGGAGGTTTGGCCAGATGAATAGAGGAATGTCACACAAAGAGTGATGACATCCACATTGAAGAAATTTTGTGGTCGGAGATCATAAACATGGTCTTCATAATGACGCCTAACTAGAAAAGGATCATAATGCCGCATCTGTTAACTTATTGATCAGGTTAAATACTCTATCCCCATCTATCATTCATCTTAAATAGACTATCATTTTGTTGGTGTGGGAGTGGAACGGTAAAGTAATAGCTTAATTAACCTAGAGCATAATATTACGTATCCTTTTTATAGAACAAAATAAATAGCGAAAGAAAAAACTATCTAAATCTAAAATCCTAGGTGCGACGATCCCAATACATGAGTCCTATCATTTTCCCCTTCTCAAAATAGATCGTTTGGAGGATAATTTTTGGACAAGGTAGACAAGCAACGATGACAAACTTCCTTTATAATGGCTCGTCACACCAAAAACATTGACCAATAAATAACATGCAAGAAGAGTATCCACGATTACGGCATCAACACTACAATACATCTAACCCTTTATACAAATAAATGACTTGATACACTCAAAAACTTAAAATTAACCTGATAGATATCTGCCATATATATATATGGTCCTCAACTATTCATAATGATTTTTCTAGAATTGGTTACTGATCCATCCACTTACATCCCATTACTTTGCTCATATGAGATTTTCCAATGCTTCCATGTTGGGATTAGTTAAACCATGTTGATAAACCACCCAAGCTTACCAACCTCTCTAGATGAAAAGCGGTGAAATTATGAAAGAGCAATGCAAAAATTTTCAGAGTAATGCAAAAATTTTCAGAGTACACCAAAAAATCTATATTACAATTCAGGATGGTGTTTGGGATTGAAGATAAAAAACGACTGAAATTTATCCAAATATATACATCTAACGGATCACATGGAACTTAAAATACCAAGACCTAAGTTTCATCTAATGGTTGAAATTCGTTTTATCTAATGGTTGGGACTTAAAGTTAGTCTTTTATTCTTACCTTCAATCAATCCTCAATAAGAGTGCATGGGTTCGATTCTCATGCCCAACATTTTGATATTTATTTATTTTTCTTCAATTATTGATGGTGGTGATTAGGCATGGGGTCTTGATGAAAACTTAAAGGTGATCAATAATATATTGGCATGGGGAGTTGATGCTAGAAAAATAAATCTGAATGGTGTTTTATCATGTTAAACTTTTATCGTGCCAACGACACAGGGAATACCCTAGTACCGCCAATGGCATTTCAGCTCAACGGTTAGGGCTTGGCGGATGGTACCACTAGGTCATGGGTTCAAACCCAGCTTGCGGCATCTTTATGGGTTCTGGGATCCTATAAAAACCCTGCTTGCCTTTAAAAAAAATACCCTAGTACCACTATATAGCGTATTCATGTCGTATAAAGTACTCTGTGCAATTAAACCGGATAACAGACCCATAACGGTCCAGAAGCATTATATGCTATAACGGGATATAACAAAATATATTTTTATACCCCCACTAAGTATTAATGTATTATAGAGTAAAAAAAGTAAATCATGTTCATCACATTAAATTCAAAAACGTCAAAACATTAATTAAAAAAAACATATTCTCTTTGTATAAGAGTGAGATTGCAACAGAGAGTGATCGACTCTTCGTCTTCTTCTTTTCTCGTTTCTTGTCAACCGACGAGGTCTTATTCTCTATCGATCAGCGACGACAAGCTCTGTTCCTTATTCGTTTTTCCTCCGAGTCTCGGGTTCTAGTTTAATCGAGGATGAAATGGGTGATTTTTTTATGTATTAGAACAAATGTTAAAACCGCATAATTGAAAAAAATGTTATCTCAATAACCCTATATAACGGCCGTTGTATCGAAGTCATGATACCAAAACGTGGTAATGTCAAAACGTACCGACTCAACATTGTTTTTAACTGCATAGAAGGTACTCCTAACTTTACCATGTAGACAAGCAATCTCATGAATACAGGTGGGACACATGAGAAGCTGAAGCATAGATACCATGTGAGAAAAAAAAATGGGTTTATTTGGTTCTAAAGGACCATAACCTATGGCTTACCTTTGTTGGTCCTTGGAGCATTATGTTGGAGCTTAGGGGAATCACTCATGAGGGGAATTCGGTGGCGTAAACTATGTTTACAATCGGTGTATGGTATTTCTAGAGTATGTGGAATCTATTTGAGCCACTTTTGTTTCCTCAAATTGCTTTTCAATAGAAGTATGAACCCTCCACATCCAAGCCCATTAATCATTAATCATCCTCCAAGTAATGTAATCTTCATTACATATCCATATCTATGGTCCCTTGATTCATTATTTGGTTTTCATCAGAAAAACAAGAGATTACGTTGATGAAAATGAGGATGGAAGCAATAGTGAAAAAGAACATTGGCTCCCCCCAAAAGTATACATCAAGTATCGATAGGGAGAATTGTACACTCATTAAACATACAAGAGAAAACTAAACATCCTTGAATCTATCCGAATTAAATCATCACAACCATGATGTAACTTCAAAACTTCAGCATCTATCCGCTGTAACTTCTGTATCCATCCACTACTGAATTATGCACATTTTTTAGGATCTTGTTATTTCTCTCCCTCAAAACGACCCACACTATTGCATGACTAACACTCCCAAGCCCATTTACCAAAAGCTGAGAGGAAGGGAAGTAGTGGAAGCTTGCATACTTTCATTGCAAAGCAAGAACGATGGGACCCAAAGGTGAGAGAGATTTAGACAATAACTCAGACACCAAAGTACATGAGAAAAGCATGTGATCAATGGATTCCTCAGCCAGACCACAGAGCCAGAAAACACAACAGTTTGGGATAAGGTGACCTCTTTTAATGATATTGTCACTTCTTAGCAAAAGTTCTAAACGAAAAAATGGCTCTTCCAAGAATTCCCCTTGACCAAAAAAGGAGTGCAGCTTGCTAATTCTTATGTCAAGGGGAGTAGAAGTCAACTAGGAAGCTGAGTTATTAAATCGCCGAAAAATCGAAAATCGGGACTAGACTGATCCGAGCTGAGTTAAAAACGGCAGGGTTTCACGGAGTCAGCTAAATCAGCCAAAAATCAGCGAGTCGCCGCATAATCGGCCGACTTGACCCACCGATTTATCGTTTATATAAGAATCTAAGATTGGAAAAAACACGTAATCTTCGATCATTTGCAGAGCAGAGAAAAAGAAGAACGAAAGAAGAAGGACTGAAAGAAGAAGAATTGAAGAACACGAAATCTCCTCTTCTTTAGATCTCATTTCGTGTTGATTCCTCCCTCCTTCCAGTCCAGGTAAGATCCTTCCTCTTCTTTAGATCTCTTTTTCGTTCAGATCTATCCTTCAGCTTTTCGATTTTTTTTTCTCTTTCAAAGCAAAAAACGGTTGATTTCATATCTCATTTTTTTCTTCTTTCATATCTGTATTTTTTTTCTTTTTTGTTGATTTCGAACTGACTGATTTGAGATCTTTTGTAAGTTGTTTGACAACAGTGTTGATTTCAAATCTTCTTTCGGCAAAGCAAAATTGTGTACTGTGGAAGCTAAATTCTCTGTCGGTTTGGTTTGTCTTGCCTTTCACATTGGCTTTTCTACCTGAATTTTGCTTGGAAATGGAAAACCAAACACATTTTTTATTCAAGTGTCTCTGTATGGCTAAGATTGTCCAGATATTCCAACATTTCAGACCATTGATTTTTTTCATGAAAATTTTTCTGCTCACTTCCAGTCCTCGAATGATGAAGATACTATTTTTTTCTTTTCTTATTTAATTTCTTAAATTATAATGATGTTATTGTCGCATCAACATGTTCATCATTTTTACTTGTGATTATATTAATGCCTAAGCCATCAAATTTCTCAACGCCTCATATCATGTTCCAACCAGCAAAATTAAGTTCATTGTATGAATTAGTGAAGTAATATAATTACAAATTTATAGTATTTTGATTAATTATTTATTTTTGTATATGATTACGATTAAATTTTAAAATATATGATTTAAAAAAATATACCGATTATTTCCGACTATTCTCGATTAACTGTAAATTGATCCTGGACCGCGAAGCGATTTAACTACCAAGCCCAAAAGCCAGATTTTGGCACCACTCCACTGATCACTTAAAGAATCTTTATCATTCCAAAGTCGAGTTACAGAGGAGTCTCCAAGTCATCTTTTGTCCCACAAGTTGATTCTTTCACCATTATGCACCTAAAAAATTGACTTGAATGCACAAAATGTTTTCTTGTTTATTGAAGACACGTCTTGATTCACCGTTACCCACTTAAATTGATTTATTCGTTTTTCTTTGAAGACACATCTTGATTCACCGTTACCCACTTATATTCACTTATATTGATTTATTCGTTTTTCTTTGAAGACACATCTTGATTCACCGTTACCCACTTATATTGATTTATTCGTTTTTCTTGTTGTTACTATTGAGGAAAGACAAGAATTTTTAGACTAGCATAACTATACAGAACTCAGAGGACACAAGGTCATTGATCCACAAGGAAACTTTCCCAATTAACTACGAACTATTTGGACCACACTTTATACATATGAAAACCAAACACCAATCAATTCCTTGTCCTTGTCGTAGCAATATTTAACTGTTCTCTCTTGCCAAATCACCAGTATAATAGCGCGTGGGAACAAGAGACCCAATCTACCCTGAACTTTCCCCTAAGGAGTGACTTACAATACCATTCTTTAACACTGGAGTTGGGGACCACCCACTGAATCCAAATGTGTATAGAAAAGGTGCATGGCTAAATAAGGGGTCTTTGAATTCCAACTCCCCAACCCTCAAACGCAATATGATAGGTTTTGCCAGAAGCTTACAAACCAAAACATCGAAAGTTGTATTTGTCAAAGTTTCTCAAATTCAATTAATTCTCAAAATTCAACTAAAAATTGTCTATTATATTGGCCAATGGCTTTAATTTATAATTGACCTGCAACTAGTTTCCTAAACAAAATTGAAACCTAGCTTTTACTTGAATTGAATCCATAATTCTACTCGTATTCCTCGTTGGGCCTTAGCATGGACTGACCCAATTAAATAATAAATAAAAATAACCCATATTACATCATTCTCCCCACTTCGAAAAGCTTATCCTCGAGCTTAGAAGATGCAATCTCCGAAAAATGCACTAGTAAGAGGCGACCTCAAACTTTTCCTTGGTAATTGCTTGTATCATGAACAATCAAATCAAAATTTTGCTTCAAAAAATAATGTCTGAAATGAATCTCTGGCTCAAAGGAAAAATTACTTCAAGAATTGAATGTCGTGCACAAATTTTTCCTCAAAATTAGCCACAAAATCGTCCCAAATCGAATCATAAAAATTATTGGCGATGGTACATGTATTGTCATGTGGTAATAGTCAAAATATCAAAATCAGAAGTATCATAATCTTGTGGTAGTACAGGGTCTATCCTGCAGGTGTGGATAGCAGAATCGTACTAACTGATTCTGAGGGTATAAATAACACCCACAAATTTGAAGATATTCTCCTTCTTTTCTTTATCTTCTACATTGGTATTTTGGGTTCTAGGGTTTTCAACAAACAATTCGTTGATTTCTTGATTTTGAACAAAAATCATGGAATTTTGAGCTACAAATCACAATTCTCAACTTGAAGACTTGGGAAAATTAGGGTTGTTCTCCACAACCACCCCTTTCTTGTGAACTTTTTCAATCCATAGATTTTCTTTGACATGAAAATCTGTAAAATTCAGTGATGCGTTATGACCACACAACGCATTAACTTACGGATAACCGTATAACCTTCGTTCACATCAAACCTAATTGATTTCTCCCAATCAACATTGACTTTTTGCGGCAGCTTTCTCCAAGATTTTATTTCTGATACCAAATTGATAGGTTTAGTGGAAGCTTACAAACCAAAATCAAAACTTGTTTGTCAAAGTTTCACAAATTCAACTAAAAATGTCTATTACATTGGCCAATGGCCTTAATTTGTAATTGACCCAAGTTTGCCAAGCAAACAACTAGTTTCTTAAAAAACGGTAGAAACTTTAACCTCTAAATCTAATTGGACTAGTACTCCTAGTTGGACTTAACATGGCCTGACCCAATTAAATAATAAATAAAAGTAATCCATTTACATCACAATCAAATTCCAGTAAAGGCTCAATGTGTGTTCAATCAAATTCCACTAAAGGTTCAATGTGTAACACACGCAGAAAATGTTTTTATCATGATCTGTAACATATTCACACTCAGCACTAGCCAAATCAAAAAAAAAATTCCTCATACACCCATGTAATGAGACAACAAACAATGCACAAACCTACCAATAATGAGGTGGTGCACAAAACCCTCGAGGGCATGCGGTCAGTAGATTGTTGGTGCCTCGGTTATGATGGCATTAGTTCCAATAAATACAAATATAGATTTAATAACCCAATCGGATCAAGAAAGATTAAGAAAATCACAGAAAATTAGCTTCTTACACATGCAAATCACACGATGATATCTGAAGCTTTTTATCAACTCATATAAATAAAAAATCATTGTTCATTTTAAGAAATAAATAAATACATAAATTATGAACTTACTAGTCTTACTTAAATCAAGTTCTAGGTGAATCCCCCGCATCCGACCCAGAGGAGCTATCACTGTCTGAATCTGCACATACACATAGTAGTAAGGGAAGCCACTGTCAGCAAAACAATACTGAAATAAATTTTTAGTGGGACATCAAATACCTACAAAATAACCATCAAACAAAATATATATCTAGCTTCAGATAATCATAACATTACCACTTGACGAGGATCCAGAGTCACTGCTAGAGCTGCTAGAACTACTAGATCTACTACTAGCATTATCCTCTTGCTTTTCCTCTCGAATAGGTGATGAATGTCTATCATCTGCAACATTAAGACATCAATATAGTGGAAGTTTCACTTGGAAAAAAGTAAAAAATACATTGGTGGTGCGGCTGATACTCGTGAGGGTCCATTAGTGTGTACCTCTTCTAATTTCCCTTGGCACCCCTTCTGTCCCTGGAGCTAGGTTCTACAAAAATCAAGAAGCGGTCAAATAGCATGTATAATCAATATTAATTAATGCAATCCGAAGCGATGGAGATAATAGAGAACAACTATTAAGAAATATGGTTGCGATCTTTACATGCTGCTGAAAGTTACACTCAGCTTCTTGTCTCGCTTGAAGAGCAAGTTCTGCTTTGCGCTTGTATTTGCTCAAACTCTTCTTGTAATTGGTAACAAACCTATCAAGCTCCCAAAGAGTCTCAGCATCCACAGAATCAATGTCTACTTCAATCTCATCATCTTTTTGGGAAAGCGCAACATTCCTCTTCTTAATAATCTGAACGATGCTGTCCAACTTTTCTGAAGGCAAAGTCTGCAGATTTGTGCTGAGTCTCTGCTTCTCCTCATATGTCATGTCTCGCTTATTCAGATCCTTCGCCTTCGGCTTCTTCAGAGCAGGGGTCCTACCTTGAGGAGCAGAATATGCAGGTTTTGGTTTGTAAACAGGTCTTGCCATCGAATCCAATCTTTCAACGCTCCTCATTTCTTGAGACACAGAAGGAAGATGACCAGGGAGTGGAGCAACCTTCCTAACGGTGGGGGCATAAACTTCTCTCTCAACTTGATACCAAGAATCAAGATCATAGTCATTCTCCATACTATTCCACTCATCTTCAAATATTTTGATAATGTTTCCGCCATAATATGAGCATCTTGCCCTTTGGGGTTATAAGTCATGGCATTGTTGAATGTTAGTCTCACCTCCTCCGCAAACTCCCTAGGAGACTGATACAAATTTGAATTCAAACTAGACTTGACTGTTCCAAGATCCATTGGGTGCTTAATTATAAAGTAATAATCATGTAAACCAAGTCCCTTAACGTCGACAGGTTTAGCAAAAATCCACCCCCACTTATGTTTCAGCAACTTGGAAAGCAAAGAACTACAATTCTTGAAAACTTTGGTGTATTGAACTCCCACCCCAACACCGTAATCTGTTCGACCACCCATTCCATGTTTCTTACCGGTTTTTGACTTCTTGTTACTCTCAAGAGGAGGAAACTTCTCCTTCCCAACAATAAAGCCTGAATTCTTGTAATACTGATTTGCCTTCGGAGTTCTCTTCTCCCTATCAGCTATATCGTTCATTCCATTCTGCCCATGACCATTCTCCATAACTGCAACATGTAATGACCTGGGCACCCGATTACCCACAGACACTGCCTGAGAGTTCACTCTTCTATACCCACCATCATCTGCCTCATATAATGACCTTGGCTCACCATTACTTACCGACACTACCTCAGAACTCATTCTTCCATACCCTCCATTATCAAAGACATTATCAGCCATATGCAACAACCTCGTCGCGCCATTGCCATTGCCATTGCCATTGCCAACATAAACTACCTCAGAATTGTTTCTCCATAACCCACTATTGTCGACAGCATCATCCAACTGCGGATTTAACCCACCATCATTGACAACAACATGATCCAATGGCGAACTCCTGAACCCACCATTATTTTCAACAACATGGTCCAATGGCTGCGAATTCCTGAACCCATCATTGTTGTCATCAATAACATGATCCAATGGTGAACTCCTTAACCCAACAATGTTGTTGATATCAACAGCATGATCCACTGACGAACTCCTTAACATTAACCCACTACTGTTGTCAACAACAACATTATCCAACTGCGAATTGGTGGAATACCCATTTACGTGGGAGTCCTTACCTTCAAGCTTCTTCAACAACTTACGAACCTGCTCAAGCTCACTGACAAGCTTTCTCTTAAGCTCTCTAACCTCCTGTTTTGACCTAGAAGATAAATTAATAAAAACATGATTATTGTCTGACCTCGAAATCGAAACGGAGCCATTCTCCTCCACAACAACCAATTTCTGGCCCTTCTCGTCATTCACTACATCAACCTGTCGCTGTTGATGTTGGTTCGATAAATCGTCCGAAACCGCTGTCGAATCCTGCTGCTGCTGCTCCTCCTCTTGCCTCTGCTCAGACAAATTCTCGGTGTCCTTGTGGTTGTTGTCCTGCTGCTGAGATGAATCGTTGTCGTTCTTATTCTTGCTGGTGGTGTTTGTCTCTTCTTCGGTCACTGGGGTTTGAGGTTGAGGAGGAGCGGTGGTGGTCTTAGGAGGCCTATTGTGGTGGATCTTTCGCGTGTAAACCTTGCTTTTAGACCATCTATTGCGCTCTCTGGATCCATCTCCGTGGTTTCCGTTTTCCACCAATGGCCCAGAAGCCATACATGTAAGACGAGATCGGATTCGATTCGAGAGTCTCTCTGTTCCACAACCCTAGATTGGTTGATTGATTGAGAAATTCGAACAAGAAATTTTCGTCAAAGATACGAAGAGAAACCCTAGAGTGTGAATTAGGGTTTGGGGAGGAAATTTTGTGGCGCTGGTAGCGGTGGATGGTACGGACGGGGGGAGGTGTGAAAAAGAGGGGAAATTTTCGAGGAGCGTCGAAGGAGAAGCGAAACGCTTCGTTTCGAAAAGATAGAAAGTTTCGTGAGAGAGAGAGAGATGAAATCCGATAAGTACGATATGGGTGACGTGGGCATGTACGTGGACACTGAAAGATATGCACGCGTGCGTTCTCTTCCCCTATTTTAACTGTTCAAACTTTCAAAACCGACTCTAACTCCAACTTGGAGTTCAATATTCGCCAACTTGGGGGATGGGCCTCAACTCAACGTTTAAATTTGGCCTACTAGTTCCTATTTGAGTTTGCTTAGAATTATCTTCAATGGAGAATTCAATTTCTAACCTAAAGAGGGGAGACCAGAGTGAGGTTAAGGGTGAGGGTGAGGGTGAGGGTGAGTTCGTGAGTGTACTCTAATGGATCATCCAACAAATTCTCAAAAAATAGATCTAAAGTAATTTTTGGGAGGTAAATAATCAGTTTTATATGATTTGTTGTTGAAAATAAGGTCATTTAAGCGAGACATGCATAACAATTTTGTAGGGGTGGGCATTTAGGATCGAAAGCCCGGACCGAACCGACAACCGGACCGATCGGGTCGGTTCGGATCGGTTTTTATTAATTATAAATGTTTTGGTTGTAAAAGCTTGGTCCGGCCCGAAGTTTATGGTTCGGGCCTCAGTTTTCATTTCTGAAGCCCGTCAGGTAACCGTTCCGGCCCGACTCCTCAACTCCCTGTGCAATACTGGAGAGAGTAGTGTTTTAAACTAGATGTCACTTTGAAAGTATGATCTCACCCACCATCTTTTACTCAATTGATAAACACACAACACTCTTAGTTGTCATCAACTCATTAATTAGCAACAAACATCCAAAACACCAGTCTAATCTTCACCACCTTTCATCAGTCACAAAACTAATTTAAAACTACAACTTCCCACTAAACAAATCCGCTAAACCATGTGAAGAAAATGACTTCCTTTCATAAAATGGTTGTCTGCATGCTTTCATCATCTCTCTGATGGTGTTCGATGCGATGATTCTGCTCGATGCTGATGGGCGAGATGCTGATGACGAGAGCAGGGCGAAATCAACAGGGCGAGATGTTGATGGCGAGAACAGGGTGAGATGTTGATGGCGAGAACAGGGCGAGATGTTGATGGCGAGAGCAGGGTGAAATCAACAGGATGCTCGACCCCTAGAATTTTCACTTTCTTGTCTGATGGAGAGGGAGGATAAGGGATAGGGGATATAAAAAAAGAGAAAAAAATATCTGGTTGAGCTTGTCCATTGGAGATGCTCTTTCTATTTCAAAACTAAGCACTAAGATACTCACACTTGTACACGCCCTGACTTGGCCTCTTATATTAAGTCTTTCTACTCTAACATTCAAAATCTACATTTATGTTGACATTGATGAGGTGTCATATTCTCATTAGTTGAAGGGTGTTCTCATTGGTTGAAGGGTCTTTCAATTACTTTTTGAAAGACCCTTCAACCAATGAGAACGTGACATATTAGTCAATGTCAAAATGAATGTAGATTTGAATGTTAGATACGAGTTTTCTCTTATATTATGTTAAAGCCAGAAACATATTTTATGTAAGCTGGATAATCTACTAACTGACGTAGATTAAAACCTACGCCTCTAAACTTAAGAAGGTAAAAAACTAGGGGAAATTATTGAAATCCTAACTTGAATAAGAGAGAAATCATTTGAGGTTACTCAAACATAACCGAATGGATCCGACGAAGTTACTCTTAACAAAATGATAATAACAATAGTAAATAAATAGGTTAACTTGCGTTTTGGACCTGTAGTTTGTGCCAGTTTTGAGTTTGGGTACCAAATTGTTCACCTTTGATTTTGGGTTCCAAGATCATGTTGATCCCATTGACCATCAACTCTCCGTTTCAAATATAAGACCTAAACGCAAAATTGGTATAATTGTGGGACCTAAAGGCTAAAATTATCTATACCAAAGTTAATATTGTTTCAAAAAAATAAAAGTCTTGAAACCCAAATCCAAAGCTAGACAAATGTGGCACCAAAGTTAAAGTTGGTATAAATCAAAGTTGGTATAAATCATAGGAACCAAACAAAAATGAACCCTTTATAAATTAACAACTCTAAACATTTGGGAGGGGACAAAGGGTAAATCGAAATTTTGAAGTTATGCAAAAAAACTTGGCTCGAAAGTGCATGATCATAGTTAACCTAATGGCCCACATCCAAATGGAGGCTAAATGATCATTCATGCCAACGTTGGCAACCAAATTTAGAATTAACATTAAGCTTTTATTATTGGTGGTCGAATATAAGAGTTGGATGGTTAATGGTGGTGGTGACGGTGATTGCTAGTGGTGATAGAGTAAATAAAAGGAAAATATGGGGAAGATGAAACATGAGGGGGTAGCTTGACTTAACCTTAAATATGTTTGGGGGGCAATCCCAATTGTGTATTAGTACTTAGAAATCATGTTAAAATATTGGCTTTCATCATTTATCACCCTCATTTATTTGATTCTACTAGGAGGGAATGTTAGGCATTTTATCATCATGAAAACTAAATAGCACAACTGAAAATAAGAAAATCACTACACCAAACCATATATATGAAGCTTGTGGCACCATCACCATATAAGTCGAAATTCTCTATATAGTATCACATGAAGAAAAAAAAACATGTCATGGTCATTTTAGACCATTTTATATGTGGTATCAATTTCCTAAACATTATAAAGCCTTTACTACGTATTTATTTACTGATTAGGTTATCCACACAAGCAATAACAACAAATACAGTTAAGCCCCTAGAGCATGAAAATTAATTAATTATTCGACGTTATTTAACCTATAGATTATTAATTAATAAAAATAATTTATCAAGGTATTCTTTTCTTTCTTTTTTCCAAAACACTGAACTTGATGTGTGTTTTGTAATTATTCGAACATTACTGAATTACGAACTATCATTATTCTATATATTTGTTTAACAAAAAAAAGTTCATGCTTATAATCAGTCTAATGTAATAGAAGTCAAGGATCTATCTATTTTTGCAGCAAACAAAAATTATGTTCAATGTATAATTAATTATGTTTAAAACATTTTTCCTAACATTGCTACTTCAATGAAATCTAATAAATAATTGCATATGAAAAGGATAATTGTTAAACTAAAAATAATGACAATGTATAAAGATGATATTCAAACAAAAATAAATGTAACACTAGAATTCAAATAATGAGAAAAGAAGTTAGGGATTCGATATCCTTTAATAGTCATCTTCCTTTGGACAACGATGCACACAATGATACAAACTAAACTTCAATGCTCAAAATTTGCCAACCTAAGTGTACGGATATCTACTTTTTAAGCTATTATTTCCCTAAATAACGAATTAGGTATGAGTGTCGTTCTAACTATTTCATTAACAAGGTATTTAGCATGATATATACTAATTTGCACTTTAAAACGCATAAATCAATGAAAATCGATATAAACACAAAACTCAAAACATGGTATCTATTTCGATCATTCATGTTGATTAATTTTAAGAACCAAGTAGCATATACACAAGACTCGGTCATTTAAATTTACCCATGTAGCAGTCTCCACACAAATAATGTATATGGTAATCAAGCATAAACGTAATCATTGTGAAGGGCGAAATAAAATCAGAAATTAATCAATTGAGCATCACATAAATAGTTGTAACAAGGCATGTCAAAATTCTTAAAGAGTCATAATTACTGCTTCAATCTAGCCCTAACTAAATTATTTGGCTACACATAATAGAATAAGAATAGTTTTTTAAATTAAGCATTGGAGAGAAAAGATAATAAGAAAATTGATTGACAATTCAGATTCTTTTCTCTCACGCAACAACTTTTCTTCGTCTTCACGAAACAACCACTTGCAACACAGCCACACACAAGCAGTACTTTTCTTCTCCTCAACGCAGCCAAAAGTCAGTTCAACTGCAATTCACGAATAGATCTTTCTCAATCGCAATCAACCTTCACGAAGCAACTGACAAAGAATTCACACAGCAGCCCACAAAGAGAGAAATCGCAATAGACCAATTGCAGCAGCACAACAGATTCATGCAGCAATTCCTCTGTCTGTCACCTTCACGAATAGAACAAAGATAACCTTTTCTTCCCGGGGCTAAAAAGATATTGAAATTGCAGCCAAGAAGAAAGATTTCTTCATGCATCTGCAACAAGAGATCATGCACAACAAGGAGAGGAATTCACACATAACAAATAACAAATGAAACTTTTCTTCCCGCAGCCAAATAAAGATTGAAATTGCAACCAAGAATAAAGATTTCATCATGAATTAGCAGCAAGAGAGATCATGCATAACAATCAGAGGAATTCATGCCCAACAAGGAGCAAAGAAATCACATCTCTTATCTTTCCTTAATGGGCCTTGCCTTAAAAATCATTGTTAAATCGGTTTCCCATCTTTACGGACTGGGCCTTGCGAGCGACATCATTTTTTTCTCAACTTAACATACCATTAAAATATCTGTCAAACATCAAAATACACATCATGTAGCTAAGTATAAAAAATATTATAAAAATACTTGAATTAACCACATAATCTAACAATTATATTTAGGCACTCATCATACTAAATAAAATATTATCACATACATTATGAGCCCCAACATGCCAAATAAAGTTTGTTTCTTTGTTTTTTGAGATTTGATTGAATAATTTTCTTAAGATGTGGGGATATTCTATTTTAAAAAAGATTTAATTCTTAATTATGATATGAAAATTACAAATTTTTTAATTCTATTTTTTGAAATGTGAAATTCCTTCTTCTTCTTTTTTTGGAAAATTTTAACTAGAGTTGATTTATTATAGGCCTTTATTATATGTTGAGTTTTGAAATTGGAAATGAATATTTCAAACACACCCCCCCCCTCGACACATCAGAAAAGTGAACATTCCAAAAGCCTAAATGAGTCTAACCACATTTTCCAAAAAATCAATTCCATATTTTTTTTTTCCGGAAATACCATCAAAATTATGAAAAGTGAAAATTTGAAGTTTTCCAAAAGGTTTTATTGGAATTTTCTATTCCAAAATTTTGGAATGGAAATTGAATTTTAGTTCCAAAATATTTTGGAATGCAAATCAAAACACCTGTTTTCGATCGATCCATCGGAAAACAACCCTATGAAAAGGATTGGGATGAGGAGAACTATTTATGAGGTATGGGTTTTGATATGTATAGGACTAGTGTAATACCCGTGCCGTTGGCACTATTGAAGATTACATCCTACCTTCACGGCTATGTCGAATACTCACATTTGGGGTTTTGTTTCGATTTCTAAAAGCACTTGCATAATTGTTTATTACAACAGTTATGATGAATTAATTTTGTAAAAGTTAATACTTTTGAATAGTAAAACACTGTTAATAAAAATGATCAACGCAACCAATGTGCTAAGGAATTTAATCTCCATCAAATGTCAGCTTAATTAAAAATAAGAAGGAAAGAATTCAATATTAAAAAATATCTCATGTTTGTCCAAGTGAGTTTTAGCTGAAATTGATGCTCGATTTAGTAAAGCAGCAGTTGAAGAAACATAATTAGGGCAAACAGAATAGCACATTTGGTTTAGAAGAATATCAAGATGATTTTTTTACAAAAATTAAAAAATATTTAAAATTTTGACAGAGATTCCCATTTTTTCAATATTTAAACTTGTCATAAGCATTTGTACCTCACATAATTTGGCATTCATAAAAAATTGCTGCCTCAACACAATATATAATCAACGTTTTCAGTATTAAAAGAGGTTTGATAGTAGAACATGGTATTAAACAGTCAAAGAGACATGCACACAATATCATTATATAAAAAAACAATGTCATTTTTTGAATAAAGTAATTTATCTGAACATGTCATAAGAAAATCTATCTTCACATAAGTGACTATAATGACAATCAATGTCATGAACAATTAAAAAATCAAAATTTTGACAGAATTTCCTCTGTATTTTTAAATATTGAAACCTGTCAAAAACCTGTCATAAAAAAGTTACAATGGCAATCAATGTCATGAACACCACATAATATCTCCACACCAAAAGTATCATTTAATTATCAAAATATTACAGTATACAACATTTAAGTACATCAAACCTTTTATTCTTAAGGAGAAAAGGGATCCCAGATTTTGATGCTTGTACTGCAAGTTCTCTATGACCAATGTGAAGGGCATCAAACTTTCCCAAAGCTACTATGCCTCATGTTGTGCAGCAAGAACCAATAGAATTTGATCAAAGGGGGTACAACATAATCACGGTTAACACAAAGCAAAAAAGAAAAGAAAATCTAAAGGCAATCAAAAGATGCCAAGGATAATGAAATCTAAAAGCTTACAATCAAAATTTTAGACAAACTCTAAATCCCTGTCAATAGTGAGGGTATACATTGCTCAAGTGCAGTAAAAAAAGAAAAGAAAATCTAAAGGCAATCAATAGATCATGAAGCAAAACCACATAAAGCAGTAACAAAACCAAAATTTAGTGTACTTTGACCTAAATCACATTCTAGTAGATCATTCACATTCCAGTAAATCACTGAATCTCACAATCAAACCATACAAAACCCATTCATCAAAATCTCACACAGTTCACTAAATCAACCAACAAACACAAATCCAATTCATCCAAAATTCAACCTTTACCCATAAAACCACCAAAATCTTCCATCAATCAGCAAACACATTGATACCCCTTCATCAAAACCAAAATGTTTCTTTAAAAAAAACTAAATTCTATAAAACCCATTGATCAAACCGCTAAATTTGTCCAAAAAACATAAAACCCCCACGTAGGACAAAAACCCGATGTGAATTGTAATAGAGAACTCGAGAGACTTCCTGTTTGATTATGAAAACTCGTACCTTATGAGCAAGATGGACTCAGAGACTCGAGATCCTCTTGTGACAAAAGTTCATAACTGGGACGAAGTGGAGTGAGAGCTAGGTTCATGGATCACTTCTTGAAATCATGCTGCTATCCTCAGTCTCCAACCCAATTCACGTTTCCCGCAACAAGTTGTTTGATCAGCTAGATGAGAAATATCAAGGATTTAGAGAGGGAAATCAGCTAGATGAGAAATACCCAAAAATCATCAAAGAGGGATTCAATCATACCTTGAGTTTCTTCTTTTTGGTTGCTCTTCTAGACAAAATCTAAACCCCTGACTACAGTGTTAGAGAGAATTCAACAGATTAGACAAACTATAAATCCCTGACTACACAAAAATTACAACAATTTGTGAACAAAGAAATTCAATTTTAGACAAACTCTAGTTGAAACAATGTGCCCCAAGCAAATTTCACTTAGAGATGAAAATACCCAACAATAATAAACATAAACACTGCAATAAAAACCAATGCTGAATCAATTTCGCGAAATCAACATTCATTTATATTTATTACACCTAATGAATATTGCCTCATTAAAATCTGATTGTGCCTTTCACTTTACCAGTTGAATAAAATGTAATTGAAAAAAATTGCATTTTTTAAATAAAGTTATCATACATTGCTAATGATTTTCAGGCAATACCTGGCTTAGATATTCAGATAATCGAAACTATAAAGCACACCCAAAGGAACCAATGCTAGAGTGATTTCATTCCATCAAAATGCATGTTTGTCTATAAAAAGATCAAAATCAATGCAACATCATGATACCCAAATCACTGAAATTGATTCTAGGGCTTATGCTAAAATAACACCAAAAGTGAAATCAAAGCTTGAAAATGCAGAGAAGTTTAAAGCTTGGAGAGGGTTGCTTACCACCTCCACCACCACCACCACCACAACTGAGAGATAGAAGAGATGAGTTGATAATGAAAGAGAGAGAGAGCTAAAGTGAGTTCGAGATTGGAGACAAATCATTTTATTGTGAGTGTTCTCATACAATCTACACTACTACTCTACTGTTTTTGAGCTACAGAAGAATTTTATTTTTCTTTATTTATTGTTTTTTTATCCATATTATTTTGCCTTGTGACAGGTTTCCATGATAAATTTTGGGACTATAAAAAAAAATGTTTCTTGAATTTCAGGGTGGTGCTATTTCAAAAAACAATCGAGGATGCCATAAATCTATCCTCCTATCTCCCCGAGCAACAATGTAAGAAAGATGGGTGATTTAGTGAAGTTAATCTCAAGGGACTCAAAGAGGTTGGACAAACTCTAAATCCTTACAATCTGAAAGGTGCCTAGGGTGCAGTAACTTGTTCATTCAAAACATGCAATTTAAATCCAACACTTCCAAAATTTTATTTTTAAGCATGCTAGTTCAAGATAATGAAATGTCTTGGTAACTCCACAAAAACTCCAAAACTCCTTGTTCTATTTGACTCGGCGAAAGATCCCTTGACGGATGTGACCTATTTAAGTTAAATGAAATGCTTGTTCTTTTGGGAAGAGAAGGAATAAGGCAATGGCACCTCAAAAGATTCCAAAAAAATAGTTAAGGACTGAAAGCAATAAACATAATAAAATGGGGTCACAACATAATGTCAGATGGATATCCTTCCACAAAATTATACAGGAAAATTTTCAAAATCATGCAGTGTTTGTCTAAAACTACACTACAAAAAATTCATAAATAATGTCCATACCTTTGTTCCCAGCCAAGTACTTCGGCCATTCCCACAAATGACAAAAGAAAAGGGATCCCAGATTTCAATGTGAAGGGCATCAAACTTTCCCAAAGCTACTATGCCTCCTGTTGTGCAGCAAGAACCAATAGAATTTGATCAAAAGGGGTACAACAGAATCACGGTTAACACAGAGCAAAAAAAGAAAAGAAAATCTAAAGGCAATCAAAAGATGCCAAGGATAATGAAATCTAAAAGCTTACAATCGAAAATTTAGACAAACTCTAAATCCCTGTCAATAGTGACTATATAAAAAACGTTTCTTGAATTTCAGGGTGGTGCTATTTCAAAAAACAATCGAGGATGGCATAAATCTATCCTCCTATCTCCCCGAGCAACAATGTAAGAAAGATGGGTGATTCAATGAAGTTAATCTCAAGGGACACAAAGCGGTTGGGCAAACTCTAAATCCTTACAATCTGAAAGGTGCCCAGGGTGCAGTAACTTGTTCATTCAAAACATGCAATTTAGATCCAACACTTCCAAAATTTTATTTTTAAGCATGCTAGTTGAAGATAATGAAATGTCTTGGTAACTCCACAAAAACTCCAAAACTCCTTGTTCTATTTGACTCAGTGAAAGATCCCTTGACGGATGTGACCTATTTAAGTGAAATGAAATGCTTGTTCTTTTGGGAAGAGAAGGAATAAGGCAATGGCACCTCAAAAGATTCCAAAAAAAAAAAGTTAAGGACTGAAAGCAATAAACATAATAAAATGGGGTCACAACATAATGTCAGATGGATACCCTTCCACAAAATTATACAGGAAAATTTTCAAAATCATGCAGTGTTTGTCTAAAACTACACTACAAAAAATTCATAAATAATGTCCATACCTTTGTTCCCAGCCAAGTGCTTCGGCCATTCCCACAAATGACAAAAGAAAAGGGATCCCAGATTTCAATGTGAAGGGCATCAAACTTTCCCAAAGCTACTATGCCTCCTATTGTGCAGCAAGAACCAATAGAATTTGATCAAAGGGGGTACAACAGAATCACGGTTAACACAGAGCAAAAAAAGAAAAGAAAATCTAAAGGCAATCAAAAGATGCCAAGGATAATGAAATATAAAAGCTTACAATCGAAATTTTAGACAAACTCTAAATCCCTGTCAGTAGTGAAGGTTTACATTGCTCAAGTGCGGTAAAAAAAAAATCTAAAGGCAATCAATAGATCATGAAGCAAAACCACATAAAGCAGTAACAAAACCAAGTAGATCATTCACATTCCAGTAAATCACCGAATCTCACAATCAAACCATACAAAACC
This sequence comes from Berberis thunbergii, assembly GCA_003290165.1. Classification (NCBI taxonomy): domain Eukaryota; kingdom Viridiplantae; phylum Streptophyta; class Magnoliopsida; order Ranunculales; family Berberidaceae; genus Berberis; species Berberis thunbergii. The sequence continues at coordinate 162,330 of QNQO01007471.1, read as the reverse complement.
CATTCATCAAAATCTCACACAGTTCACTAAATCAACCTCCAAACACAAATCCAATTCATCCAAATTTCAACCTTTACCCATAAAACCACCAAAACTTTTCTTTTAAAAAAACTAAATTCTATAAAACCCATTGATCAAACCGCAAAATCTGTCCAAAAAACATAAAACCCACCTCGATTTGGCCTGCTACTACCTATCTGAAATCCCAATAGTACTCCAATCACCACCCCAATTGAAATCCCCATTATCAGCTTTGCTACCTTAACGATATCAGTTACTCAACGATTATCAAATTATCTGAAACCCCATCCATTAATAGCTTTTTCTGCAATTATCAGCTTTGCTACCTTAATTCGAAACCCTAATAACAATGAACCTGTATTGAAGAGGAGATCGAAAATTTGAAACCCTACTTGACCAAATCGAAGAATTAAAGAATGGGTATTGAAGAAGAGATCGAAAACTCGAAACCTTAATAGCAAAGAAGATAATGGAAGAAGAAGAAGAGAAACACACCTCTGATGAGAAACACACCTTCAAGAGCTTCTTCAGATCTTACCTTCCTTCAAGAGCTTCTTCATTTCCTGAAAAAAAAAAAAAAAAAAAACCAAACTGGTGGACTTCAGATCTGAAAAAAAAGAAGAAGAGGAGGAGGAGATGTAAAGAAGAAGAAGGATCTTCTTCTCTGCTTGGTGGGAGGGGTTTGGGTAGAGGAAGAGAGGGGAAATGAGAGGGAGAGGAAAGCATCGGGTTCTTCTTTCGTCCATCTTCTTCTCTTCTTCTCTGCTTGGTGGGAGGGGCTTGGGTAGAGGAAGAGATGGGAAAGGAGAGGGAGAGCAAAGCATCGGGTTTTTGTTTTTTTCACTTAACTTCTGCCAATGACATAAAAATGCCACGTAGGACAAACTCTCACAGAATACTGTTTATGAACAGTAAAAAAACCTATCTGAAATGTAAGATAGATTTAGAGAGGGAAATCAGCTAGATGAGAAATACCCAAAAATCATCAAAGAGGGGTTCAATCATACCTTGAGTTTCTTCTTTTTGGTTGCTCTTCTAGACAAAATCTAAATCCCTGACTATAGTGTTAGAGAGAATTCAACAGATTAGACAAACTATAAATCCCTGACTACACAAAAATTACAACAATTTGTGAACAAAGAAATTCAATTTTAGACAAACTCTAGTTGAAACAATGTGCCCCAAGCAAATTTCACTTAGAGATGAAAATACCCAACAATAATAAACATAAACACTGCAATAAAAACCAATGATGAATCAATTTCGCGAAATCAACATTCATTTATATATATTACACCTAATGAATATTGCCTCATTAAAATCTGATTGTGCCTTTCACTTTACCAGTTGAATAAAATGTAATTGAAAAAAATTGCATTTTTTAAATAAAGTTATCATACATTGCTAATGATTTTCAGGCAACACCTGGCTTAGATATTCAGATAATCGAAACTATAAAGCACACCCAAAGGAACCAATGCTAGAGTGATTTCATTCCATCAAAATGCATGCTTGTCTATAAAAAGATCAAAATCAATGCAACATCATGATACCCAAATCACTGAAATTGATTCCAAACAAACAATCTACTCTAGGGCTTATGCTAAAATAACACCAAAAGTGAAATCAAAGCTTGAAAATGCAGAGAAGTTTAAAGCTTGGAGAGGGTTGCTTACCACCTCCACCACTACCACCACCACAGCTGAGAGATAGAAGAGATGAGCTGATAATGAAAGAGAGAGAGAACTAAAGTGAGTTCGAGATTGGAGACAAATCACTTTATTGTGAGTGTTCTCATACAATCTACACTACTACTCTATTGTTTTTGAGCTACAGAAGAATTTTATTTTTCTTTATTTATTGTTTTTTTATCCATATTATTTTGCCTTGTGACAGGTTTCCATGATAAATTTTGGGACTATAAAAAAAATGTTTCTTGAATTTCAGGGTGGTGCTATTTCAAAAAACAATCGAGGATGCATAAATCTATCCTCCTATCTCCCCGAGCAACAATGTAAGAAAGATGGGTGATTTAGTGAAGTTAATCTCAAGGGACTCAAAGAGGTTGGACAAACTCTAAATCCTTACAATCTGAAAGGTGCCTAGGGTGCAGTAACTTGTTCATTCAAAACATGCAATTTAAATCCAACACTTCCAAAATTTTATTTTTAAGCATGCTAGTTCAAGAAAATGAAATGTCTTGGTAACTCCACAAAAACTCCAAAACTCCTTGTTCTATTTGACTCGGTGAAAGATCCCTAGACGGATGTGACCTATTTAAGTTAAATGAAATGCTTGTTCTTTTGGGAAGAGAAGGAATAAGGCAATGGCACCTCAAAAGATTCCAAAAAAAAGTTAAGCACTGAAAGCAATAAACATAATAAAATGGGGTCACAACATAATGTCAGATGGATACCCTTCCACAAAATTATACAGGAAAATTTTCAAAATCATGCAGTGTTTGTCTAAAACTACACTACAAAAATTCATAAATAATGTCCATACTTTTTTTCCCAGCCAAGTACTTCGGCCATTCCCACAAATGACAAAAGAAAAGGGATCCCATATTACAATGTGAAGGGCATCAAACTTTCCCAAAGCTACTATGCCTTCTGTTGTGCAGCAAGAACCAATAGAATTTGATCAAAAGGGGTACAACAGAATCACGGTTAACACAGAGCAAAAAAAGAAAAGAAAATCTAAAGGCAATCAAAAGATGCCTAGGATAATGAAATCTAAAAGCTTACAATCGAAATTTTAGACAAACTCTAAATCCCTATCAATAGTGACTATATAAAAAACGTTTCTTGAATTTCACGGTGGTGCTATTTCAAAAAACAATCGAGGATGGCATAAATCTATCCTCCTATCTCCCCGAGCAACAATGTAAGAAAGATGGGTAATTCAATGAAGTTAATCTCAAGGGACTCAAAGAGGTTGGACAAACTCTAAATCCTTACCATCTGAAAAGTGCCCAGGGTGCAGTAACTTGTTCATTCAAAACATGCAATTTAGATCCAACACTTCCAAAATTTTATTTTTAAGCATGCTAGTTCAAGATAATGAAATGTCTTGGTAACTCCACAAAAACTCCAAAACTCCTTGTTCTATTTGACTCGGTGAAAGATCCCTTGACGAATGTGACCTATTTAAGTTAAATGAAATGCTTGTTCTTTTGGGAAGAGAAGGAATAAGGCAATGGCACCTCAAAAGATTCCAAAAAAAAAAGTTAAGGACTGAAAGCAATAAACATAATAAAATGGGGTCACAACATAATGTCAAATGGATACCCTTCCACAAAATTATACAGGAAAATTTTCAAAATCATGCAGTGTTTGTCTAAAACTACACTACAAAAAATTCATAAATAATGTCCATACCTTTGTTCCCAGCCAAGTACTTCGGCCATTCCCACAAATGACAAAAGAAAAGGGATCCCAGATTTCAATGTGAAGGGCATCAAACTTTCCCAAAGCTACTATGCCTCCTGTTTTGCAGCAAGAACCAATAGAATTTGATCAAAGGGTGTACAACAGAATCATGGTTAACACAGAGCAAAAAAAGAAAAGAAAATCTAAAGGCAATCAAAAGATGCCAAGGATAATGAAATCTAAAAGCTTACAATCGAAATTTTAGACAAACTCTAAATCCCTGTCAATAGTGAAGGTTTACATTGTTCAAGTGTGGTAAAAAAAAAAAATCTAAAGGCAATCAATAGATCATGAAGCAAAACCACATAAAGCAGTAACAAAACCAAGTAGATCATTCACATTCCAGTAAATCACCGAATCTCACAATCAAACCATACAAAACCCATTCATCAAAATCTCACACAGTTCACTAAATCAACCACCAAACACAAATCCAATTCATCCAAATTTCAACCTTTACCCATAAAACCACCAAAACTTTTCTTTTAAAAAAACTAAATTCTATAAAACCCATTGATCAGACCGCAAAATCTGTCCAAAAAACATAAAACCCACCTCGATCTGGCCTGCTACTACCTATCTGAAATCCCAATAGTACTCCAATCACCACCCCAATTGAAATCCCCATTATCAGCTTTGCTACCTTAACGATATCAGTTACTCAACGATTATCAAATTATCTGAAACCCCATCCATTAATAGCTTTTTCTGCAATTATCAGCTTTGCTACCTTAATTCGAAACCCTAATAACAATGAACCTGTATTGAAGAGGAGATCGAAAATTCGAAACCCTACTTGACCAAATCGAAGAATTGAAGAATGGGTATTGAAGAAGAGATCGAAAACTCGAAACCCTAATAGCAAAGAAGAGAATGGAAGAAGAAGAAGAAGAAGAGAAACACACCTCTGATGATAAACACACCTTCAAGAGCTTCTTCAGATCTCACCTTCCTTCAAGTGCTTCTTCATTTCCTGAAAAAAAAGAAAAAAAAAAACCAAACTGGTGGACTTCAGATCTGAAGAAGAAGAAAAAAAAGAAAAAGAAGAGGAGGAGGAGATGTAAAGAAGAAGAAGGATCTTCTTCTCTACTTGGTGGGAGGGGTTTGGGTAGAGGAAGAGAGGGGAAAGGAGAGGGAGAGGAAAGCATCGGGTTCTTCTTTCGTCCATCTTCTTCTCTTCTTCTCTGCTTGGTGGGAGGGGTTTGGGTAGAGGAAGAGAGGGGAAAGGAGAGGGAGAGCAAAGCATCGGGTCTTTGTTTTTTTCACTTAACTTCTGCCAATGATATAAAAATGCCACGTAGGATAAACTCTCACAGAATACTGTTTATGAACAGTAAAAAAACCTATCTGAAATGTAAGATAGATTGTCATTGTAGTTCGGTTTTCTTTAAAGGAAAGCTTAGGGGTAGATTTAACAACAAGATCTATAGTGTTTCTGGCTCATGGGGTAGAAAAGAGTGACCTTTTGAGATAAGTCCTTGATGAGTTCGTGGTGTTGTGGCACCAATCTTCTCCATCGGGTATGGTTTCTTTCTCTATTGTACATTCACACATACATGATTATGTACTTGAAGTTACATTTCAGCAAGTTGATAAGTTGTTCCATGAGTTGGAGATAATGTTTGCATAAATAACTTTTAAACACTCATTGATCATAATGTTGATTGTAGAAAATCCCTAATGCCTTACATAGTATTTCGTAAGAAAAATTCAATTTTATCGATATACGTCTGAGTATTTTAGCTAGCGGTATTTTATGATTGAATTTCTGATATATTTCACGACATAATGCCAATATTGAGATGATTGGGTAAACCAATATTACAATCCAACCACGATGGAGATGAAGCTCAGACCAGCGTCTTCTCATCTGGCTATGCTATATGTTTTGGTCCTACGTCAAGTTGATATGCACTCTAAGTTAGTGATATTCACATAGTTATTACATAAAATATCTTCGAATTTTATTTGTTAGTGTTTTGAATATTGTTTATTCTAATTATTTTGTTTTGATTTTTTGTATGAATTGGAGCTTAAACGATAAAATTGCGTTAGTGCGGTGAGTTTGGAAGAACAAGCCCAAAATGACGGTTTTGGTGAATTTGAAAGGTGCTACAACAATATAAACCCATTCCCAAACCCATGTGATCTAAACCTAAGCCCAAGCCCGACCAAAATTTATTTATTATTTTTCTTGTCACACACAAAATCCTCTACCTCTCTTTGGTTGGGGGTAGCCCCTTTTGCCTCTTCTATTTTTCCAGCCACCAAAACCATCTCATCATCCCCTTGTCGACGATTCTCGCTCTCTAGAAAGATAGGCAACCATCCCACTTCATATCCATTCTTCGTCACTAGATTTTTCTCGCTCGCTAGAGAGATCACCAGACCACTTCGTCTCCTCCTCTCTCCCTATTTATTCCTTCCACACCGCCGACCAACCAACAACCACCGCCACCAGAGAGAACTTTTTCATCACATTCCCAACAAAAAACACACAGATCTCACCCTCCATTCTTCCCTTGTCATTCCTCCATTCTCAACCTTTCCACTACTAACAAAGCTTTTTCCTCCTTCTTCACTTTCCACTTCACCAACAACCACCACGAGCACCTTTGTCCCTTTCTTGCAATAGAATACACAACAACGAATAGAGCCACCTCGCCTCGTTCTTCTTATCGCCTGAATCCACTATTCTCACCACTATTTACACCATTATTCTTTTGTATCTCGACGTTTGCAGCCACCACGAAACAAAACCACCACATCTTGCACCTCTTACTCTTTGATCATGAACTAGCAACCAACTCGCATCCATCCTCCCTCTCTCGCAACAGAGCCACATATCACCATACCTCTTCTTCTCGCCTCTCTCTTCCTCATCATATATTTCCTTCTCACTCGCTCCTTTCAACACAACAAACAATGAGCGGGTTTTTATAAATTAGGAATTGCAAGGAAGAAGAAGAAAATGAGGAAAATAACAGATTTTCAAAGCTTGGCTATTAGCACCCCATAGATTAATTTGTACCACCACACAACCCAATGTGCATAACTGATGGATTTAGCCCATGCCACTGTTGTGCCCTCCTCCACCATTGGTTTTTAAACCCTACATTAAGGCGTAGATGATTCCTCAAGCTTAGTAGAGTATACTTTCATTTTTTTTTTTTTTTTTCGATGCATTGTGTGATTTTGCATTGGATTGATTTGTGAACAAACACATATTACTTTCACCATGTATGTCATGCATCCATGGTAGTTAGAATTATTCTATGTTTTTGTGTTAGGCATGTTTTATTTGTATTAGTTAAACAAGTTATTAGTTGTGCTTTAAACAAACAATTAATGTTAGGGGTTTGCATTTTTGCTAACATCAATCAATTACATTACTAGCTAAACCTGTGATTAATTGTGCCTTAAAAAGACAATTAATGCTAGGATTTGCATATTTTCTAAAATCAATTCACTACATTGTTAGGAGACAATAGTTGACGGTAGTATAATTTTAAGAACCTGATGGATGATTCGAAAGTTTTAGCATCCCTCTTTGACTCTCAGACTCTATCTTTAATTGTTTTTCTGCCTTCCATAATCTTAGAAAAATTCAATTGTTGTAACTGATAGTCACGTAATTATTACATAATATATCCCTTAATTTATATATGTTAGTGTTTCGATTATTATACTTCATTTTCATGTCTTTGTAGGAATTTTAGCGTGAATGATGAAATCGCATTAAGGCAACAATTTAAGGAATGATCAATTGGTTGATTCTAGTTGTGGTACAAAGTAGACGGTCACATATCTAAACCTAACCCAAATAAACCTAGGTCCACCTAATTTAACTTAAGCCCAAACCCAAAAAGCTAATCTAGAAACCCAAGCCCAACGCCTTTTGGAGAACCCAAGCCTAAGAAAATAGGAAAACCCTATTTAGTTCTACCCCTTTTGGAGAAAAACTCTCTTCTCTTGCACGTTTCTTTTCACTTCCTCTTTTTCCCAGCCACCACGTCTCATCCACCCTGCCGGCAATCCTCGCTCGATAGGAGGACTGGCAGTGCGATCATCCCGCCATCACCACCTCCTCCTCATCCTCCACCATCAGCCGTCACCTCGCCTTCCTCGCTTGCTAGGGAGACGCCACACCCTGTCCATCATAGACATCATCACCTCCTCACCCTGTTTTGCACAACCACAACCGTCCTTACCTCCCTGTTCTCATCGTAAACGACCAAACAACACAGAAGCAAGGACGTTCATGACCCCCTGTTCCTCTCTCCGCCACCTCATCCCTCCTTCCCGTTTCCCTCTCTTTCTCACTATTTTCTCTCTCTCGTTCCCGTCACAGACAAGAGACCAACAGGGAGGACTCCCAGTCCCTGTTTCCCTTTCTCTCTCACGAACCCAGTCCCTCGTTCACCTCTCTCTCTTACAGGAACAAAAGAAGACAAAGGAGAAGCAACAACGCGAGCCGCAATCACTGCCACCAAAGCCACTTCCCACCGCCATCAGCCACCACGAAACATAGCTCGCAAGAGCACCGACCATATTTTCTCTCTCTTTCTGTTTCCCTTCTCATTCTTCCCTCACCCTCTATCTGTCTTTTGCAGGTACCGGAGCCGGTCGGAGGACGAAGGAGCTCGCGAGGAGCGAAAACGAAGCAGTGCGGCTCGCTGGAGATGAAGGCATATAGAAACAGCGCGATTTCTGGCGGGAACCAACTGTTTTTCAAGCAGTTGGTTATTGGCACCCTGAGATCTTGTCTGAGCAGCCACAGAGCGTTTGTAACATTTTCTCGGGATTCATGTTCGTGCAGAGATGAATTCCACCTCCATTGATGTTGTGACCACCACCACCATGATCTTCTAGACCCCGCGCTGAGGCGAAAATAAAACCACAGGGTTTCCTAGAGTTTGTTGTATTTGAATTTATTGTTTTCTATATGCTTGAACGTTAAACACATTTGATTTCTGAGTTTCAATAATTTGCTTTCACCGATTATATCCGGATTAATTATTTAGACTAGTCGATAGTTAGAAGTACCCTTTATTGATATTCAAAGCCTGCTTTAATCTGAATCTGTGATTGTGTGTGTCGTATGAAGATATGCAATGCTAGGGGTTTAGAATTAGTTAAAATAAACCTGTGATTATGTGTGCCGTAAGAAGACACGCAATGCTAGGGGTTTATACCTTTGCTGAAATCAATTGCGAACTTAGATTAATCTTTAGGTTAGTCATGTTAATTCTTGAAAACAATAATTTGGATTACACAAATATCGAAGAACCTGTGGTGAATTTGATGTCTCGGTCCCCTCTCTTATAATCCTACCAGTTTAATTTTAGTTGTCAATTTAGTCTCTTAATTTTAGTAATTTACATCTGTTGTGACCCCAACTCTAAATTAGTTCAAAAAAGTCTTAGAATTCGACTGTTGCGTCAATCCTCGTGGGATCGACCCGTATTTGCCACTATCTACTAGTTAGATAGCCGTGCACTTGCGGTATTACAAGTAGGGTTTATTAGTTTATTAATTTAGGTTAATAAAAACTCCATCAAGTTTTAGCATATCTCTTGTTGACTCTCAGACTCTATGTTTAATTGTTTTTCTGCCTTCCATAATCTTAGAAAATTTCAATTGTTGTAACCCCCTTTCAATTAGTTTAAATAGATTGTAGTTTTTGACGTATCTTCAATCCTTATGGAATCGACTCGTATTTGTCATTGTCTACCAGTTAGACAACCGTACACTTGCAGTATAACAATCGGATTAAATTAACCTATTAATTTAAGTTAATAAAATCTACATCAATTAGATGTAGTTAATATGAACTGTTAATTTGGATATGAAATTGTCGGCACACTAGGCATTTGCGGGACAAGGCCTTGGCCCACTATATATAGCAACAATATTGTCCCCGACCTAAACACCACAATTTTGGGCATCCATCGTATGCTTTTGTGGTGTGAGATTTTTCTCCAAAATGTCTCGTTGCTATTAGGGAGTGGGGTACTCCTTATATTCTTAGATGACAACTCCACCTTAGTTGATGTGGGACAATTCAAGCCAATTATATTCCAACAATCTCCAGCTCGCATGAATTGTCACATATTATAATCCATTCAATCTTCAACTATATCAATAAACACCTCCACCGAACCGATCTTCAATCATTTCGAGAACCACATATCGAAGAACACCTCCGTAGGATTGAGGAACCACATCTTGAGGGATACCTCTACCTGGATTGAAAGGAAATCCTTGAAAAAATTACAACATCCCGAGGATCCGCATCACGAGAAAACCATTGTCAAGTACCAACCGAACCATTGGGTCTGATACCACTTGTTGGTGAGTTAGGCACATGCGCATACTTTGTTGGGGAAAATAAAACAAACAACTTCAAAGTATGTTTTACACAATATTTACTGATGGAATAATTAACCAATATCACCAAACCAATATTCAATGCAAAGAAAGTAAATAAAAGGACATCGAGATATGTGTGCAATACCTTTCAATATGAAGGGTAACAAAACCATGAGGCAAATCCGATCATTCCACTAATCAATCAAAAAAAGTACAATGTTCTTCTCAAAGTTTTTGCCCAAAACTTGAGGAACAAATGGAGTCAAAAGAGCTTCAATCAACTTCCCAAACAATGGGAGATTACACCAATTTCAATGGTAACAAGATCCGGCGAAAATTGGTGAATATACACAACCTTGTGAGTCACTAGAACCACCCTAAACAAACCCTCTTATTTTTTTTGTTATTTCTCCATCTCAATGGAGGTATATTGTCGATCGAACACGCTCACAAGCGGATTCTACACACTTTGTTTTTCTCAACCACAAGTAGCCCTAGTTGTTGTTATTAATTGTATCTTCTTTCACCGCTCACAATCATGTGAGGAAAATACAACATGGTCCACCCTTATGGGATGGACTCATCATAGGTAATACCCATTGTACCCAACAAATCTTCGAATCCAGGTCATAAAGGGGGAATCATAGCGTAAGTACCTTAGGTCATTCCAATGAGCTCTCTACAAAACTCATGTTTATCTTTATGAACCACTTTTGTCATCATATCGGAAGGATTTTAACTAGTGTAAATCTTCTCAAGTTGTAAACAATTCTTCTCAAGCACATCATGTATCTAGTGGTAATGAGTATCAATATGCTTGGACGCCCATGGCATGTGACATTCTTGTTCAACTTTATGATACTCTGACTGTCACAATGCACAACATATTTATTTTAATTCACACCCAATTTCTTGAGTAATTTTGTCAACCATAATATTTCCTTTCCTGCTTCAGTAATGACAATGTATTCGGCTTCAATCGTTGACAATGCAACACACTTTTGCAATCGAAACTGCAAAGGTACAACTCCTCCTGCAAAAGTGAACAATTAGCATATCATCAATTTTTTTTTCTAACAATTAACATATCATCAACACAAATCAAGAGAATAATGAAGCTACTAGGAATGATCTAGAAGTGTTCTCTTGTATCCATGATCCACTATAAAAATCACACTTCTTATACCACCGTCTTGGAGCTTGCTTATGCACATAAAATTTTTTCTTCAATTTGCAAACTAGATGTTTTTTCCATTTCACTTCAAAACCCTCTAGTTGTGTTAGGTAAATTTTTTTTATGCAAATCACCATGAAGAACCATCGTTTTAACATCTAGCTGCTCAATCTCAAGATCCAGGCGAACTACAAAACTCAACACCACTTTAAAAGAAGTCATCTTCACAACGAGTGAGAATATCTCATCAAAGTCTATCCATTTCATTTGCTTAAAGTCCTTTACCACTAACCGAGCTTTGTGCTTTTTATTTTTCCATTACCGTCCTTTTTCGGCTTGTACACCCACTTGTTCTTCAAAGTTATTATACCTTTTGGAATCTCAACTAACTCATAAGTACCATTTTTATGCAAGGAACACATTTCTTCTTGCATAACCTTTATCCAACTTTTTTTTATCTTTATGAGCTAGTACTTCTTGCAAATTTTCTAGTTTGCCTTCTTCTACAAGCAAAACATACTTAGAATTGTGGTACTTCTTTGACAATTGGCGCTATCTAGTATATCTTCTTACTTGAGGCTCTACTATCTCTTGCTAAAGGGGTTGTTCTTCTTGCTTTGTATCATCTGTTTGTACATGATCATCACTGGCAACTTCATTTTCTAGCATATGGTCGCCTACTATATTATCTGGCACATCTCCCACATTTTCAACAGGCGACAAAAAAAGAGGAAGTAGAGTAAGATCTGATACCTCACTTTTTGTTTGCTTGGGCTTCTCAACCTTCTCAAAATTTGCAATGTTATGATCTTAATAAAAGACCACATCTCTGCTTTTAATAATCTTATTATTCTCAGGGTCCCAAAATCTGTAGGCAACTGTTCATCTCCATAGCCAATGAAAATGCATGGAGATGCCTTCTCATCAAGTTTTGATTTTGTTCCTTAGGTACATGAATGAACGTTTTACACCCAAATACCTTCAAATTAGGGTATGAAGTATATTTCTCTCTCCATATTCTTTCTGGAATATCACCATCCAAAGGAACTGAAGATGACCTGTTAATCAGGTAACAAACAATATGATCAGCTTCAGCCCAAAACATTTTTAGCAACCTAGCCATGTGGAGCATGCATCTAACCAGTTCTACAATAGTCTGGTTCATTCTTTCTGTCACCCCGTCGTGTTGTGAAATGTGATGAACCATCTTTTCATGTCATATACCATCACAATAAGCTTTAAATTCTTCTGATATGTACTCACCCCATTATTAGTGCGGAGACACTTAAAAATCTACATGTTTCTCTTTCAACCTTGGCATGGAACTATTGGAAGCACTGAAAAACCTGGTCTTTAGATCTGAGAAAATAAACCCACACATTTCTTATTGCATCGTCAATACATATCAAGACATATCTACTACCTCCAAGAGAATCTACTTCAGTGGGATCACAAATATCAGTGTAAACCAAATCTAACAAACTAGCCTTTCCTTTTGATGATCTATGAAATGCAATTCTATGATGTTTATCAAATCAACAATGATCACAGGGGTTAGGAGGAGTACCTTTCAAGAAGGAAATCAATTTCTTTTGCCAATAACTGCCTACCTTTTTCACTCATGTGTGCAAGTCGCATATGCCGCAGGTTTGGAAAAGAATCACTCTCAGTTGCATTCAAAACATAGCTTCACCTGATTCTTGTATAAGGTGTTTGCATTGCCTTTTGCCACACCAAATGAACTATTGGTAAGCTTCCAAGCGTCATTACCACAGTAAGTGTATATCATTGTTGGTCTAAAGCAAGTATATAAATCCGATTTAGGTAAAGATCAGGAACATGACGTAAATCTTTCAAAGTCAAAATGCATCCCACATTAGTTTTGATACACACATCACCCCTAATCCTTGGAGTAGCGTGATAAGATGCATTTGGTTCCAACAACCCATTTGTTTCCTTCATTTGCAACATGTAAACATTCACCTTCACCACAAAAAAGAACCAGATGTTCTCCATCTGAGACAACAACTTTACTATCACTTTTGTTCACTTTTTCATCTTTCAAGTCCCTTAAGTAATGATGGCATTTTCTTCTAATGTGACCTAGTATACCACAATAATGACACTCCTTATATTACTTGACTTTGATTTCCTTCTTGACTTGTCACACTTTTATCATATTTCTTATATTTATCCCACTTTTATCACAAGTGTTTGGGATTGATCAGTACTTGCAGACTTCCTTTTAGCATCTTCATAGAGTAAGCTATTGATAACCAACTCCATGGTAAGCTGTCATTTCAAGGCCAAATTACTAACAAACACCACTGATGTTTCCCAACTATTTGGTAAAGAGCTGAGAAGTAACAATACTTGCATTTCATCATCTAACGCTATCTTCAAGTTTGACAACTAATTCACCATATTGTGTGCTTCATTCAAGTGCTCAACAATGGAACTACATTTCCTTTAATTTCAAATTCATCAACTTTATAATCAAGAAGGCTTTGTTCGCAACAGTTTTTTATACGAGTTCTGAAGTTTAGTCTAAAGAGAATGGGCAGACATCTCAGCAGACACATGGTGAAATACTGTATCATTTAGCCGTTGTCTAATGTGGACAATGACTTTTCTGTTTAATTTCTTCCAATCATCTTCGGGCGTATCATTCGGTTTGACTTTATCCCCTTCAGTCAGAGCGTACATATCCTTGCAATATAAAACATCTTACATCTTAGTTTTCCAGATTACATAATTAGAGCCATTAAGGCTAATCATCACTGTGTTGTTATTTTTCATGTTAATTTCACACACTACAATCTTCAAATATTTACCAATGGAAGAATTAACCAATATCGGCAAACCAATTTTCAATGCAAGCAAATAATCAATGCGAAGATAATAAGTAAAATGATACCAAGATATACGTGGAACTCTTCAATGTAGGGTTTGTTTGGTTGAACAAAAAATAGAAATGAAAATTAAAACCGTTTTCGTTTCTGTGTCCGATTTCGAGGCCTCTCCCTTGGACTTGAATTCCTATCATTAGTGGAAACAACTTTATGAATAATCGATTTCCTTTCAGTAAGTAGACAATCAAATAGCGAAAATCTGCATGATAAGGGAAATTAAATCCATTTCCAAGGAAAATGGCTAACCAAACAGATCTTAAGGTAAAAAATCACAGGGCAAATCTAAACAATCCACTAATCATTAAAAAAAAAAGTGCAATGTTCTTCTCAAGTTTTTGCCGAAAACTTGAGGAACACAATGAGAAATACAAGAATAACCTCACAAGAGCTTCAATCAACTTCTAAAATAATTGGAGAATACACCAATATACAACCTTGTGAATCACTAGAACCACCCCCAAACAACCCCTTTTACCATGGACCGAACACTCACAAACTCAACCCACCATGTTTTTCTCAACCATTGGCAGCCCTAGCTGCAGCTGTTATTATATCTTCTTTCACCTCTCAATGTCACACAACATGGTCCACCCATATGGGTTGGACCCATCATGGTAATGGTAATACCCATGGTACCCAAGAGAAACTAATTTTACTTTGAAAATTAGCTATTGTTAGGACAAATAAGGATAAGTGGCCCAATTTGAGGAAACTAGTGATTTGGGAACTTCAGGGAATGTGACCCAAGGAGAATGTTAAGTGACTGGAATGTTGAAAGCCTCATGAAACTCAGACAGCAGAATGGTTATGGGATGATACCTCTGACCAATTCACCTTAAAAAACTACTATTCTTTGCTAGTCAACTCTCTGCATTCAGAGCTATCCCAAACACAGTTGTGGATTTTTTTCATCTGCGATTTTTTGGAAGAAACAAGTTCCTCCAAGAGAGAATTTTTTTATTTGGTTGGCTCTGCATGTTAGAGTGCTGACAGTTGATGGTTGACAACTTGGCTAAGCATGGATGTATAAATTATCGTCACAAATAGATGTGCTCTATGGAATCACTAGAAATTTATTGAATTTTACGCTCTCAGGAAGTTGGATAAAAAATTAGTTATGTCTTAGGAGAGCGGTCATTTTTCCCAACAACAATAAGTTTTTAGCAGTGGGCAAGGCAATGGGGAGAAAGGACTTAGCAGTTCTTTGTGCCCCATAGAAAGAAACTTCAAAATTTTAGAGTAAGTGAGGAAAGGAGTCAATCATCTCTGTACTGAGATCACGTATCTTGTGTGGTTTTGGGGAAGCATGTGTAGTGTAGCTGGGACACGAGAACATCTGGTTTCTGTGCTTGAAATTCCCTGTTCTATGAGGGTATCACTCACGTTGCATTGTTATTATATCTTTTCCCTTTTACTTTTTGATTTTCTTAGGATCGAGAGGGGCTCATGCCACAAAGCGTAGGACCCCTTCATGTGCATTAAATACAGCCGTCAGATCTATTGGACGGCTCAGATTCATGAATTTGAAAAGTTAAATTTCAACAAATATAAAAAAGGGGAATGAAAGGTTTTGGGAACAGGAGATAGGCGGGAAACAGACCGTGAAGAAGACATT
The DNA here is from genome assembly GCA_003290165.1 of Berberis thunbergii. NCBI lineage: Eukaryota > Viridiplantae > Streptophyta > Magnoliopsida > Ranunculales > Berberidaceae > Berberis > Berberis thunbergii. Next base: position 146,805 of record QNQO01007471.1, on the reverse strand, counting down.
CTATTCATCCCTTTTGCTCGAGTTTCGGCGTCGAATCAGGCTGCAAACACCGACCTATACCCACCCCCCTTCTCTTCCTCCCTCTTGCTCGAGATTTAGCATCGAAACTGGTTGCAAACACCGACCTACACCGTTAACAACCTTCCAGTTTGCAGTGGTATCCTTTAAAACTTTGAGGACGTGAGAAGCAGAAGACTGATTGGTTTAAGATGCCCGAGTGGTCACCCATACAAGTGCTTGATGAGGAAGCCCTTACTGCAAAGCGTGCTCATGAACAACAATTGCTTGCGCAAAGTACTACATGTAATCTGAATAGAGAAGAATCTTGAGAACTACTTGGAGTAGCAATCCAATTTTGAGATGTTTGTTTTTACTTTTATGCTCAGTTTTCTAAATAATGAAACCATACACAGAGATCATAATTTATAATTCTAAGGATTGTATAGTTGGAAAATATATCTGATGTTCAATGTTTTCTGATGTTCAAATAAGCTGCAGTTGGATTTGTTGAAATATTATTTTTCAAGTCCATGAATCTGAGTTGTCCAATAGATCCGACGGCTGTATTTGATACACATGAGGAGGGGTCCTGTGCCTTGTGCGCATGAGCCCCCCCGCCCCGATCCATTTTCTTATGCATGTATGGCTAATCTAGATAGGTGTTTTCTTATTTATATACATCTTTAATTTGTATCCTATTAATTTTATAAGCAACAATGTTTTCATCAACTATGTGATCTTCACTTTTTTTTCCCTATTTCTTAGACAATTTACTGGTTATATGTCACGTTAATTACACTAACAACTCCATAAAAAGCTTTTATGTGCTATTTGTTGTTGTAATTAATTTTGTTCATTATATGTTCCAATACATGGTACTAATTGCAAGTTAAAACTTCGGCATAGTTTTTTTTTGTTAAATAAAAAAAATTGTATAGTTGACACAACAAATCTCTAATACCCTGTAACTTAAATTATGATCTTTGTACCCACCCTTTTTGTTATCCTAATATATTTCTTTTGATCTCTTTCAGAAATGAATCCCTAAATTGCATTTTCAAGAGAACCACCTTCAGTTCAGCCAATAAGTTTCTTTTTGAAGTGCCATTGTCAATGAAAGTGATCTCGGGTGCTTTCTAGAGAATGGAATCAAGTATAGTGTTTGTTTAAATTGCCAACTTCTTTAAAAACTTAAGCTAATAGAGAGGGCATATCTAGTGTATATCAAAGTTGGGGTCTACGGAACGGGTGGAGTGGAATTTTTGTCTCAATACTATTCCCCCTTAGCGCAATGGTTGAAAAATACATCGACAATTATGTTGGGCGAGAGTCAAACCCCTGACCTTTTTGAATCAAAGATCCGATACCATGTTAAATTGCCAACTTCTCTAAAAACTTAAACTTATAGAGAGGGTATATCAAGCTTATATCAAGGTTGGGTCTAGGAACGGGTGGAGTGGACTTCTTATCTCAATACTCTTCCTCAGCGCAATGGCTAAAAAATACCTCAGCAATTGTGCTGGTTGAGAATCAAACCTCCAACCTTTTTAAACCAAAACTCTGATACCATGTTAAATTGCCAACTTCTCTAAAAACTTAAGCTAATATAGAGGGCATATCTATCATATATCAAGGTCGAGGTCTACGAAAATAGGTGGATTGGACTTCTTGTCTCAATAGTTTTCAAAGGAAACAACTTCAATTACTTATGGTGCTAAATTATGTTCGACAATATGCACAACCAAAAGGTACACTATATGATTGCAACTTATTGTGATATAGTTTTGTTTTTTACAATTTTGATCCCATATGACTTTTTGGAAGGGGCAAAAAGTGAAATTCCTGAACAGGTGCATCTTTTACTCTATCTATTTTGTATTTAATTTACGCATCTTACACCCCACACGCGCACTTCTATTACTTGGAGAGCTATTGACGAATTAATATTGTTTGTTAAACTTGCCCTTCAAAAATTTGGTGTACCTAGAACCTTATATTTTGATGCTCACTGATGTATTAGTTAAAAATAATGGTTTGATGGATACCATATTAGAAAACCAACGTTCATGTACACAATATTTATTCTAATGTAACCAGTGTACCTTAAATAAACAATACTTAGTCATTCTTAAGGACACTAGCAGCATGTGCAAAAGGGGTGATTCTAAATGTCGAGGAAATGGGCGAGGGAGGCTCCCTCGCACGTGCCCGAGTATTGTTTCAAAAAAAAAAAAAAAAACGCGGGATAACTAAAACTTTCAAACTTAAAAAAATCTCAATTTCTCCAACTTCAAATTCAAACAACACTAGCTCTCACTTCACTCTCTTCCTCGACACCCAATCTACAGGGGAGTGAGGCAAAGGAATGGCGAGAAATGGGTGTGTGAGGTGAGCAGGAAAACTGTGTCGGATCTCTGTTCTGGTCTCTCTGTTTCTGAAGCATGGGTGAGCTCACTCAATGTTCAAGTTTCCCACCCCCTCAAGTTCTTACAAAACTCACTCAATGGCTTCTAGACTCCAACTACTCTCCTTCCTCTGTTTTGCTCGGCCTTTTAACTCTTTGTTCTGCATGACATCAAAAGTTTTGTATAGATGGAAAGCTTTGTTCTGCAGTATGCACAGATGCACTTCCCAATCTACAGATAATGAAGCTGGCGAAACTTCCCAAGTTGAGGAGATTTTATCATCAACAAGGGATGTTTGGGTTGTGTCTAAATAGAATTGAAGTCGAAGATTGCCCTGTTCTGAAGAAGCTGCCTCTTTCTTTTCAACACGCAAACACCATCAAAGTCATAAAGGGAGACCTGGGGTGGTGGGATCAACTACAATGGGACAATGATGATACCAAGTCGAGCCTTGAACAATGTTTCCAACCACTGTAGAGTATGAGTAATGGACCCAATTTTGGACTACATTGCATAAATAAATGTCTTTCATTTCAGATACACGAGTTCTCTTTCCTCTGTTCTTATTTTGATCACGTATATAGAAGTTCACTACAAGGATCTAGCCGACTTTATTATTGCTTATTTCCATTGTTTGTTATCATTAACTCTGGATTAAACTTCTAACATCCATTTCAGTTACAACTGTAACTGTGACTAAGTTAATGGAGATGTCTAACTTTTGACACTCGATCCATTGACTGAACTTTTGCTTATCGTTCAGGCAATTGTAGTTTTTAGTGTCTTGGAAATGATTAGTTTATTTTCTTATATTTATCAAGTTATGGGCTTAAAGCTTCCATGTCTATCCCACTTGATGGTCTCTCATCAGTTGATCTTGGACCATTTTACAGTGCCCTTGATTTAGTTTGTCTCAGAAGTTCACCAAACGCTTTTGACTTGATATACTACTATATACTTTTCTTGTACTTGTTAATAACCTTCCACTTTCTATGAATTGCAGAACACTCTTACAGAAACTTTGAAGTCTTGCTAATTCAATCGACTAATATGGAAAAACTGGTTACAAAATCTTGGTTTCAGCTGGGGTAGCTTTAAACCTATGATTCATTACACAGTCAAATTCATGTTAGCAGCTCGAAAGGAGATGGGGTCTAAACATTTGAATGATGAGATGGTGAAAGGTGTAAATAGATATCCATTAATGGTCTCTTATACTTGGTCATTTTTAATTGTAGCATGATATTTCTATGTATCCAATAGATCCTATCTCTAATAATACAACGATAACCTAGAGTTTTCATATATTGTGAACTCCCTGTTCAATGACTGGGTGTCATTCCTCATTCCATCTATACAAAACTTTCGATGTCATGCAGAACAAAGAGTTAAAAGGCCGAGCAAACAGAGGAAGGAGAGTAGTTGGAGTCTAGAAGCCATTGAGTGAGTTTTGTAAGAACTTGAGGGGGTGGGAAACTTGAACATTGAGTGAGCTCACCCATGCTTCAGAAACAGAGAGACCAGAACAGAGATCCGACACAGTTTTCTTGCTCACCTCACACACCCATTTCTCGCCATTCCTTTGCCTCACTCCCCTGTAGATTGGATGTCGAGGAAGAGAGTGAAGTGAGAGCTGGTGTTGTTTGAATTTGAAGTTGGAGAAATTGAGATTTTTTAAGTTTTGAAAGTTTTAGTTTTCCCGCGTTTTTTTTTTGAAACAATACTCGGGCACGTGCGAGGGAGCCTCCCTCGCCCATTTCCTCGACATTTAGAATCACCCTGTGCAAACACTAATGTATCATTTAATGCAAAAACTTGCCAATGCTTTAATGGTGAAAATTCACATTTTTCAAAATTGCCTCAATTAATATATATACCTTCTAATTATGGTTGAGATATCTCTTTGAATATTTGGGTTCTAGTGTTCAAGCGAGCTTTAACTAACTGTATTTCTTTCAACCCAAACGAGCTTTAACTAACTGTATTTGGGTTCTAATGTATTTCTCCATTTTTACTTCCTCCAACCTGGATCCTTGCCTAGATTTAGCCGGGTTGTTCACCCATATTGTCATGATAAAGGACAATGAGCAATTGCTAGCTACTCCCACAGACGAAAAAATCAAAAACACAATTTTTGCCATGGGAAGCCATAAAGCCCCTGGCCCTGACGGTTTCCACGCCTTATTCTTCCAACATTACTGGGATACCGTCAAGAACAACATCATCGACATTGTTAAAAACTTCTTTCTTACTCGTCACCTTGACCCAAATCTCAATGAAACCTTCATCGCTCTCATCCGCAAAATCACAAACCGCACAACTCTGGATAAATTCAAACCTATTAACCTCTGTAATGTCATCTATAAGACCATTTTGAAAATCCTGGACAATAGACTCAAACCTTTCCTTGACACCATTTTCTCCCCAAATCCGGGAGTTTTCCTTAAAGGGTGGTCTATTTAAGACAATATTGTTGTGGCTCATGGAACTTTTTTTCACACGAAACACTGTCGTAAGAAAAAATAAGGCTAGATGGCTATCAAAATTGATATGGCCAAAGCATATGACACTGTGGAGTGGACTTTCCTTCTTGATATTATGAGATACCTTGGTTTTACTGAACATTGGATTAAGCTCATTCCCCAATGCATTTCCACCCCGTCACTCAAAGTTCTCCTCAATGGTAGCCCTTTTTTCAGCTTTGCTCCAACCATAGGCTTTCTACAAGGGGACCCCTCTCTCCTTGTTTATTATGGTCGTCGAAGCACTGTCTCGACTGCTTGCCAGAGCGGAAGCAAATGGGGATATCAAAGGCATCAACATTCGTCATCGCTCTCCTTCAATTAGTCACATTCTATATGCCGATGATCTCATGTTATTTTGCCACGCCTCGCTCATCGAAGCACGTGCAATTAAACACATACTATCCTCTTACTGCAATGCTTCCAGGCAGGCAGTTAATTACGACAAATCGTATGTCTTCTTCAGCTCAAATGTATACCATCGTCATTCCAAGATGATCAATCAAATCCTAGGTTCCAAGACCTATAACCTGAAAGACAAATACCTAAGTTCTCCTCTTCTCCTATCCAACAAGAAAGCTACTAACTTCCAATTCTTAATCGAAAAAATCAAAACTCGACAAATACCTAAGTTCTCCTCTCCTCTTGGACGGCGATATCCACGCCATTGAACCCTCGTTCTCAGCAACTAAAGAGCATCTACTAGTTCAACAAGAGTCTCTTTGAAATAAAAGCTATTCCATCTATAGATTCTTTTGCTTGGAGAGGTAACCTCTCTGTCTTACAATAAATGAAAAAAATTATCATTTGGCAAGTCTGATCTGGCAATACAACTTTCCCCTATCCCAATCAACTGGCCTACGACTATTCTCCCGACTTAATACGTTAACAACATATCACTCTCATGTGGGCGACAACTAATATTCATACCCAGCTGGAAGAGGAAATGTTATCCCCAATTTACTACTGTTATTCAAACTATCTAGCACATTCGGAATAATGTTATCTTCAAACCTTCCTGCTTCACTATTCCTGATTTCTTTATAGATTTCAACCCTACTTGGCTAAGTTAGAAAAACCAATGGTTCACCACCCCATCAAACAATCGACACCTCACATTCCTCATCAAGTTCTGGAACATACCATCACTGATAAAATTTCCCCCATCACACACCAAAACATTGCGACTCCCAACCACAGGATCAAACTAAACCATCATACCACCATAACTGAGACTCAACCCAATCGCCTCACCACCATTCAAGCACAACTACATGCCATTCAACACCATCCACTAAACCATTCACACCAAACCTTTTTGCTTCTTTCAGGGTATGATTATTGTTTCTAATGATGCGAGTTTGTATGCTTTCTTACAAAAAAGGAACAGTCGGGATTCTGGCAGTGGATGATAGCGGGAATATTCTCGCTAAGGTGGCTTTAGTGATCTCTGAAAGAGTTTTGGACAACACCATGGCTGAGTGCCATGCAGCCGAGGCAACACTTTTGTTGATCCAATCGCGCCAATGGAGATCCGACGTCTTGTTAGGTGACTCGGGTTTGGTTAACACCCTGATTAACGATGTCAATCTTGACGAGCAATCAAACATGCGATGGTTGTGGCAACCTCTACATAGTAGAATAAAACATTTACTTGCTGTCAATGGTAACTGGTTTTGTAATTATATTCCCCGAGAGCTTAACTTTGAAGCTCATGACCTAGCCGCTAGTGCTATGTAATCCCAGTCCCTCTATTTAATGTATATCTAGCTATAAGCTTTAACAAAAAAAAAAACTAATTGTATTTCTATGAGGTGCAAGAGATTGCCACATGGAATTTTTGGGGTGTGCAAGCATTGAAGAGTTTTGCACTTTTCTTTATCTATATAATCCAAACTCCAAGAATAAGTTGATTTGAAAATGTTGAAATAGCAAATACCATTACTTAGAGGTTTGAAAAGGTTTAGAGAACACGATGGTAGAGTGTTTTGCAGGGGAGGCAACCCTTCGTTTGATTCAGGCTCAACGGTGGACAACTAACCTTATTCTTGTTGATTCTGCTAACTTGCTTAAGGCGCTATTTTCAGAGGACACAAACTCAACTTTTGTTGTGGATTGGGATTGGCGTCATTATTTATGTAATGTTAGGCGTCTTTTCTTTTTTGTTTTCTAAGTGTCAATGTAATTATAATCAATAGGGACCTCAATACTCGCCACTTGGCAGCTTCTGGTGGCTGTTCCATGTATAACTTATCTTTACCTTAATTTTATGCATAATACTTTAGCAAAAAAAAGGGTTTGAAAGTCAAGTTTTGAGTTGACAAAGTACAAACACATGCATGTGCACACAAATTCATAGCAACATAATCTAAAATGAGATCTAGGATTGGCAGTGGGGCGAATTTCATGAATTCATTCCAGCAACAGTAGTATATGGTTTAAAACGCCTTGTTCCATCCGGCGCGAATCCCCTCCATCACTAGTATAGTGGAGGTGTTATTTGTATTGCAATAATTAAAAAATGTACGAACACAAAAAATGAGCAGACCAGCCCACTTTTATATGTGGGTTCATTTCATAATGTATGTATTTTTGTTTTGAATAAAGAAGCGCGCTCCTGTTAGTGTAACGTAGGTGTCTTTCTCGGTTGATGGATGGGATAAATGCCTATATCGCTTTGTAATGTTATTGTCATGTTGATGCTATATTCAAGAATCTAATAGAATCTAAAAAGTGCTCAAGACTTAGTCCCATTCTTTATAATTGTCTTTCTCGTACTGTGTAAACGAACTTCAAGTCTTAATTGTGTACTCAACAGGAAGCGTCACACCCTAGGTTTGGGCCATCGATTTTCAATATGCCTAAACGAATTTCGGCACGGATACGGATATCCAAACAACATTTGTCAAATATTGGGGGTGGATATATATTTGGTCATATCCACCCCACAGATATCCTTTTAATTATTGAAATTACATAAATACCGCCTGCCCTTAAAAAGAAGAAAAAAAACCTAACCTTAATTGCCCATTCGATCTCTTAGCTCTCAAATTCTCATTCTGCCTCCTTGAGAGTTGAGTCCAGTTCACCTTGAATCGATGCTCACACCAATGATATTGAATCCAGTGACATGTCGTTCATCATCAAGCACATCCAACCTCTCTGTACTAGTTGCTGCAGGTAAACCAAAAATGACAGTTCACCTCTCTCAAACATCCAACAACTATAGATGATGGAGTGGGGTGGTGTTGAAAGTGGAGAAGTTGGGGTGGTCAAATTCAGTAGTTGGTTACGGCGATGGTAGTGATAGAGGTTGGGGGTGTTCAGTTCAAAAGTTGGTTGAGTGTAGGGCTGAACAAAAAACCGATCAAACCGACTAAACCGATTAAAATCGAATCTATTGGTTTGGTTTAAATTCGGTTCGGATCGGTTTCGGTTTTAAAAAATTCAAAATCGAAGTGGTCGGTTCAGTTTTCGATTTCTATGTGATTTTAACCGACCAAACCGAACCGACCGAATATATATATATAATAAATAATATATATTTTATATATAAATAATATAATATGTTTAAAATAGTCGGTCGGTTCGGTTTTATTTCGGTTTTGGTTCGATTTTAGTCGGTTCGGTTCGGTTACGGTTTGCACAAATTAGAATCGGTTCGGTTTCGGATCGGTTTTGTTAATGGTCGGTTCGGTTTGAAAACTTTAAAACCGACCTAGGTCGGTTCGGTTTGAAAACTTTAAAACCGACCTAGGTCGGTTCGGTTCATGGTTTAGGTGAAAAACCGAACACAGCCCTAGTTGAGTGGCTTAGGGAGAAAAAGAAGATAGATTGGGGATAAGAAATATTGGGGGGTTCATATATGTTTTATTTTTCTCACTTTCTGCTTCTTCCCAAGATTGGTATAAGTTTTGAAACTATGAACAACACACTTCCCCTCGATTGTGTCAGCACTATGTACATCATAGTGATCCAACAAGAAGACCTTTTTGGAATCGTGAAACTGCCTTCGTCCCCCAGTCAACTCCTCCGGCTTGTAATACCAGCGCACAAGGATCTTGACTTGGCCTCATCCATCCAAGAAGATCTTCTTTACCTTCGCCGTGTATGGGAGGTTCGATGAGTCTGATGGTCACATAAGCACACAGTCTCCAATTTTTTCTTTCTCAAATCTGTTTTATTCTTCTTATCAGAGATTGGAGGGGGGGGGGGTTCTATTTTTCTCCTCATTTCCTGTTTCTTCTTTCTCATATCTAGTTTTTTTTTCCAGTTAAATGGAGCAGATACTTGCCAATCCGTTCGGTGCGAGGATGGTTTTTAAAAAATATTATAAATGGTTATTCGGGGATCTGCCATCCCTAGCGAAGCGGGAATGGATTTTCCCAAATCCGTTCCATTGCCATCCCTATTGAAATCCAACATAAATGGTGATTAAAGAATTGATATTATGTGCAAAACTAGGCATAATGAAAAATCAACCCATATTATATTTACTAATATGAATCAATCAAATAATACTTAAACAATCTTATATACATTCGTTTCTATTTGAATAGATTAAATGAACCCCATGACTTTACTTCAGTCGACAACTAAACATTCATTGAAAAGGATGGTTAGATCTCATAAATTCCATGAATTAACTAAACATGGGCTTGAAGCATCAAAGCTCCAAGAAAGTTTCTTCCTTCCCAATCATCAGAATTGGCACATTTCTCACCTTGACTCTCATTCTTTCTTCACTGTTCCTCCAGTACACCATCTCCAGGAATCTTTCTTCTGGTCGGAAGATACTTGGTTCTATGGTGTTCTTAGAGAAGCTCAGGTCCCATGGAACAAGCCTTGCGTTGGTCCAGCCTTTGAGAAACTCAAACTTTCTGTTTTCTCTAAATGTTGGTGATGCACCTGCGGCATGGAAGACAACACTTCAACATTGTATAGTGCCCTAGAGCGTAAAGGACATGAAGTGCATGTATTTACTATCCCTTCGGATAAACGGCCTTATCCAGATATCCATGATGGCAATCTTCATGTCCACTTTGCTGCTAATGATCATGGTTCTATGAATTGTTCCCTAGCTTTTGAGATTTTTAATAGAGAAAACTTGGCAGGAGAATTTGATTATGTTCACATTGAGAGCGTTTTCCTACCACATTGGAGTGCGAAACTGGTGCCTAAAGTGGTTGTCACATGGCATGGAATATGGTATGAAATCATGCACTCCAAGTTGTTCCAAGAACTCACATTTTTTTTTTGGAAAGTGAGCAGGGTTATTTAGGATCCCCGAACCTGGAAAAAAAAGGATGATCATTGTTACATTCTCAAGTAGCACTTGCCTATTCTATCCTCATACACTATCTTTTTCAGGTCCTCTGCGAAGGAACTTGGTATGATCTCCATGAACTCACTGTTAGGAAGTAAGCTAGCCAATCTGTTCGCTGCTCTGTTGGTTTCTCTATACGCATGTTCAATTTTGTGGTCCTCTAGAGTACCCAGCATGCTTTTAATTCTGTGTATAATGTGTCGAATGTCCCACGCGCCTCTTCTGTTCTTAGTCAAGTATCCAAAAACTGTGGTTGAATTAGTGGTTACAACTAGTTTCACGATGTTGTATCGCTTAGCTAGCTTAATCCCAGCTTCAACGCCTTGGAGCTCATGTTTGAGTACTAAATGCCTTGTTGTAGATCCCGCACATCCAGCGATAACAACCCCTGCATCATTCCTTATTAAGGCACCATAACCACCATTATCTGCAGTCAGAGAGCCATCAGAGTTGCATTTACACCATCCGCTAGGAGGCTTTTCCCATTGACATGTTATAGGAAGCTTGATATTATATGAGACATCCATGTTCCATCGATCGAATAACTCTTTGTTCTGATTGTTGTCGTCTGTAGTTAGCAACTCTTTGCCAAGCTTGAGCTGAATGTCATTGTGGATCTGATTGACAAGTTGGAATCCTGTGCAAGATTTTGGTTGTATATACGATTATTCCTTTCCATCCACAGGTTGTAGATGGGATGGCAACAGGGCGGATTGGGGCGGATTTGAGCAAATCCATCCCCGATCCGTCAGTAATAACCGATCCCCGATCCGCCCCGCCAATCCGTTTAAAATTTTAATTTAAATCCATAACCGCCCCGTGTGGATGGGCGGATATCCGCCCCGCCCCGCTAATCCGCACAAAATTATAACAAAAAATTAAAATATTCTCTGAATTATAACAAAATTATTACAAAATATCTGAATTCGTAAAAAAAAATACAAAAAATTCTGAATTAAATTACAATCATTCATACAAAAAAAAACTACAAAATCAAAATCAATCTCTGCCTCTAGATCTGATTTTAGATCTGATCTCAGATCAGATCAAATCATATGAGATCTGAGATCAGATGAGATCTGTAGAGATCTGAGATCAGATTAGTTCTGATGAGATCGGATCAGATCTGTTGAGATCTGAGATCAGATCTGATCTGAGATGGATCTAAGATCAGAGCAGGAGAATGAGAAGGAGAAGGAGAAGGGGCGACGACCGGACGATGACGCCTTCCCTGTGAGCTTGTGAGAGAGATCAGAGAAGAAGAGGCGGACGAGCTTCGCCTTGAGCCTTCGTTGTGGGAGAGAAGAAGAGGCGAACGACCTCCGCCTTCGCTGCTCCGTTGTGAGAAACGAGATGAGGCGGACAACCTTCGCCTTCGCTGTGGTCCTCCACGGCTCCGCCTGTGCTCTGTGTGTGTGAGAGAAGCAGAGAGGAAGAGGCCTTCGGCGGCTTCGCAACCTTCACTCTCGAATCGCTCGGCCCCTGTGCTGTGTGTTAGTGTGAGAGGCAGAGAGGGAGAGATAGGCGGGCGTGTGTGAGGGAGGGAATGAGGGAAAGGAAAAGGGTTGAGGGTTTAATTCCTTTATAAAGGGGAAGGGTATTATTGTAATGTTACATAATAAACGGATATCCGCGGGGCGGATACGACCAAATCCGTATCCGCCCCGAGTATTTAACGGATGTTTTTTGGATATCTGTATCCGCCCCAAAATCCGTTTAGGCATATCCAAAACCGCCCTAAACGGATTGGGTAGGGCGGATATCCGTGAAAATCCGCCCTACTGCCATCCCTAGTTGTAGATAACCGCATTGAGTACTAATTTTTTGAGCTGAACAACAAGGTTGCTTCCCCGCAAATGCTGAGTGCACCGTCTTAGTTCATCTTCCCAGCTTGTGATTTGTCTCGTGTAACATAATTTGGTAAGCATACTTTTCCAAACATAATTTGAGTACCTGCATGCGAAGAAAAGATGTTCCAGAGTCTCATGGTTCCTATTGCACAAGGTGCAGGTGTCATCTTGGGTTAGACCCCATTTCAGCAGCTTGTTCATGGATTTTAGTGCGCCATGAACCAGAAGCCATGTAATAAAGTTGTGTCTAGGAATGTTGTTTTTGAACCAGACCAATGATGCCCATTCTACTTGAGGACGACGCTTCCTAATCGCTTCATAGGTATATTTTAACTGGAAGGACCCATCATTACTAACAATCCATACAACTTGATCACTCCTAGTGTCATCAATCTCCACAACTCCTAGCTGGCAAGTAATATCAGTGATACTCGTCGCTACACTCTGTGGAATGTACCATTCATTGTCCCTGATTATGTATTGAGAATATATTACAAATATCCTGTATTGAGAATATATTACAAATATTCCCAATCAATCAGGATATTCGTAATATATTCTCAATATTATGGCTGAGACTTTGGTGTTCTTATGCAGTGTAGAGTCATAGAGGAGTTCCTGTGGAAATGCATCAATCGGGATCCCTTGCGGATGCTAGGGATCCTTCTAGAACAATGTCCCTTCGCCATTCCCTATAGAGTGGAGAGCTAGGTGTGCTGCTTTCTCTCTATTTTCCAGTATACGTCTCCAACACCATGAGGCTTCCTTCGACACTCCCATGATCCAAAAGTTTTGTGACCCACTGCACCCAGATAGAGTTCCTTTTTCGAGACTATGCTCCATATGTGTTTCATACAAGACGCCTCATTCCCCACTCGAATACCTCTTATACTTAGGCCTCCTTCACTATAGGGCAAGTATATTGTCTCCCAGCTAACCATCGCCTTATTGGTACTGACATCACTACCTGACCACAGAAAGTTTCTAATCACCACATTGATACTATCCAGTGTCTGTTTCGGTAGCCCGTAGCAAGTTGTCCAGTAAAGATGCAAAGGACAGAATGGACTTTATAAGGACGAGTCTACCAGCATAACTTAGGAACTTATTTTTCCAAGAATTGATACGTTTCCTGATCTTTTCTATTATAGGTGCACATTGTGAATGTGATAGAGTGGAAGACACCATTGGGAGGCCGAGATATTTCACTGGAAGACTGCCAGCCGAGAAGTGAAGTTGTTCTTTGATTCTGGTTTGTTCCTGGCCTGGACAGCACAGAAAAGTTGGCTTGTCACAGTTGACTGCCAGTCCTGTGCAGGCTTTAAATAAAGACAGAGTTTCAGAGAGAGCCTGTGCTGAGTGGTAGTCCCCATGAAAGAATGCAATCAGATAATCCGCGAAGCATAAGTGAGTAATGACAGGGTCTTTGCACCTATGGTGAAGTTGATATCGGCCAGCCTGCACCCCGCGTTGCTTTGATATATCCTTTTGGCGACTCATTGATGCAAATCGAAAATTTGGGTGTGGAGATACACTCCTGCACCCACCCAGTGAACTGAGATGGAAACCCAAGCTTGCCCAGTAGGTTCGTTATAGCCTCCCATCTGACCATGTCATACGCTTTCCGTAGATCAATCTTCGCCGCACAGGCCCGTATCGCGATGATAGTTTTGAACAAGCTCATGAGTAAGCATGATGTTATCTTGGATGAATCTACCTTGAATGAATGCTGACTGAGATCCGCTGACTACTCTGTTGACAACCTCTTTCATTCTATTGGTGAGAAGCTTTGTCATGCATTTGTAGATCACATTGCAGCAAGCAATGGGTCTGTATTCACTGAAATAGGAGGCATTGGGAACCTTAGGGATCAGGATAACATTGGTAGCATTCACCTCTCCTAGGAGTTTCGTTGTCCTGAAGAAGTGTGTCACAGCTCTAACAAAATCATTGCCAACTGTGCGCCATGCATCTTTGAAGAATAAGGATGAGAATCCATCGGGGCCAGGAGACTTGTCTGAGTCAATTGCAGCTAATGTCTCCACTGTTTCATTTCTGGTTATTTGCTTAATGAGGTTAGCCCCCATTGCATCAGTAACTGTATTCTCGAACGTGAGATTGTCTATGACAGTTGGATCATAATGAGAGTCATGTGAACCAGCAAACATGCTTCCAAAGTAGCGTATGCACTCCTCCTCTTTGCACTTGGGTCTTCTAGTTTTTCATCCAGGCTGTTATAAATGTTCATGATCTTGTTTTGACAGTAAGCGTTATTTTGATCGCCCACTGAGAATAACTTGGACCGAGATTGTTGTAGTATTTCTGACTCTGCTTGTCTAGCTGCTTTGGCATACTCTGACCGCTATACTCTCCTTCTGGACTAGTGATTTAGTAAGTGAGGGCGACTGAATAGAATTCTGGGCATGTTGCATTCGCTTTCTAGCTCTCGCAACTGCTGTAGAAGCTCTATTGAATCCATTTTTGCGCCATTCAGTGAGGCGCAGCTTCACATTTTTAAGCTTTTGCACCAATCTATACATAGAATTGCCAATAACTCGAATATTCCACGCATCTTCTACTAGGCTGTGATACCCATTTTCATAAACCCAGTAGTTGTAGAATTTAAATGGGACAGGACCTCGATTCTTGTTATCATGTAGGGTTACGGTCATAGGTGCATGATATGAAATTCCAGCATTCAAGAATTCAGCTTCAGCGTCTGGTAACTGGGTCTGCCAGATTGCATTCACCAGGACCCTATCAATCTTGGAGGTGACTCTATTTGTACCCACTTGATTACTGCACCATGTAAAGAAGTTACCTCTATATCGACAATCAAAAGGATTAGCTTGAGTGACGCAATTTAGGAAGTCTAGAGCTCCACCCTGTCGCGTTTCAGCTCGTCCCAAGCGTTCCATATGGTGCAAGATCGCATTAAAGTCACCTAGGATCGCCCAAGGCTTAGCCACTATACAAGCATGTTGCTGTATCTTGTGCCACAACTGTTGTCTAAATGTGTGTTCATTGCTACCATAAATAAAACTAAGATCGCACGTAATATCAGTAGTCCACTGTGCAGTGATTGTTATGGCCTAACTAATGACTGAGAGGACTTGAATAGTTACCTGATTGGGGTCCCATCCAACCCACACTCGGCCACTGTGTGCAGCATCACCATTATTTATCCACTTCCAGTCGCACATAAGTGATCTTTGAATCAAGCTCTTCTTGATTTCCTTCACTTTAGTTTCTACAATACCTACTATTTGCAACTTTTGTTTCTTGATAAAATCCCTCACTTCCTGCTGTTTGAGGGCCTCATTGAGCCCTCTAATGTTCCAGCAACCCACTTTAATCATGATAAACCAATTGCGTAGAGAGCTGCTTGACTCCCATGGGTCCTGTTTCTGTTGCATAGTTGGTAAGCTGGGCTTGTGGAGCAAGGTCCTTGAGTTTATTGACAATTTCCTGCATTTTGTTCGTCACTGTGGGTGCTTCACTTGCTATCGCTGTGACCTCCAAAACTTCATTAGTAGGGTCTGTTGCATCACTTCGTCCCGTACCTAACCCCAATGTGCTGTCTCCCACTGGAACCAGTTGCATGTCATGTTGCTCTTCCTGTGAGCTGCTATCCAAATTTCCTTCTAAGCTAATGCCAGTATCCATTTCTGCGTCCACTCTTGGATTTTCAGGCCCAGTCTTTGGTAACTCCTTTGTGGTTCTTTCTCTTGGTTTGAATCTGTGCTTACCCTGGGCAATGGTCCATCCGTCTGCATCCTTCTGGGCATCCTGTTGTACATCATGTCGAGCGCTGGCCACATGTCTTCCCGTTGCTCGCCAGACCCGAGTCACTGGTTTATGGGTCTGCTTGGGGCATTGCTGCTTCGAGTGCCCAAACACTGCACATGTATAGCATTTAATCGGGACCCAGGCATACTCTACTTCAACCATTCTCATGATAGGATTATTAATTTCCACAGGGATTTCATTGGGCAGCTGATCATTGACAAGCACTTCAACGCAGACTCTAGCAAAAGCCAGTTTGGAGCCTTCCTCTGTGTTCTTATCTAGCATGATTGGGACACCAATGACACTCGCTATTTTTGGATTCCTTCTGGATTCCAGAGGAAGTGAGGGGCTTTCTTAAGCGTGATCCAGATAGGGACAGATTTGAGTTCATCTGCATCGTCTTCCATTGCGTATGTCCATGGCCTGATAATAAAGAGCCTACTCGCGATGTGTAAGAAGCCAGTCTCCAAAGCATTGTTCCTGTCTGCATCATCTTTGAACTTGAATACAAAGGTCCTCTCGCCATGGATAGTCATTTCAAAGTTCCTGGTGGCCCAAGCCCTGCATAGTGATTCCTTTACAAAGTGGTAAGACAATCTTTTCCCAACAAATCTACCAATAAGCAGCTTCTCGCATTCAGCCACACGTCCTGCAAACTCAGAGGTCTGGATCTGAACAACCTTTTTACCATTGACAAGGGTAGGCTGCACATATTTTAGTTTGGTAGCGCCTGCAAACTTCCCTAGCTTGAGTTTAGACGCCCAGGTACCTGTTTTGGAACTCTCTGCATTGGTTTCTTTATTGGATCCTGGATGTTCAACCAGGCCTTCAGTAATCTCGCAAGAACTCACATTAGATCCACAAGGAGCTCTGCCTGGTTCAGAAACCGAGCTTCGTGAAGCAATGCCACAGCTAGTAGATGAAATAAGATTTTTCTCAAGCAACACAGAACATATTTGTATCAGCAACAGCGCTAGTGAAGTCCTTACTAACATATACCAATTACTTCTGTGAGAATATTCATGTAGAATTAGGGAATATAACATGAATATTCTCGGAATTGTAACAGGAATATTCTCAATACAATCAATCAATTCCTAAATCAACTATCTTCTAACGATTGGTAATGACAGCAAGTCAACTCTCTTCAATACAACTATCACCCCCCGTCGAACTTTGGGTGTTGTAATGACATCAAATGAAGTTTGGAAGTACAAGAGGTGAAGCGAATTACAGTCTGAGATTTGGTCAAAAGATCTGCAAGCTACAACTCTGTAGAAATATGAGGAAGAATGATGTTGCCTTGGCGATAATGATGTAGAACAAGATGGCAGTCAATCTCAATGTGGTTCGTGCGCTCATGAAAGATTTCATTGTGTGAAATGTGAATGGAACTCTTACTGTCACAATAAATCCTGGTAAGATGTGTTTGCAAGACACCAAGATCACCAAGAAGACGTTGAAGCCAAACAATTTCAGCAGTGGTGTCAGCTAAGGCCTGATATTCAGATTCATCACTAGAGCAAGAAACAACACTTTGTTTCTTACTTTTCCAGGAAATGATAGAATCACCTAGAAAAACAAGAAAGCCAATTGTGGACTTGCGATCTGTCACATCCCCAGCCCAATAAACATCAGAGTAAGCAGAAAGTGTGGGAAAGGAAGAAGACGAAAGTAAGAGGCCACGATGGAGAGTGTCGCAAATATAACGAAGAATCCTGAGTACCGCAGAGTGATGCTCAGGGCGAGGAGAGGCCGTGAACTGCAAAACAATGTGGACAACATGGGCAATGTCGGGTCTGGTAATGGTCAAGTAGGTGAGCATTCCAACTAGCTGACAATATAGTGTAACATCTCGGAGAGGTACACCATCAGTAGGGCGAAGCTTAACATTAATGGCAAGCGGAGTATCAACAACTTTGCCATTAGAAAAATGAGGAATGGATAGAATCTCTGAAGCATATTTGATCTGAGAGAGAACATAGCCCTGCGAACAACAACCAACTTCAATACCTAGAAAATATATCAAATCACCAAGATCTTTCATTTCAAACTACTGAAATAGGAAAGTCTTAGTTTCAGAAATTTCCTTTAAGTCATTTCCCGTTAGGATCATATCATCAACGTATAGAAGAAGAATATGTCACCATGAGTACAATGCCGAATGAACAGGGGTGAGTCATTGGAACTCTGTCTAAAACCAAATGTGAGAATAGTCGACTGGAATTTCTCAAACCATGCGCATGGTACCTGTTTGAGACCATACAAAGCACGATGAATGTGACAGACTTGCCCAGGTAGATGAGGAAGACCGGGAGGATGATCCATGTAAACTTCTTTACGAAGATCGCCATGTAAAAAGGCATTTTTGACATCCATTTGATGTAATTCCCAACGACGAGAAGAAGCAACAACAATGATGGTACGAACCGTGGTCATGCAAGCAACATGCATGAGCATATGTTTCCTCATAGTCTAAACCATACTCCTAGGTATATCCTTTTGCTACAAGGCGAGTTTTGTGCCGTGCAATGGATCCATCGACATACCCAACTGCAACCAATAGTGGACTTTGCTCGAGGTAAAATAGTCAGTTCTCAAGTACGAGTAGATTCCAAAGCTTGCAATTCTTCTTGCATGGCTTGAGACCATTCATGATGCAAACTCGCTTCCTTATAGGTCTGAGGCTCATGGAGGTCTAAGTTAGTAGCAAAACAATGATAATTATCAAGAAAAGCAGGGGGATTGCTAGTACAAGTAGGGTAGCGAGAAGTTACCTGGGTAGGATCAATAGGTAGTGCAGGTGGATCACCCGACAAAGAGTCAGTAGGCAGCACAGGTGGATCATCTATCGACGGAGAGGATGGGGAAGTAGGTAAGAAAATAACATCTGAAGGGGACAACTTTGAGGGGAAAAATCAATATATCAGACTGAGGGAGGAGACCGAGGGCGCAGAAGATAAACATAAGGAATGGATTCCAAAAAGACAACATTACGTGATATATGAATGTGTTTGTATTGAGAATATATTACGAATATCCTGATTGATTGAGAATATTTGTATTAGGAAAGTTGCTTATAGAGTCAATATTGTATAATAGTTTTAAGGAAATTAGCAGATTATATTGTGAATATTCTCACAATATTCTCTGGATTAGTTTGTATATAAACAGGTGATTGTGAATGAGAAAGATAACACAATACACACAAATCATTTCCTTTGTGTCTAACAATTTATCATGGTATCAGAGCCAGTCATACGAGTATCATAAAGGGAGAACAGGTACCTGATCGAAACCTCTTTGAATGAAAAGGGTTTCTTTGAATAAGAAGGAACGCAGAAGAAGAACCTCGGCCTGATCGACGAACCTGTGCGATTCAGATCTGAACTGATTCAGATCTGATTGAAACTCTAATCAATCCTGATCGAAGCTCCAGGAACCTGATCGAAGCTCCAGGAACCTGATCGATCCTAATCGATTCTAATCGATCCTAATCGAAAAACCGAACCTTTCGGCTTCCATTGCCGAACTAAACTAAACCTTCCTTACTCTGTCTCTGTAGAAGAAAAGAAACCACCATCATCATCAAACCAACATAGATCATCATCGCCATCAGAAATCATCTCGATCATACAAAGATCAATTCATCATCATACAAAGATCAATCACTGATCAATCATCATCGTTGAACAATCTTCATCAACATTGAAATCTAACCGGTCAATCGGTGCAATCGAATCGATCATCAGATCCATCAACACAGATCGATGAACTCATATCATTTCTGATCTTCAACAATATTACACAACAATAAGGCCACCATCAAGCATAAATCGAACACCATCAATCTCCTCGCCTTGGTCGTCACCGGCTATTAACAGAGACGTGAAGAAGTGGAAGAAGACGTGAAGAAACCACAGACTCCTTTCTCTGTCTTCTTCCTCTCATTTCTCTGTCTCAGCGAGAAGAGATCAGCAGAAGCAGCTTTCCTTCTTTCTGCGTTTCTCTGTAAATTTTTTTTTTGTTTCTCTGTTTGTGTAATGCATCAGTAAAAGAAAGAAAAGAAACGAAAAAAAAAAAAAAAAAAAACATCTCTGTTTCTCTGCGTGAGGAGCAGTCAGAGCTGCAGCTTTACTTCTTTCTGCGGTATTTTGAAATTTTTTTCTGTACAACTTTGATACTTTCTGCGGCGGTTTGAGATTTCTCTGTGAACACCGCTCATGGCTGGCGGTGCCAACGCTGCTCAGACAAGTTCTTCTGGGGCAGAAGTGACTGAGACAAATGCATCTCCACTGCCCGGGCTGAATACCACCCAGTGGCAGACACTTCTCCAAATGCTGGGCGGGTCAAAATCCGCAACGACCGATAAGATGATTGGTACGCCTTGGATTATTGACACGGGAGCTTCGAATCACATGACTGGCACGATCGGGGATCTCTGTGACTTAAGGGAGATTGCTCAATGTCCCGTGGGATTGCTAGATGGGAGTAGCGCTATCGCCACTAAGGAGGGGACGATCCTTCTTGACAGAAATTTCTGTTTGCAAAATGTTCTTTATGTGCCAGGGCTAACTTGCAATTTAATTTCTGTGTCGCAATTGACTGATCATTATAACTGTTTTGTCCAATTCACTAATGATCTGTGTGTTATACAGGACCGCACTTCGAGGATGCTGATTGGTGCGGGTGAACGACGCGATGGACTCTATTACTTCCGGGGGCTGCCACAGGTTCACGCAATAAAGGCCAATAGTGCGGTGTCTCTTGATCTATGGCACCAGCGACTGGGTCATCCATCTCTACAGGTAACAAAGTTAGTTCCCGACGTCAGTTTTAGTGAAAAGAAAAATCGCTTGAATAAAAACTGTGACGTCAGCCAGAGGGCAAAGCAAAGTAGAGATAAGTTTCCTGTTAGTGAACATAAAGCTTCGACTATTTTTGAACTTATTCACACTGATTTATGGGGACCTTATCGAACAACTTCTTCTTGTGGTGCTTCTTATTTTTTGACCATTGTTGATGATTTTTCCCGTGCTGTATGGATTTATTTACTTGTTGATAAGAAAGAGGTCTCCCGTACTCTTCAAATGTTTTTCTCGATGGTTAAGAGACAATTTGATAAAGAGGTAAAAATTTTGAGGAGTGATAACGGCACTGAATTCACTTGCCTGCGACAATATTTTCTTGATCATGGGATTGTTTTTCAAACGTCCTGTGTGGGAACACCTCAACAAAATGGACGGGTTGAACGGAAACACCAACATATTTTGAACGTAGCCCGGGCGCTGCGTTTTCAGGGCTCTCTTCCTATTGAATTTTGGGGAGAATGTGTGTTGACGGCTGGATACTTGATAAATAGGACTCCCTCCTTGGTCTTGAATGGGAAAACACCTTATAGTGTCTTGTATGGCAGCACACCAACTTACGATCACTTGCGCATTATGGGGTCCTTGTGTTATGCGCATGTGCAGACGGGGGATAAGTTTGCCAGTAGAAGTCGAAGGTGCGTCTTTGTTGGGTACCCTTATGGAAAAAAGGGGTGGCGTTTGTATGACTTGGAGAAACAAGATTTCTTTGTTTCTCGTAATGTTGTATTCTCGGAAGGAGTTTTTCCCTTTGCAGATAATTTTAATTTAGACCACGATGGTCTGCCTAATATCGAGGCGGTTCAAGAGGACTTTGAGGAGACATCTACGCCTGTTTTGAGGGGGGGTGCCGATGAGTGTGTACAGCCGGATAGTACTGCTGGGCAGTCGGCTAGTGCCGAGGAGTTTGTTCAGCCAAATAGGGCTGCTGGGCAGTCGGTGTGTGCCGAGGATGGGGCAAATGCTGGTGTCGAGGCGTTTGTACAGTCGGATGAGGCTGCTGGGCAGCCGGTTTGTGCGAACCAGGAGGACAACCCGAACGCAAGTTAGGAAGATGTGTTGGGCAGGGGTCACCGCAGAAGACAAGCCTCGATACGACTCCGTGATTATGTTACTCATACCATTCGGAAAATGAGTCCATCCGTACCTCCTTCACCCGTACCACGACATTCCTCAGGTACATCCTATCCCATAGCACATTATGTGAATTGTGATAATTTTCTATGCGACATAGACATTTTCTTGCAGCCTTGACAACAAATCGGGAACCTGTGTGCTATTCTGAGGCCGTGAAAGACAGCCGCTGAAGGGATGCCATGCGACGAGAAATTGAGGCTCTTGAGATTAATGAAACCTGGGTTGTAACAGAATTGCCACCAAGAAAGAAAGCTCTCGGATGCAAGTGGGTATACAAAATCAAGTATAACTCTGATGGTACCATTGAGCGATTGAAGGCTCGGCTGGTTATTCTTGGGAATCATCAAATTGAAGGAGTTGATTATACAGAGACTTTTGCTCCAGTAGCTAAGATGGTTACAGTACGGGTCTTTCTTGCCGTTGCGGCTGCCAAGAATTGGGAAGTCCATCAGATGGATGTTCATAATGCATTTCTACATGGTGATCTTACGGAGGAGGTATACATGAAATTACCACCTGGTTTTCAGGTGGGGACTTCTGGAAAGGTGTGCAAGCTTAGGAAATCATTATATGGGCTGAAGCAGGCACCCCGATGCTGGTTTGCTAAACTGTCAACTGCTTTGAAGAATTATGGTTTTCGGCAATCTTATTCAGATTATTTTTTGTTCACTCTACAAAGAGGTGCGGTTCAGCTCAGTGTTCTTGTCTATGTCGACGACCTTATCATCTCTGGGCGTAATCCGGGGGATATACAGAAATTCAAGGATTACCTCAGTGTTTGTTTCCATATGAAGATCTGGGTCCTTTAAAGTATTTCTTGGGGTTGAAGTGGCACGCGGACCAGATGGGTTTGTGCTTTGTCAACGCAAATACGCGCTAGATATCATCTCTGAGGCCGGATTGCTAGGGGCAAGGCCCGCGGCGGTGCCATTGGAACAGAATCATCGACTTGCCTTGTCCAAGAGTCCAGAGCTCGCTGACCCGGAGCCTTACCGTCGCTTGGTGGGACGGCTAATTTATTTGTGTTTCACTCGACCCGAATTATCTTATAGTGTTCATGTTTTATCTCAATTTATGCAACATCCTCGGGCAGACCAATGGGAAGCTGCTTTGCGGGTGGTTCGGTACTTAAAAGGTAATCCAGGTCAAGGTATACATTTGAGTAGTAAGTGTGACTTGCAGTTACATGGGTGGTGTGACGCTGATTGGGCCGGATGCCCTTTGACTCGGCGGTCCCTCACCGGTTGGTTGGTGTTCCTTGGGAACTCGCCGGTATCTTGGAAGACAAAGAAGCAACATACAGTATCCCGCTCCTCCGCAGAGGCGGAATATAGGTCTATGGCTATGACTACATGTGAGTTGAAATGGCTTAAAGCTATTTTAGCTAGCCTCGGGATGCCTCACACACGTCCTATGTCTCTTCATTGTGATAGTCAGGCGGCTCTCCATATATCTCAAAATCCTGTTTTTCATGAACGGACAAAACATATTGAGGTCGATTGTCACTTTGTCCGTGATGAAATTGTTGCTGGACATATAAATCCCACATTTGTCCCATCCAATGAGCAACTCGCTGACATTTTCACAAAAGCATTGGGCAAACGACAATATGAGTATCTACTTCGCAAGTTGGGCATACGGGATCTCCATGCACCAACTTGAGGGGGGGTATTGAAAATATATTACGAATATTCTGATTGATTGGGAATATTTGTATTAGGAAAGTTGCTTATAGAGTCAATATTGTATAATAGTTTTAAGGAAATTAGCAGATTATATTGTGAATATTCTCACAATATTCTCTGGATTAGTTTGTATATAAACAGGTGATTGTGAATGAGAAAGATAACACAATACACACAAATCATTTCCTTTGTGTCTAACAATTTATCAGCTTGGTTTCTGGGTCATAACAACGTTAGCCTCTTTGCTCTATGCCATACCCTACAAAGATGCAAATGTATGATTTGGGAGACAATTTGAAATGTAGAATTAGGAAATATAACAGGAATATTCTGGGGAATATAACATGAATATTCTCAATACAATCAATCAATTCCTAAATCAACCATCTTATAACGGTTGGTAATGACAACAAATCAACTCTCTTCAATGTAGCTATCAACCTCGACCGAATGTTCATGTTATACTCAATGGTGTTGATGACACGAAGTTTATTTACAATCCAGAATCTGGTCCAAACTTTCAGAAAAAAAAAAAAAAAAAACATGGAATACCTGCTAATGCAAGTATTGTTATGGGTGTTGCAGGAGGTTGGCGAGAGACAAAGGGCATCCACTTCTATATGAAGCATTTTCATTGATAAGTAATGAATACCTTGGCATATATTTGCTAGTAGCAGGAACATGTCCATGGGGAAAATGTTATGCCCATCTAGGACCAAGTGTGAAAGTACTAGGTGCATTAGATCCCTCACAATTGAGTGAGTCTTATAATGCTCTTGATGTATTTGTGAACCCAACTTTGAGGCCACACGGGTTGGATCTTACATTGATGGAAGCCATGCAATTTGGGAAACCGGTGTTGACACCTAATTATCCAAGCATTACAGGGAATGCGGTTGTTGATGAGAACTGTGGTTACACATTTTCGCCTAATGTAGGGGCTTTTGCGGAGGCATTGAAGTTGGTAATGAAGGATGGGCAAGAAGTGTTGCATAAGAAGGGGATGGCAAGCAAGGCGTTTGCATCATCAATGTTCACTGCAAATTAGATGGCATCGTCTTATGAACGGTTCTTCCTCTGCATGAAGAATGATATGTATTGCAGATATCTTCTTCCCACAAATTGTTAAATAAATTTTCTCACTTTGCCATTGTAATATGGGACGGGATCCTGAGACTCAAATTTTTTACTCACATACAAACCCAAATAATTGTTGTTGATCCTACGGTTGATAATAACAAACAAAGCTAAAAATATTAGTTTCTTAAAAAATAAAATACAAACCGAGAATCCATTATTTCTTTTCTCTCTTGCTTTCCCTCTTCTTCTTCTTCCCTACGTATGTTAAAATAAAATACAAACCGGGCTTAGTTTTGTAAGGTTTCAATATCCCATAAATAAATAAATAAAACTCTCATAAAATTCACGAGAGAAAATGGAAAAAAAAAAGGAAATCTCTTATAAAAAATGTTCTGATGGGTGCAATCTCTCATACAAACCGAGTTCAGTTTTGTAAGGTTTTAATGAATTCGAAGAAAAACAATGAGTAAATACATCACTTTCAATTCTTCAATGTTTCAAAATTTAAGCAACAGAGAGACCAAAAAATAAAAAGAGGGTTCTGGGCTGTAGTGCAAGAATTTCGGCTTAGAAAGGGCGATTTGGGGCGATTTCAGAGGCATTTCGGTCTTTGGCCGAAATCTAATCTCCACCGTCCATTATCTGTGGGACTGCATCCTAGCCATCGCCTGGTGGCGGCTAGGGCAACCACGGAGACAACCCTCGGCGGCTCAGCCACCTTTTGCCGGCAGAGCATCGCTTTTCGGGTCGCATCACGCCGTTTCAGGCCGATACGGGCCGAAACTGGCCGATACGGGCCGATACTGGCCGTTTTGGGACGTTCTTGCGGTCACAAGGCAGACGACTCGTTTTGGCCGAGGTACAGAACGGGTTTCGGTTGCAGTGACTCTTCCCCAGCCACCGATACGATCTGAGACAGGCTTTGGTGCATTGCTACGGTTCGTAACACACTGTTACGACTTTGTTGATCCTGTTTTCGAAGAGTTAACACTGGCATCGATTTGGATGTGATGTTGGCGCCTTCTGCCGCCACTCCTCCCCAAATGCTGGGGAGAGCCGGCAATGGGGGACCTGTGGAAGGAGCGGTCAAGCCCTCTTTTGCTCAAATATTGGGCAAAATTTTGATTAATGACATTGTGGAGACTCCGGTTGAAGGTACTAAATTTCGTAAAGAGGGAGATCCAGCAATTGGCATTACGGCAACGGATGAAGTCCGTGGGGAGGAGTTTATGGAAAACATGTGATCGTCTTAAAATTCTCTAGCTACCGCCCCACTTTGGAAGACATTCGAGATTCGATTCACAGAACTTGGGGAATTTTGGGCGATTTCTCGCCTGGATTACTCAATCAACGACATGTGTTAGTTCGTCTTCACTCGGCGGAGGAAGCCAAAAAAGTGTTGTCTCGGGATTCATTCTTGATTCGTGGTGTTCGCTTCAAAGCTTTCCGTTGGCATGATGGATTCAGCTTGAAGGAGGACCCCATCTCAGTACCACTATGGGTAGAGTTGCCTAACTTACCTTTACATCTTTTTCATCCCCCTATTTTAAAAGCAATTGTCAATTCTTTTGGTGATTATTTGAGAATGGATGACCATACTAGATGTTTATCGCGTCCGAGCTTTGCCCGAGTGTGTGTGGAGATGACCTTGGCGGATAAATTACCAAACAGAGTTTGGATTGATAGGTCCAATAATAGAGGTTTCTGGCATAAGATAGAATATCCAGGTTTCAAATATTGTGACTTTTGTTCCTTGCTCGGGCATCAGGAAAGTGTTTGTCGCAAGAAGCTAGGCATTAAGGGCGGTGGCCGGGTTTCAGAACTAGGTAATGTTGAGAATGTAGCCAAATCAAAGACCGAATGTAACAATACCAGGCAACAATATGTTCCAGTGATCAGAAAAGGAAATTCTTCGAACTCGGAAGTGGGTGTGAGTGGAACAAAAAATAGCAAAGGCGAGGAGATTTCGGACGGAGACGGGGATAGAAAGCAGGTGGCCATTGACCCGGTTAAGGTGGGTTTGTCCAACACTTTTGAAGCATTGATGGAGAATATTGAGCAAGATGAAGGTCCTACAGCGGAATTACAAATAGCGGGTTACAAATTAGAGCATGCTAAAACCAGGGTCCAGCATGAGTCTACGGAGGAATGCCTACTAGAGGCGGGGTATACAACTTCAGAAATTGATAATGTTCTTGGACAACAACAAAAGTTACCCCTACACGAAGATGAGATAAATCCGGAAACAAAGGACAATCCTTCTATTCAAAGTGCAGCGTCGCCAACTGTGACGAATGATTTCATATGTGAAACTCAGTTTGGGCAAACTGTTTCAGAGTCGCAGAAGCCAGTGCTCTACCCTTCAAGAGGGGCCATGATTTCTCCTCAGCCACCGATCTGCCTCAAGCCAGAGGCCATGGTCTCGCCCAAGCCAGCGCCATGCACCAAGGCTGTGGACGTAGCTTGCGTCAATGTCGCGCCATGCACCACACCAGAGAACAGAGTCTCGCCTCAGCCAGCGCCCCACAACAAGGCAGTGGAAGTGGCCTTGCCCCAGCATACGCCCTGTACCAAGACAGGGGTCGAGGTTTCGCCTCAGCCAGCGCCCTGCAACCCATTTATCGGTGCTACTAGCACAGAGCTAGGGGATGCTATACAGAGTCAGCAAGTGCAGGAATTCTCGGATGATGATTTGCAGTCTCTGCTCAGGTTAAAGGGACATTTTGACAAATATGCTATCAAAACTTCCCCGGATTATAAAAGAGTCAGAGACAATTTGAATCAGGCTATATCTTTGTTCAGAGAAAATAGGATTCTTCGACCGCCGACATTTGACCTCAGTACACTCGAATGTTCTAGTGAGGATAGTGATGACGTCAACTAAGAATCTGAGCTTGAGCCACAGGTAGCGATCAGTGATTTGGCTTTAGGGGCTATGTCAGACGGACAGATGAATAAGAGGCGCCACACCAAAGATATCAGCATTTGTCCCCGAAAATCCAATAGGGCTAGGACAATAACCAAAAGGTACAAAGACTGATCTTGCCTAGGCTTATATTGGTGCATCCTATCTTTTGTAAGGCTTTGTTTCGGCTTTTTAGTTATCCCTTTTGGGCCAGTCATGTAGCCTTCGGGCGTGGTTTTTTATTTGAATAAATTGGATGTTAAAAAAAAAAAAAAAAAAAAAGAGAGAGAAGAATGTAGGGAAGAAGAAGAGGGAAAACAAGAGGAAAAAAAGGAATTTTCAATTTGTATTTATTTTAGCACACGTAGGGAAGAAGAAAAGGGAAAGCAAGAGGGAAAAAAAAAAGGAAATTATGGATTCTAAATTTGTATTTTTATTTATTTATAGAAAACTACTCATTTTAGCTTGTTGTTATTATCAACCGTGAGATCAAAAACAATCTAAAGGCCAATCATTTGGGTTTGTATTTGAGTAAAAAAAACATAAGTCTCATAATCCCATCCCTTGTAATATTAGTATATGAAAAAAAAAAAAATTTACATTATTGGGTTTTAGTACACAATAACAGATGTAGGGAAGATCTATGGCTAGGCTGGAACATCCTATTCTGTAAGTATTGAATGGATGTGCATGTGTCCATCTTTATTTGGTTTGAGGTCCTTTATTGATGTTTCTTTGTTTGTAGTTTTACACAAGGTCCACTAGCTAAGTAAGCTTTATTATGCAACACATAGGAATTTATTTATGAATATGGTTTATTGTACTTTGAGCTTGATAAATGCTCTGAAATGTTCAATCTCAACAATTTTCAAGTTAGGCAGATTCAAGGATCAATTATAGTGGTGTGCTACATAGGATGACCAAAAAAAAAAGGAAGTTACCATGCTAGGTAATATATTATAAGGTTTTCATATGTTTATGGTGCCCAAGGAGTTGATTTTACATATTTGGTTATAACATTCTCGGTCTGACACCCTGAGCATGGCTCTAATTTGGAAGAACGTGAAAAACAATCTTTAACATAGTGATAAAAATTACTTTGGTTCGAAATAACCATTACTTGTATTAGTTTTCTAAGAGAATGTTCACGATAAAGAGGGTTAAAAAAATAGTTATTTTGGCTAGACATGCGAGACTATTTGGAGTCTAGCTTTGCCCAAATGAATCAAGCAAGCCTATACACATTTCTAGCAATTGACTGGCCAAAACCTCAAATTCTATGAGCTTAGCCATCCATTGGAGAATAAAAATGCACCCTTCAAGCTCATTAAAATCTCAAATTTCGCTTTAGAGCTTACCCACTGGAGATGTTATGATGAAGTGACAACTAAATGTTTGATCTACGATGTGAAACGCGAAGAAAGTTTGCTGAATCAAGCAATTAGCATCAAAATAAATGTACCTAAACCAGGGCCAGCCCTGAGATTCGAGGGGCCCAAACCCCACTCAACAATGTACATACCCTGCGCGACCAACAAGCTCACACAAATATTGTTCATTCCACTCTTCCCTCTTAACGTAGTAGAGATAAGCAACAATCTTTCCTTCAAATCGAACCGAACCGAATCGAACCGAACTGAATCGAACCAATCCAAAACGAATTTAAAAAATAAAAAGTTAAAATGGGGAGAAGATGGAAAATCCATAGAAGTTGCGATTAGAGTTGACAACTTCTTATCCTCTCATATATCAAACTTGGATGGAATCAATGTCACAAATGACTCACTTCCACACTCTTACCGTCTTTTCGTTGCATACGAATTAAAGCTTCTCCCCTATTTCTTTCCCCACTTGTTTTTTGTTCTTGGCCTCCACCCAACTTCAAGATTGAAAACAAAAGAAGCTGTCTTTCTCACCTAAAAGGAATTGATCTTTTTTTGTTTTACTAGCAACCTTAAGTGATGAAGATATTAGATTATCTTCATTGACAAATATTTATGCTTTTTGTGGAAACCTAGTATGGTGCACTAACCAGCTTAATGGGACACTCTACACTACACTCCATATCTTAGAATCAACCAAATCTTGGATACCAAATAGAAAAAAAAAAAGAAGGGGGGTCTACTTTTGCTTTTTATACAAATTGACATCTAATGCGTTATCCAGTTCAATTGACTCTTTGTCTGAGTAAATGATGTTGATAAATATGAGGTGAATACATACAAAATTACCTTTAATGTAGTTCATGCGCCATTGATACTTGATTTTGATCTAACCTGACATTGATATTCAATAGCAAGTGGTCATTTTGATTTATATTAAGGTAAAGGTTTGGCATGCACTACACCAAAATTGCATCTTTGTAACAACTCCCAAAACAATAATATTTTTGAGCTATAACAATTCACAAAACAATTTTACACATTTTCACAAACAAAGTGATACAATAATTGTATCACCATGAATAATATATGGTCCTAAAAGTAATACTATTCATGGTGATCCAATTTATTGTATCAATTTTTTTGTGTAATTATTTTTCATTTTTTTGACTTGAAATTGTTTGTAGGATTGTAACAGCTCACAAGTGTTACTGTTTTGGGAGTTGTTACAACAAAAATGTTAGGAAACCATGATTTTGTAACCATGGTGACGTGGCATGATCTTGAAAGGATAATGAAATCTCCAAAGTGTTTATGTGTATCTCGAGGTTGTAAAAAACATTCTCTAACAATGCCACAACATCTTGGTTCCCTAGCTCACTGTTGTTATAAATATGCCAATTTGGTGTAGTGATGGTCCTCAAAATTAAGTTTGCTTTATGAAATTATAAACAAAAATTGGATATTTTCACTACCTACATTTTTCTTTTTGCCTACATTTAAAATGAATAGATAAAAGTTGATGATTGGTAGACCGGATGAGATGTAAGGTTGAACACCGGAGTAATAAAATCTCAATCATTATAACACACAAATACAGTTGGATTAACGTGCAAAATCAACATATGATCATTGCCATATTAGCCATTTATGGCTAGCTAGTGCGAAAAACAGTACTTGGAAATGAAGAAAGAACTAAGGCAAAAAACAAAAGAAGCAGAACTATGTTTGCTAATTATGATAGAAGACAATGCCACATTCCTTTCATGGTTAGAAAAAAATGGGCTTACAGCTAAAGATACACCAGCTTAGGATAATGTTGGAGGCAGTGTATGGTGCTGGCCATCAGGACCTCCTGGTGAGACTCTGTCGGGGCTGACAGCTATTGCCATTCTTCTTCTTTGATCATACTCATCTTTTGAAAAATGAAACCCTAGTTGACCCAAAATAAGTCGACTATCAATCAATGGCTTGGTACTCAAATCCTTAGGATAAACACGAGCCACGGACTTTACCGTAAAAAGCATCAGGATCACTAAAAACAATGTAGATGGCACATTTGAATGAGGCATTTCTCTCTGAGCTATATTATGTCTATGCAACAAAACCTTACTATGAAGAAGAAGAAGAAGAAGATTGTATGTAAGGTGGAGATGGTTGAGCTAAGAAAATGTGGATGAATTAATGAAGCAAGCAACATTGTAGGGCAATGGTGGCCCAATTTATAGAGTAGTGCTAAGTAGAGAGAATGGATTGTGATAGTGGGGACAACATGAAAATTGGAATGTTATTAATTCATCGATAATAGACAAATTTATCCAACTCCTCACAATTTGTCATGGTGTCTACGTGTATTGTTTTGCCTTCATTAGGGCACCACTAGCCTTAAAGATATGTATTGTCGGCCTCTTCCATTTTCTTAAACTTTTCCAAAGCTTCTTCCTCATTCATATTATTTATGTTCCAACCTTCAAGAGTTTGGTTCCTGCAAATCTTCTTTACTGTAACTAATTCTCATTCTTCCTAGCCTCCTCATCATTGGAGCTTTTACTTGATACTTAAAAGATGGGGTTGATAGGGATGAACTAGGGGCGGAGCCAGGAATTTGATTTGACCCGAGTTGTTAATCACTTTTAATTGTGATTAAAGTGATTAAATAATACTGATATATATTTTAAATATAAAATAAAATCTAAGTTATAAATACCGTAGAAGCGCTACACAAACCAAAATGCAAAGTTACAAAACAAATGACTAATATTGGAAACAACAAATTTTCGTGGTTCATCAAACTTGCATATGTTCACGGGGCAAAGAGAATATATTCAATATTAAGATAGAAGAATACAAATGGAGAGAGAGTCTCTTACACAATGTATACACATATCTGAATGGCACCACACATATACGTGGAGTACGTATATCACACGCTTTCTCTCCTTACTTCTCTCTCTCTCACACACACAAAAAGGGGGAAGGACCCAACTCATACGGAGAACACCATTTTATTCACAAGACCTGATGTGGTCTTTAAATAGAGTGAGAGAGGCGGCTGAAGAATTTCCAACACCTCTTCTCCCTTCCATTATCTTCTTCTCCAAGCTTGCTCATACCAAGCTACTGCCACATTCTACAAGTTGTCCAGCTTCTTCTTGTTGCTTCTTAATAAAGAGAAGGCGGCTCAATGGCCGCAAATTAGGCCAGCAAGGAGCCTATTTAATCTTCTTTTTACAACTTTTTTTCTTTTTGTTACGTGTACTTGACCGTTTGGCTCGGCTGCACCAGCTTGAGTTTATATATTTAACTTATAAAAGTTACTTAGTGTACCCAACCACTAATTGTTAACCCTAAAACAACAATACTTAATTACTAGGAGTTATTTCTTTCGAGCAACTATACAATGGATTCACAAGTCCAATTATTGAAATACAAAAATGTCATTGAAAAAAAAAATAGACGTAGTTCTAACTTCTAAGAGCATTGCAATAGTTGTGAATAAAATATCTCTAAATCTAGCACACATTCAATGTACATGTATAAACCCAATTTCAAATGTCATATTTATTATTATTATTATTATTTACTCAAATAAATAAGGGCACCAAATAAAATTGTTTTCATAAAAAAAAAAGGTAAGTTGGTGTTACACATTTTAAGTTGGTGCAACAAAGAATTGGAGCAATCGAGCCAAATCGTCAGATACACATAACAACTTCCTAAAAAAATTATTACTATCCCCGATGAGCCCACTAATGGCCTTTGGATGGTCTCCCACTTATACCACCCCTTCTGAAAAACACACTCCAATAGGTGGTACAAAGCATCAGGGGCGGATCTAGGATTGTAGACAAAGGGGGGCAAAAAAATTATTGATAATTTAATTCTTAAAAGAAATAGATAAATATGATTAAAATAGAGTTTTAAAAGTGTTACAAGATAAACATACATAATGAGTCAATGTAGATGCGCAATAGATTTAGGTAAAAGCTCTATGCGGGTTCTCATGTTCTGGTAATGCTACATAATCACCTCATCATCGATGCCATTAAATATATCTTTCTCAACATATGTAACCAAACTATCTGTCATCCATTAATCTCCCATATGATTATGTAATCAATTCTTAACAATCTTCATAACAGAAAAACTTATCTCGACACTAGCAGTTGCAACTGGTAGTATTAAGGCTTAAGTAATAAGCCAATATTCATATTAAAAAAATGCTATCCCAGATTCCCAAATTCTTAAATTATCAAATTTGTAATGTAAATCAATAATTAACACATGAAAGAAAATGAACCTCACCAAATACCAAGAACTTGAGATAATGACATTTTCAGCAGATGAAATTAAATACTCACTTAAGCTTCAATGATCAAATACCCACTTTGTCAAAGCCTAAACAAATAAACAAATTAAATTAAATTAAAAATCAAATATGAAACTCTCCTGTATAAAGATGATAAATCAGATGCTTAAACAAACGTGAAATACCTCACCAGAACTTAAAGAAATATGGAACAAAATAAACGAATTTACCCCCTTGGATTTTTCTATCTCTTTCTTTGATTGATTAGAATAATATTTTGAATAAATTTAATGAAAAGAAGTCATTTCATCTCTGTCTCTTTTTTATTTTTTATCAAACCCAACCCCATACGGCCAAACCAAACCCACTTCCAGTCTCTGAGAAAATGAGACTGATATCTCTGAGTCACTCAGCTCACTCTTCATCTCAACTCACTCTTCATCTCTGAGAAAGTGAGACTCTGATATCTCTCTCATTTCTCAATTTGTTTTCATCAGTCTCAGAGAGATCGAGATCGAGTTTGTTCGAGTTTGATTTCATCAGATTCAGAGAGATCGAGAGGTCGAGATCGAGATTGTTCGAGTTTGCTTTCATCAGATTTGGAGAGATCGAGTTTGTTTTCTTCAGACTGAGATCGAGTTTGTTTTCATCAGACTCAATGAGATCGAGATATCGAGTTTGTTTTCATTAGAGACTCAGAGAGATCGAGTTTTTATCAAAGATTTTAAGTTTGTTTCATTATTAGACTCTGAGGCGGATCCAGGAGAGATCGAGTTTCTGATCTTTTTCGATTTTCTGATTCCATGATCTCTCTTTGAGATCTTTCTTTATCTCTCTTTGATCTCTCTCGAGTTTCTGATCTCTCAAAGTTGATTCATTGTTTCAATTTTGG
Source organism: Berberis thunbergii (assembly GCA_003290165.1). NCBI lineage: Eukaryota > Viridiplantae > Streptophyta > Magnoliopsida > Ranunculales > Berberidaceae > Berberis > Berberis thunbergii. Next base: position 112,655 of record QNQO01007471.1, on the reverse strand, counting down.
ATCGCCAAAAAGGGAGATAGAGACCCAAGGTAAGAAGAGATGTTAAAGCTTAAGGTGATTTTGTTGTTGTCCACTTGTCCTGTTGATTTCATTTAGAACCCATAATCAAACAAACTCACATTGTTTTGCAAGGATGGAGAAGAAGCTATTGTTGAGGACCGAAGGCGTGAAGGCAGAGATTAGAGGCGGCGACTCAAATTTTTTTCTTCAATTGTGATATGTGATCTGTGATTGTAATTGTTGGTTTTATAAGAGGGGCAACATAAAAATTTCTAAGGGAGGCAAGATTGAAAATGTATAAACTTTGATAGATTTTTTTTCAAAGCCTAAGACCCCCTTACCCAAGCTGTAGATCCGCCCCTGCAAAGCATGGACCTTGAGTTCATGGTATAAATCTATCGCTTTTTCTTAATGTCAAGGGAATGCACGAGGAAATGGGCGAGGGAGGGGTGTAACGTTTCATCCCCTCGAGATGCGCACCTTCGTGAATTTTGAGGGGGATGAGTGGTAACACTCCCCCTCACCCATTTCCTCGCACGTTCCCTCGATGCGTAGAAGGGCTCATAAATCTATACCATATCTTTATACCACAAGATTTACAAATTTGACCTAACGGCTCTAGGTAATAACAATACTAAGTGTGTCGGCCTTCCTATGTCCAACTATTTGGTGCCTTTGATGCATGATGAGCTTGTTTGGTCATTTTGTGTTTCTTTCCGAGTGTTGTTTAAGTCATATTTGCAAGCATTTGTAATGGCTAAACAAAATGCTAGTGGCAATGTCATCAATCAAGTTAGACAAAGCGTCATACGAGCATTCAACTTTTCTCGACAAGAAGATGAAAGGCTCTGTAAGAAAGTGCGCTAGGAGCCTAGGACCCAATGAGTTAGGCTACACGATGTGAATGGTCTACTTTTGATTTGCAATTCTAGAGAAGTTAATCTGCCATTGTGTTTGATTTTTTTTTCACATCAAACTACCAATAATTAAAAACTCAAAGATTCTCGAGGTTTGAAAACCTAGTCTAGTTTAGGGGTGAGCATCGCATCCCGCAATCTTGATCCCATCTCAATTTTTCCGGATCTTATTGGGATTGATCAATGACATTTCAATCCCATCCCGTCCCGATCTAGAGTGAGATAAGATCGGAATGAAGATTTTCAATCTCACCAATACCGTCCCATTCCAAAATGATTTTTTAAATATTTAATATGAATAATTTTAATATTAGCCATGAAATCATCATAGTTGTTTTGATGTTATCATGTTCAGAGTTTACTATAAATGACTCTTCATGTACATAAGTCTATTTGGCCATAAGTAAATAGAGAGTTGTAAAGAAAACATGGTTCTAATTATAGATGAAAGTTGAGTTGGTAAATGAGTTCATGAATAAAATAAGACCAATGATCTCACCGTCAAACTCATATCTGTCAATGGTGTTGTTGCTATTAGCTAGTTCAGTATTTGTTAAAGAAAAGTAGAAGCTTAAATGAATATCACTAATTCATGCACATGGAAGAACATTTGTGTAAATTACACAGCATAGCATGATTAAGCAAACTAAAATACTATAGTAAAAGTATCTTTATAATAAGTTTGTCTATCTGATTACAAAATACAAAGCTGTAGTGTCTTTAAACTGGATCTTTTACTGCAAAAACATGACCAAGTGCTACACTTCATGGATCGTTAATACTATATTGTGGCTATCCATTTATGCAGCTGGAGCATAGTCATAGCCACCATCATCGTCATCATCACCATCAGCCTTCAATGAAGCAGTCGGAGCTGAGATAGTCTTAACTATGTATTTTATTTCCTCCAGGAACATGGTCATATTCATAGTCTTCATTACCATTCATCTTGCACAATAAATCTTGTAAGTGAATCCATGTTTTTTACTACTTTTCTTCTTACCATCAGCCCAATTGTTTTAGTTCTGTTTTGTTTAATTAAATCCCGTTGATCTCATCTCGTCCTATCCCGAACCTGTTTGGGATGGGATGAGGTATGTCTCGTCTTGATTCCGAAGAAATGGTAAATTTTAGAAGATTGAAATCAAAACTTGGTTTCTTGTTGAAATTCGGATTTGGGATTAAATGGAGAATTTTAAAGACTTCAAAACTTTGTCGAAGTCTTGGCTTGACAATGAATTTGCTAACAAGCTTAATATTGAAACTTCGAATACTCTATGTCATGCAAGTTGAAAGTAAAGCGTAGATTTTAGGGAATGAACCATACAAGAATGAAAATGTAATTGTAAAGAGAAAATAAAAAGGACAATATTACACAAGACAAGATAGAACGAGATTCACTTAAATTGACGTTTGCCCTGATTAGTTAGTTCCTTGATGGAAGGGTAACATATGCTACTAACTTTTCTAAATGAGTTATCCCCGAACCAGAGTAGAAAACTCGCTCTAACAAGATTGTCTATCACGAAACCACAACCACGATCTCATAAGGCCAAATAACAACGGATTTCGACAAGAGATAACACTTGATGTTATTTATTTTCCTGTACAAAGCATTTCTAATATAGACTAATTAGGGAAATTTGAAACTCGAAATTCTCGCTTCTTTATAGTTTAAAATTTAGAAGTGAGATTATCCCTTACAAGTATAGAAGTTTGAGACGAGTATGGAACCCTGTAATCACTGAATACTTCAGTGAGGTATCTGCGTAATCGCTTCCATCTATTCAAGAGAACCCATGAGCTTTAGAAATATGAAACAATGTTATACCCATAGTTCAACCTTCATGTTATTTCGACACATTTTTTAAAATACATTTTTACACATTCTCACAAGGACCACATCAAATAGAATTGTGATTTTTTTTTTTTTTTTGTAGACATTACCTTTCTCATCATGGGCCGGTGCTTGGGGAGTCAAACATTGCGCCCCATAAAACATTTAGCACAAACATAGTGTCAAATTCTCAACAACATCGATGGATTTTGGATTGTTATTTGTTTATGGTTTCTTTATCTAGACAAATCACCACGCCAAATTGTTCTCTCCCACATGGGTCATTGGTTTAGTGTCATACACATGGTTATGTACGTTATGTTTGAAGAAGAAGAGGAAAAAGGTTTGTTCTGCAACCAAAATTGGTAGTTAGTTATGTTAGTTGGATTTATCAATCATAATTATATCATAGATGCCTTAACTTTAAAGGACAAAGAATACTCACGCCTACGAAAGGATAAAGATGGAATCTAATTCTGAAGAGTCAATATATATTTTAGTATTTCTCAACTCTTTTGTTTAATCAATGTATGAATTGCGTCATGTGAGGTTTGAGAGCATCTCTAATATGTAATTGTAAAGGTTAAACAAGTGAAATTTAGAAGAGGTGAAATATGCTATTGCCTATTGGAAAAGGATCATTGAAAATAAACGTAGTAGTGGAACATCGTAAACAAGAATCATTAATGTGAAGGGGTGAAATAAGACCAAAGCTATCATTTCAAATGGGAGGTCCAAAACTATCACCTGTAAAAATCTCTGGTGGCTACCGCAATTATAGCACAGGAAACACTCTGAGGTACCTGAGGATAAAACGTTTTGAAGCATATATTTTCAATCTTCCTGAAGTTTTGGTAATTGTTATACCAAGTTTCACAGTTCTTGTAGCATTGTAGAGATTTACTGGAAATAATGCAATGTGAGGTAGTAATATTCATTTGAGGTATCAGGAATCCAGACTTCTTTGAATTTAGACGCATGTGATCATTCATTGGTTGTTGAAGGATGCGAGATGCGACAAAAGATAGATTTATGATAGAGATAAATTATCCTATAATCATGGTGAAATGATACATGCTCGATTTTAAATTTTGTCAGACATGCAAAGCCAATCTTTAATCGATACACAGACTAATGGAGAGTGGGCTCGAGTCCCAATATGCAAGAATTGGATAAATCATCCTCATGAAAACTTAACCCCGAGTTATATTCAAAATGGTGTTCAGAGAACAGGGCTGGTTGAGGTTCTATGTAGAATTTCTTTTGGTTAATATTATCTTTGCAGGTAGTTAAAAGATAAAAGTTTAGTTTATGTAATTCACTTAGAACTTCTTTAACTTGGCATCCAATCCCAAAGCAGAAACCAAGACTGTGACTGAGGATTAAATTAAGTTTCAGAACTCTTATGGATGTAATTATATCATTTAGAAGATTCCATGATCAACTAGACAAATTTATGCATTTTTCTACATTCATAATGAAATATAAAACACCAGACCTAACTCCAAAGCATCCAACCTAATTAAACAGTTTCAAGTGGTTATCCATTGTCTCTCAATTCAATAATGGATGATAATCACAAGAAGATGATGTATCACGATCCCCATGACCCCTATCTATATCTTTATCAACTAAAGATAAGACTGTAACTATTAAAAAATGTTTACTTTTCACCATACCGGATTCCCCGCATGTAGTAGCATTTAATAGAACATGAGCATAGCATCTCATATCAATGAACTCAATAGACCAATTAATGCATTTCATCAACTTAAATAGCTTAAATAATTATCTCTTGCTGTAATTAATCTAACTATTAACTTTGGTTTTTTTACTTCATTGCTGTTGTTGCTCACTGAAACGCGCTACAGATGATATTGGCCTCCCCACGCAGCTGGCAGCCTGCAAAATAAGGTCAGATTTCCATTATAACTACTGTTTTTCATCATACCTATCTGTTGGGAGTTTAGTTTGATTGTTACAATGTAAAGAATTGTATTGAAAATATTGTTCCCCATTCATTGAATAGAATACAAGTTTATATAAGGCAGCTTTGACATAACCTAATAGAAATAGGAAACCTAGCAAACTTAGGAAACCAAAATACAATAGGAAACCTAACCAAACTTAGGAAACCAAAATACAATAAGAAAGTCTTCCTCACCCATTCTGTAACATAGGTAGACTGTAGATGCAGACGAAATGTGCAGCTTGGAGGAAACTTTGAAGTCCTATTTGGTGATGAAATTATTATTGTCGAGTTTGGACGAGTCCTGGTATTGTTCAATTCGAGTGGTATTGCTCAATTCGAGACAACAGAGATTTTTGTATTGCTCAATTCGAGACAACACAGATTTTGGTATTGCTCAATTCGAGTGGTATAGCTCAATTCGAGACAACACAGATTTTGATATTGCTCAATTAGAGTGGTATTGCTCAATTCGAGACAACACAAATTTTTTCTTCGTCGTTTTCTTTTGTGATCTCTCATTGGGCTTGATGATTGGCGTCAAGGTCGAGGATCGGGCTACGTGAAGTTGCTGCTGTTGGAAGATCAGAAATACCACTAAGTTGCTATTGTTGATTGATTGAGGTAGGCTATTGTTGTTGTCCTCCCTTCAATTTAGTTGAACTTTGCTGTCGCTTTCATCCCTCCCCCGCCTCTTGCATAGTTGTTAGAGGCGGGGAAGAGCTTGAATCCCCAGAGTCTTAGGTCACCAAAGAAAGTGGCTCTGATACCATGTAAAGAAATATACGCCAACTTTGACATAACCTAATAGAAATTGGAAACCTAGCAAACTTAAGAAACCAAAATACAATAGGAAACCTAACCAAACTTAGGAAACCAAAATACAATAGGAAAGTCTTCCTAACCCATTCTGTAACACTTTTCTATTCTGTAACATAGGTAGACTTCTATTCTATGACCCTTTCCTATGTTGTAACATAGGTAGACTTCTATTCTCTAAGTTTATGGATGGTTTACAAAGTTTATGAATGGTTTTGTACTTGGAGAATTTATTTATATATAATCGTCTAATTTTCTTTGAGTGCATATCTAAAAGAGGCTAGAAAAACCTTTTAGAATATTTGTATTTCGTCATGGATTATTAGATAAAGGACTTAGGCATCCGGATGCTACTTGTGTACTTTGTTTCTTTCCATGGTTTTACAAGTTTTTCATCATAGGTACCCTGTAAATTCTTACCGATTCCAAACATCTTGTTGCTGGGTTCCTGTAGTATCCGACATCGTGCTGGATTTCTATACGAGTAAAGCCTCTGCTAGTAAAGATGAATCCTTGTTAGTTTGATTCTGTGGTGTTTACGTTCACTTTCACATTAGATTCTTCAACCTTCGCCACACCAATTGACCTGAAAGTTTTTGCCTTAAAGTACTATTGTCTTCAGTTCTAAGAATGCTGAACAGCATGGTGTTCGCTCAGGTCTTGTTCTGCCTATTTTGTCCATTACTTTTGGTTTTCGCGTGCAGCATTCCACTCACTCACTGAGTGTTCTTAGATCCAATAATCTAGTGATATCATCAAAAGACACGAGACGAAGGATTTGGATTTGTTTGCGAGAACAGACAAGAACAGAAACTTGGAATCTTATTAACATGGGACATAGATCACATCACTGAATTCTTCAGAATATACTAAGGGTTGAGTGACCTTTCAATGCTTGATGGGGAGGGTGGAGAAACTTAGAGAACAAACCTCACTGCAAGCCCACCCTTTAAGCATTTAGAATATCAATATGGGTCCAAAAATTCATGACTAGATTCACACTACGTTCAACCATGATATTTTATCGACAACGAAATAACTTTTCCCGAATGCGAAGGGTCCTAGGTTGCTCTTTGGCTTAGCGAAATGGACAATAATGGTAGAATAAGATGCCATCATAGAATGAATAATAAGCCAAACATTCACTAATATATACAAAATTTGCATCAGTTTGGTCCCCATTATAGATTTTATAACATGAACACCGAAAGATTAACTATTTGTACCATTTATGCTAATATATATAGGATATTCTCCATTTGTAGATTATGAGACTTAGTACAATGTCTATATCGAGGTGTTACACTTTCATTATGCTTGTAGTACTTGTAGTTGCTCGCACTGAATCTCGCCCAATTCATCCACATATAGAAGGGAGAATGCTAACCACGTACCATTCTCCAGTAGAAAGTTTGAGAAAAATGTTTACGGAAATTTTAAAGAAAGAAGAGACAAGCAAAGGTTACTACGAGTCTAAGCGAGCCAGCCCTGGAGGACCTAACGCACAACATCACTCTATGAACCAATCTTAAAGAACTTCACTAGGTCTAACCTCCTTAAAACCAAGTAGGCCTGTAGCTTGGTTGACTCGCTAAATCACATAGATATGATATTAAGCATTTGAGTAGGAAATGTAGTTTGCTTTGGCTCTTATTCAGTAGTACGGGCTTTTTCTATTTTGTTGGCCCATATAGTATATATGTCACCTCAGTGACTCTGTTAATGTGTAATTATATATGTAAATATACCTGTTCGGTTTTGCCTAACCATATGTACACGGGTAACCTACTGCATGCTTACCTAAAAAGAATGATTATTAAACAAATACAAAATTCTAATATGCGTTAAAATATTGGTAAACCATTTTATACAAATGCTTCTGTTAATTTGCAAGATATATGCTTTATTAGTTATTATGGATCGTCCTTGTATTTAACCTTTCACAATATGGGTAATGGTCGTGATATATAATAAATTATTGTTTTCATATTAACAAATACTTTAGCAAAAGTTGATCCTGGATTCACCCCTGCCCTCCCCAAGATGGTGAAATGAATTTCTTTTGGTAACATAAAGAAACTTCATCAAAGGCTGCAAGCAGTTTTGCACAACTTGCAATGGTGGATCAAAGTTTATTGTGATTCTGGATTCGTCTTCAAGCGTAAATGTAATCAAAAGAGATGCTGACTTTCATATGCTACTTCTAACCTTTAACGAGGGCTTCCCACAAATGGAGAAAGGCTGGTTTTTATGGAGCTGCTGAGGAGAGTTACTCTTTTTGCAGTTGATTAAAACAATGGTTTCTCATTCAGGTATTAACTGCACTTGGAGGCCCATAGTCTGTACACTTTTGGCAGGTTTAGAGAAATGATCTTTCATAGTTCTACTTCATGGCTTCCCACCGCCACCCCGCCACTGTCACAACCACCTCTCCTCCCCCTCCCCATTTTCTTCTTCTTCTTCCAAGCACCACCACCATCACTGCCGGCTGGTGGTGCAAAGCGTGGCGGGGCGAGGTGGGGCTGCCCAGAGTGTTGCTCTGGTCAAGAGAGAAGAGAAGGAGAGGTTGAGTGGTGGTGTCCTTCACTGGTGATGGGGCTGCCCAGAGTGTTCCTCGGCATTTAGAAAAAGCGGATATATAATGACAACTCCCAAAAGACGAAAAACAAAATGCACGTTAAAAATAATTTGAACTGTGAAAAAATGGAAAAACAAATACCTACACTCCCTCAGCCTCTTCACGATACCCCTAACATGAATACCAATATAATTTTCCCCCAGAGGAAGAAGAGAGTCACTATCTGAATCCAATACTTCATCCCCATTAGTTATCCTCACTGATTTCCTAGAAGCAATCACCAGAGTCCCCACTCAAAAATGTTGAGGAAATCTAGTAATAAGATGAATGTGAGAGTTACCTTCCGATTTCCTTCAGTGTCCAAGGCACCCATTGAAAAACCTATGTCTCTATTTTCTTAAAGAGATCAGATGTCACATACATCAAAATTCTCCAACAGCTTACCACTTTTTGACTTTTATACCTCATTAAGCAGTGCCGCGCATGAGTTGTAGCTTTAATTTTAACAAGATCGCGTTCTGTTTGAGATAGAAACAATTCCCAGAAAAATAATGAAACAGAGAGGGGAGAGAGAAGAGGTTAATGAAAACCATGATTTTATTTTATTTTAAAAATTTCTTTATTACTATTGTTAATAATTTATATTTTAATGTTTCCTACTGATATGTTCTTGCCTCAAAGACTTCAAAAGAAAGCACTAAAAAAGAAGATGGGTGTTTGACTTTATTTTCTAAAATTACCTTTCCTGCAACTTCCTGAAAACCAAACTCAACCATCATATTCAGTAGTTTGTTGCTTTTGAATACTTTCACTAGTATCACTGAGGAGCACCACTTATCTAGTGTTCTGCAATTCAAAAAGATTACCATTACTAATTCAAGAATATAAACAAACATGTCTTATCAAATATGCCATATCTCTTATAGGCAAAATAAGTTTATTTTTATCAAACAAAAAGTTTTATCAGTTCATGCACTATCTAATAGTATATGATCAAACGTGTTTTTAGCATTTTTAATGAATCAATCAATTCACATAGTCAATGATAGGAGATGACAAATTGTTTTACAATATCCATATACGATTAAAATTAACGAACGTAGTTCATAAGTTCTTTAAGACTTGACCATTATATGATGATCAGCAAAGTCAAAAGCTCAAACCCTACTAGTGCAGCTAAAAGGATTTCATAACTTCAAACATACTCAGCTTTTGGTTATATAATAAGAACAAGTGGAACTAAAAAGATTTACACTCAGTAGTTGATGTATAATGCATTCCGCGATGCTTTAAAGAAAATATAAATCCTCCTCTGACTTATACTTAAATATGACATATCAGCTGTCCACATACTACACGTATGACATAACTCCACAATACATTACCATTATATATATATAACAAAGCTGGGGGGAGTGGGTGTATTTGACAAATTAATGAGTTGTATTCAAATGTAGTCCGCCTTTTTCAAGCTTTCTCTGTGAAACATTATAATTCCAACTTCATAGTAATTACAAAAAAAAAAGCAAACAAATTATGCAGCAAATTAGAAAGATTGTAATAGCAGATCCATAAAAGGCTTACAGACTTATAGTATGTACAAAAGAAGTAACTAGACCATACTTTGATAAGATAAGTAACTAGACATGGCTATAAGAAGCTTCAAAACTTAGGATACAGGTACAGGTGGGATACGAAATTAAAATAAAGGCTATTTTGATGTTGGTGCCTGATTATATAGCAAAATTAGGTTCAATTCCTAATTGAATACTAAATTTGGTCATGGTCCAAACTCGTTAGTTGACTAGCCTGAACTTCAATTTAGCCATTAAGTAAGCATGGGACAATCACGCGAAAACATTTCAGATAATTCTCAAATGTAATCAGCTACTGGATGTGGCTAAGTATACGAAGCTCAACAAAATCTAACAACTAAGGAATTAAGGGAGGGACAAAAAAGTTTTCCTTCCACATCGGATTCAGAATAGGGATCATTTAGTTAACTACATATGGGCATTATCATCTAAAATATTGGCACACACTTAATAATGGCCAAATTGCAGTTTGTCAAGTAACAAGTTTGAGACCAAAACCAACTTCAGTATTCACTTGGAACTTGACCTTAATTATGCCTTGTAACTAGAGACCAACATTTAAATAGCCCTAAAATAAAATATCTAAACATACTTTTTCTTATAATAATAAAATTTATGGAATATAATCAATGAATCATAAACCAAAAGCATCATAGCTCATCAAGATACCCATCCTACATCATAAACAAATAGGCAAAAACATATTAGGACCATATCAAGACCAAATAGGGATCTTGTCATATTTGTATCTTGGCCGCATCCTGATTGTTGATTCCATTGACTATACGGATACTCTATTATTGGATACATATCGGAGACGGGATCCTTGTCTAGATGTTTTCCTATCAATGTGGAAAAATGCTTGTGCAAGGGGGGGGGGGGACCCAAGTTCGATACTCTTGGAGCTCGCCTAATTTTTTATATTTTTTTATTTCACTGCAATTTTATTAGCAATTGCAAACATTAAAAAATTGTTTAGTTTAATAAAAACTTATTTTCGGTCCTCTTGGAGCGTATAATTTCTTTATGACGATTGACAATTACTATCTGTCATTATAACATACATCATACTTTTTGTTTTCAATGCAATTTTATATGTAATTGCAAACATTAAAAAATGAATTGTTTGTTCACAAGTGGTATAAAACTTCCAACAGAAAAATATTTGAAATTAATATCTAAAATAAGAACTATATAATTCAATGAAAATATATGCCATTAGCCAATTCATATAAAATTTGAGGTTCATATAAACCATTTCTTTCTATGAAATTGTAGTAGGATCTTATTATATTCGCAAATTTCATATTTTTTAAGATTCAACTAGATACTTATCCTAATTATTTTGTGATTTTAATTATATATACGCTCATTTGCCCTTACTAAGGTTATCAATATTGTGACTTTATTTAGGTTTAAAATTGGACATACTGGATTCAATTTGGTATATGCGATGTACTTTTGATAGTTATATTTTCTTTGTTAGTTACTAGCTCAGGTAGGAAATTTTTTTTTTGCTCCGCCCTTGATAACTACTATTATCAACTAATAATTATTTGTCATTTCGTCCCTTGACTAAAATCCTAGATCCGCCACTGGTTACAGTTTTAAGTAATATTTTTGTTTTTGTGAATCTAAAGGAATTTAGATGGTGAAGAAAGCTCATGGTTCATGTCCATGTTCTCTTTTTAAATGAAGCACGTAAACTCTGTTTTTTCTATATTAGCTTCATAGTTTTACTTGTGTCTGGATATGAAACAACACTTGTAGTTTTGTTCAGTTATCCTAGTTGACCTAACCATGGAAAGGCACACTTATTTTATTTTATGGACAACATTTCTTCACAAATTCTTCAATAACGAGTGTTGTCACAACTTCAAAATAGTTGTTGCCAAGTGAATGGACTCTGAAGTTTTTAAATTCAAATGGATAACCTCAACCATCTAAAAAGAGTTAATAATATCATTGACTTCCCATTTATTATTATATAAGGCCCCTCCTAGTTCATGTTTACTCTTGTTAAACAATAAATTGATAAGCTCCCAAAATTACTCCAATATTCCACATACAAACAAGGGTATCATGAGAAGAAACTTTTTAGCATTATTGACTATTGAGGAGCTAGATAGAATAAGCTCATTTAATCAACTAAGTGAAAAAATGGTTCCCATCACATGTTTCTAAATACCATAAAGTAGGCTGAAGATCCCTTTAGTTACAAACTCTGTTTGACATCTTTTAGTTCTGAATGACTAGGTGATGTTGTGGGTCAGGCCCTGCTGGACTTCGGCGCTTAGATTCATAGTATGCACTTTTGGTTGTCTCTTCTTTCTTGAACTCCACCTCAAATACTGCTCTAGCCTCAACCATTCTTTGAAAAGATTCCACTACTTTCCTTCCTTTTTCAAATGGACGGAGAGGGCGTGTTTCAGAAGTCCAAAGTGAAAGTAGTAAGACTAGGATAATACATACCCAAGGCTTTGAACTTGCCATTTTCCTTATTACTAGTGAAGTGATGAAGCATTATATACAAAAAACAGTGCAACTTTTTCCTTATTATAAGTAGTCATGAACCATGGGGGATGATTGTCTTGTAGTAATGTGTGGTGACCATTTCTGCAAACAAATTCCACCAATCTATGCTCATGCATGAGCTGTCCATAAAAATAAAATTAAAAGGAAGTTTAAGCATCCAAGCAATACTTAACCAATCCGACCTCTGAAACGAGGAAACGGACTAACTTATGAACGTCAGTTTTAGGTTTTATCCATTATAACCTCTCTATTAGGTATCATGAGAAGTTTTAGGTTCGTAAATTTCCAAAGTTGAATTGCTTTGTATATAAATCAAAACCCACACAATCCCTTTTGGCTTAGTGTTTACATTTTATTTTGTTTTCTTCCAATCCTGAGAATGTGAATTTGTGATTAGAGTGACCCACTTAGCCTTGAAGTGGTAAGGAGCAAGGACAGTCGAATGGAAATGGCACGCTACACATGCCACCATGGACACTAATTGTAGAAAGAAAAGCTAGTCTAATTATAATACTTTAAAATTTCTGAACCTAACTTTTGAAATATACTAGGAGCTCTTCTACGCTGCCTGGTACCATGTGCCTGGAGTGTGGCTGGATGGTACCATGCACACTAATTGTAGAAAGAAAACTAGTCTAATTATAATACTTTAAAATTTCTGAACCTAACTTTTGAAATAAACTAGGAGCTCTTCTATGCTGTCTGGTACCATGTGCCTGGATGGTACCAGGCACATGTATATAAAATAAGCTTCAAAACTTAGGATAGAGGTACCGGTGGGATACGAAATTAAAATAAAGGCAATTTTGATGTTGGACCCTGATTATATAGCAAAATTAGGTTCAATTCATAATTGAATACTGAATTTGGTCATGGTCTAAACTCGTCAATTGACTAGCGTTGACTTCAATTTAGCCATTAAGTAAGCATGTGCCAAGCACGCACAAACATTTCAGATAATTCTCAAATGTAATCAGCTACTGGATGTGGCTAAGTATACGAAGCTCAACAAAATCTAACAACTAAGGAATTAATAAGGGAGGGACAAAAAAGTTTTCCTTCCACATCGGATTCAGAATAGGGATCATTTAGTTAGCTACATATGGGCATTATCATCTAAAATATTGGCACACACTTAATAATGGGCAAATTGCAGTTTGTCAACTAACAAGTTTGAGACCAAAACCAACTTCAGTGTTCTCTTGGAATTTGACCCTAATTATGCCATGTAACTAGAGACCGACATTTAAATAGCCCTAAAATAAAATATCTAAACATACTTTTTTTTATAATAATAAAATTTATGGAATATAATCAACGAATCATAAACCAAAAGCATCATAGCTCATCAACATACCCATCCTACATCATAAACAAATACGCAAAAACATATAAAGACCATATAGGGATCTTGTCATATTTGTATCTTGCCGCATTCTAGTTGTTGTTGATTCCATTGACCTTATGGATACTCTATTATTGGATACATATCGGAGACGGATCCGTGTCTAGATGTTTTCCTATCAATGTGGGAAAATGCTTGTGCAACCATCCCCTCACATTGACTAGGTGACTCTCCAACAAATCCATTTGGGGTGTCACAGTCAGGCAGATCTACTAAGGGGCGAGAGGGGGACAATGTTAGTAAATATTTTGAATCCTCCACTGGTCACAGTTTTAAGTAATTTTTTGTTTTCGTGAATCTAAAGGAATGTAGATGGTGAAGAAAGTTCATGGTTGGTGTCCATGTTCTCTTTTTAAATGAAGCACATAAACTCTGTTTTTTCTATATTAGCTTTATACTTTTACTTGTGTCTGGATATGAAACAACACTTGTAGTTTTGTTAGTTATCCTAGTTGACCTAACCATGGAAAGGCAAACTTATTTTATCTTATGGACAACATTTCTTCACAAATTCTTCAATAACGTGTTGTCACAACTTCAAAATAGTTGTTACAAAGTCAATGGACTCTGAAGTTTTTAAATTCAAATGGATAACCTCAATCATCTAAAAAGAGTTAATAATATCATTGACTTCCCATTTATTATTATTATATAAAGGCCCCACCTAGTTCATGTTTACTCTTGTTGGAACATATCACATACACCATTAAACAATAAATTGATAAGCTCCCAAAATTACTCCAATATTTCACATACAAACAAGGGCATCATGAGAAGAAAACTTTTTAGCATTATTGAGGAGCTAGAATAAGCTCATTTAATCAACTAATTGAAAAATGATTCCCATCACATGTTTCTAAATACCATAAGTAGGCTGAAGATCCCTTTAGTTACAAACTCTGTTTGACATCTTTAGTTCTGAATGACTAGGTGATGTTGTGGGTCAGGCCCTGCTGGACTTCGGCGCTTAGATTCATAGTATGCACTTTTGGTCGTCTCTTCTTTCTTGAACTCCACCTCAAATACTGCTCTAGCCTCAACCATTCTTTGAAAAGATTCCACTACTTTCCTTCCTTTTTCAAATGGACGGAGAGGGCGTGTTTCAGAAGTCCAAAGTGAAAGTAGTAAGACTAGGATAATACATACCCAAGGCTTTGAACTTGCCATTTTCCTTATTACTAGTGAAGTGATGAAGCATTTATATACAAAAAACAGTGCGACTTTTTCCTTATTATAATTAGTCATGAACCATGGGGGATGATTGTCTTGTAGTAATGTGTGGTGACCATTTCTGCAAACAAATTCCACCAATCTATGCTCATGCATGAGCTGTCCATAAAAATAAAATTAAAAGGAAGTTTAAGCATCCAAGTGCTATCTGCATTTATATCCAATACTTAAACCAATCCGACCTCTGAAATATGAGGAAACGGACTAACTTATGAATGTCAGTTTTAGGCTTTATCCATTAGACAAGGATGCTCCTGTTCGTAAATTTCCAAAGTTGAATTGCTTTGTATATAAATCAAAACCCACACAATCCATTTTGGCGTAGTGTTTACATTTTATTTTGTCTTCTTCCAATCCTGAGAATTGTGAATTTGTGATTAGAGTGACCCACTTAGCCTTGAAGTGGTCAGGAGTAAGGACAGTCAAATGGAAATGGCACACTACACATGCCGCCATGGACACTAATTGCAGAAAGAAAAACTAGTCTAATTATAATACTTTAAAAATTTCTGAACCTAACTTTTGAAATAAACTAGACTGCACAGGTTTTTATTTTTTCTACTTTCATGAATTGCAGAAGTTATGTATGCAAACAGACAAAAAGATGCATACAAAGAATTTCTTGGTAAAGAACTAGTTATCTAAATCAACATTGGTCGGAAAGCTTGATACAGGATACTGACCTTTTCATCCATTTTCCACTGATCATCTGCAAACGTACTCAGTTACGCACCACATAGCTCACACTGATAAACAAAACAAAAGTTCGCCGAATTTTTTTAGTGCAGTTAATTGCAGAGAAGTCAAGAGAAAAACAAATAAGAATAATAATTTATGTTCTTATCATGAATTAGTGCTATTAGACAAACAGAATGAACCGCCACCGATTAATTCAATATTATCATTATGGTAGCATGTCTAATCTAAGTTTTCAACAGACTATATTCTTTAAGGATCACAGTGAAACTAATCTTTGATGCTTATGATTGCTCCACATAAGTATTTTGAATCTTTCAAATGGTACGAGGTACAGTACTCAAATCAATTTTCGAATGAAGTTAAATATATAATGGAAAACAAAAGACACTCAAACTACTACTTTGGCTTGATCGATGCTGCCATTTGCCAGAAGATTGCTTGATGAAAGATAGAAGCACCAACGTCGTGGAGCCACAAAGTGCTGAAACAAATGTTACTTGAGAATGGGTAATTGATATTCTGGAGCTGTACTTTCTGAGTTGATTCTTGTCACTGAATCTGGTTAGCCAAAGTTTACTTGATTATAAAAGCATAACCATCTTAATTATGTTATGGATCCCGCTTATGAGGTTCTGACATTAAGTGGAAAATTTAACGAGTTTGATATCTAGGAATTGTACTAATCTTTGCTCAGAAGAAAATAAAAAGCCTACATGTTGTATAGCTGCCTTTTGTTTTTTTTCCATTCACTCAGAATTAAGTCCTGTTCTTTTACAACATAATGGTGTCTTTCTGATGGGGAAAAAAAACTTAATAAAACCTACATGTAATTAATAAGTTGATTAATGTACAGGTTAAGAGCATCATTCAACTCTGCACTTGTACAATAGAATCCCCCCTTTGTCCATTAAGTCATTGAAAGTTATACTGATCATTCATATACGACTAGAATCCAGCCCAGTGGATTCTGTAATATGTATTATGGCTTTACATGGATAAACAAAATGTGAAAGTAGATTTTCTTTATTTAAGATTGTGGAGGAAAAAGTTGACTAGTTGCTAGTGATAAAGCCATGAATAATGTAAACTTTGTATAAGAGATCAGAATCACTTTGGTTTTGGCGGTGGCAATACTGTGTTTTTCAAGCAAATATTTTTCATATCCATAAAGTTTATCCAAGACAGAAGGTCCAATTAAAGGGACTAAATGTAATAAGATTCAAAATGCCAACTTGGGAAATAGGACAATGAATTATGATTTGGGCTCCAGATCATCAAAATGATTTCCTACCTGCAGTCCTTGCATATGAGATACTCGATTGCCAAAGGCTGTACGTCATTCTCAAACTCCAGATCAGTAGTTTTCAGAGCATAAATTGTGAAGTTTCAGAAGTTTTTACTATTTCCAATAATCTTAGTCTTGAAATTTTATCTGGATTCTCATCCAGACTTGTTTGAGAATGTTATTCTGGGTTGTCTATGACTCTTAGGAAGCGTTAGTAAATCTCATTGTTTGAGAAGTATATGAGTTTATTTGAACCTGTATATAGAGGTGATTCATTTGAAACTCTCTATGGTTTATCTAAATGAATTTTGAGTAATTTTTCCAATTTCTCTGTGGTTTAAGAGTGTTTAATCTAGTGGAAGACAGTATAGTTCCACTTGGTTTAATGCAAATTTAGTCCAAGCCTAAGTTTGGTTCTCCTCTATCATGCTGTGATTGGAGTAACTTCAAATTAAGTCAATTAAAAATTCTGAACTAACAAAAAGGATTAAAGCTGATATGAGACAAAAACAAGTGGGAAGGGATGTGACCTTTCTTTTATTTTCAAAAAATTTCATACTATGACTAAGACAAAATTGAAATGGGATCCAATTGGGGTGTACCTTCCACAATCAACAAAAGTTGGCATCCTTTTTTTTTTCCGTCTCCATGTAGCTCCCTTGTACCTAGTGAAATTTGTCCAATTCACTGAGCCAATCCAAGAAAACACGAGAGTCCATAAATGACAAGAGAGCAAAAGGAATACACAAGTTAAAAATTACTTTAGTAATGAAGCTGGAATGCAGATGTCCAATCCATCCTATATGTCTTTCTCAGACAACCAAATCTTTGTATGAGGTAGAAGACAAAAGCATATCTGATCAAAGTTGCAGAAGGAACAACCTCCACACTTGGCATTTTTGTATTATGGAAAAAGTCATACATTTGTGGGTATCTTGTCTTAATATTGTCGAAAATTCTAGGGGTCGAGGGAGGGAACGAGGGAAAGGGGCGAGGGATGGGTGGCTCCACCCATCCGCCTTGAGATGAGCAACATCATGCGTCTCGAGGCTTATGTGCTCATCTCGAGGCGGATGGGTGGTTACCTCCCATCCCTCGACCCCTAGCAAAGCTCTAATATTACACTTTAACAACACCAGAAGAGAATAGTTAGAATCCATTAGCTACATGTGTCTATTACTGTATATTAGTTAAAGCACCGGGGTAATGAAGTTAAAGTACATAGTGTATAACAGCCATTACTCAACTGAAAAAACCGGTAGTACACGTCTTTGGCTCATTTTCATGGAGGCATGCGCCAGAACTTATGCTGATTAATCTTTGAGTACTCCCCAGTAGACAATGCTCCGGTTCAACTATGAGCATTACCTATTAACTGGGCCAAGATACCCAGCGACTACTCAGCTGAGTTAACAGGCAATGTATTTATTTGTTTTTATGCATCATCATTATTTTCAGCTGGTTTAAGGGGTAAACCTTCATATTTTTTCACGTGAGACCAAATTCTTGAGGAGACACAAGGGTTGTTTAAATGTTATGATATGAAGCATTCAAGCAATCCATACTTCTTGTATAAGCACAAGGCCTAAGCCTTTCATGCAAGTTTTTTTGTTTTTTTTTTTAATTTTATTTAGAGAAGAAAATAGAAACAATATATAAAATAAATCATCTTAAAACATCAATAAAAAGAGAAAATTTGGACATGTGAATCTTGAGATAAAAATATAAAGAAAAGGAAAATCCCCTAATCTGGCATTCTCTTCTTTGGCTTTTTTGACGCCATAAATTAGGCCTAAATTAGAAGTCCACTTGATCTTAATACATTTTTTTTTAATTTATTAAAAAAGTCAACACATATTATCTCTTGATTGAAACAATAGGACTATTAAACTAGCATGCAACAAAGGCAGCAAACGCCTTAGTTGTGACGTAGAAAAAGGCCTTAAAGTATAAGCCTCCAATCATGAGGCGCAAGCCTGTGATGTATTTGAACCTCGCCATTCGGTTGTTGCAAGTAAGCCTCGACTTGAGAACCAAAACTCTTGATACTTTGAGGGAAAATTATAGGTTAATAAAGCCTCCTGATACTTACCGTATTTGGTCAACAGTGAGAAGAATTGTATGCTGTAAAGGGTCGAGAGCTGATAGGAACTGCAATAACATAGGCAAAAGACTATCAATAAGGACAAAACATAGATGTGAGACAGAAAACTATGCAGTTCTTGCAATTAAATCAGTAATCAGAAGTGTTTACTAACCAACTGCCTTCATCCTTATAGGCTCCAAACTTTTCCAGCTAACAATTGGACTTTATCTCCCATGTGCATTGTAGCCATAAACCATGAAAATGTGTTTTTTGGTGGATGCAATAATCCAATTGAATGAACAAGAACTAGATTTTCTTTATTTAATTCAATAGCTCAAAATTCCTTATGCTTCTTGCTTATATGTGATGTAAGAAGCAAACTATATCATAAACCATCAATCACAGAGAATTTATTAGAATAATCCAAAACAAAAAAGAAATCCGACTCCATGCATCATAAAAATTTCAGTTTGATAACACATTACAAACAAGCATCATCATCTCCAGGATATTTTGATCGAAACGTATACGAATTAGCATCAAGCTGCAACCTGATGGGATGCCCAAAAGCTGGATATAATCAAGAGCAATACTCAATTTATTTTAGTCCTCAACAGAGACAGATAGGAAGGTCAATACACTGGCAGACATGTAAAATGTTCTTTTTTCTTTCATTTTTCCAACGTACATATGAATGTCATATTCTGATGGGGCCTAGTTTAGGCATCAGAACAGCACTATTAAACTCCAGAAAGCCATACTGTAACAACCCACCCCCCACCACATTCATATCATTTGACAACAGTTGCCCAAACTCTTATCAATCTAGCTCAACTATTTCTAGAGACAGGCATACCTAAAGGATTCTATTTGGATTTCCCCAATGTTCTAAGTTCAAATTTTTTTCTTCCTACCAACAGTCTTAAATAAAACCAAAGTTACCACGCAACTAAAAGAATGGAGCAGCAAAAGGCATTGCTATATACACATACATATATATCACTTACAAAAGCTTGCATTGCTGTTCCATAAGTTAAAGATAAAAGTTTGTAGTACGATCTTAAATTCTACATATCTAATCTGGTAACAGAGGTAATCGGTCAACTCTGTATACTGAATCATTAAAGTCACCACTTCTGTTCCCATCATCAGAACTGTTCCCATTGTCAATCATTTCACTAGCTTGTCTATCTCTGTCCATGCTAGTGTTAAGTGGAAGGATGCGAAGTCTAACATTTGGTTCCTCACCAACATTTTCCGACTGCAGCTGGTATTTTCGAACAAGGTCTATCTGAAGAGATATGATATGGGATGACCTTGGGAGTAGCTCAATAGAATCCCCTTTTGGGATTACAACTTGTTCAATAGCTAACCTAGCCTCCTGCAAGTTATAAACATCTTGTTCAACAACTTCACTCTTCATAATATAAGTACACCCTTGTTGATTAAAGAGTCATAGGTACCTGACAAACCTATGTCATGCTTCAATAACAAATAATAAATATTACAGCCTTCTTGGTTTAGATGATTGACTCACACAACATTGCAGATTTAATTAGCTGAGATATCAAGTATAAATGAAGGAGAATACCTCCAATGCATCAATCTGCTCAGACGAAATAGACGAACTACTCCTGTCCGCTGCTTCAAAGTCCTTGATGCCACATTCATGTTCAATCATCAGTGCTCTTAAGGCCTTCGTTATCTGCACCAAGGAGCTGGTCTACAGAGAAATCAAGTATCTTACATCACTCAGTGCTCACAAATTGGTTTTGTAAGATCAAGAATGTGTAAGAAAGTACCTTTGTCACATAAATTGGAATCTTGTGAGATTCAGCAACAGCTCGAATCCGAGGATTCTTCTTGAGCTTAGAGTGCAAAGCCAACAGGGCATCTGCTTCGCTGATATTATCAATTAAATCGACTGTGTCATCCACCTTCAGCTGTCTGATCCCTTGTATAACGCTTGTCTCGAGGATCTAGAATAACTTCCCACCCTATAAGTTCCAAACTTAGTTTTTAATAAAATATTAGCTACTTCAGAATATATCTGCTAAAAGTGATTTTTTTACCAACTAATGGTATTAAGGTTTTCAATTTCAACAATTTCAATTCATCTATGATCAGTTGTTTTTTTTAAGGTTTTCAAGAATTACTATGTAATATAATGCATGGCCAGTCTTAGAAGCAGTGTTCTAAAAATCGCTAGGCAGTAGGCGGGAGGCAAGCACGGGACTAGTGCCTACAGGCCTACTAGGCAGGGGACTAGACCCTTTTTATGCACTATAAACTATAATTTATAAAAGTTAAGCATAATAGCATGTAAATTACTTTCAATTAAGATACATATGTAAAATGTATTAAAACAAAGTCTTAAAATTTTAATATGTTTCGAATTAGAAATACAAAAAAAATTCAAACACTAGGTGGCCGCCTAGGAGAATTTTTAGAACACTGCTTAGAAGGTATTTGAAATGATTGGACCAACAAGGATGTATGGACATGGACATGCGTGTCGTGTCGGACATGCACATGATATGTTGACTCGACAATTTCGCAAAAACTATGACTCGGGGACACGTCATACTACTTTTTTAATAAGGGGTGTATTCAATTATTTGAAAAAATCCATCTAAATCCAAGGGTATTCAATATGGATTTAAAATGATTATTTCAAAATCCATCAAAATCAGGGGGTATTCAATTCATGATTTTCAAAAGTCCACAAAAAACAAGGGGTATTAAAAAATAGTGGATTTGATGGATTTGTTAAAGTTGTGAATTTTGAAGGATTTGTGAGTGAAAAGTATAAATAACAAAAGTCATTTCAAATCTAACCTTTTCCCCTCATATTTCAATGGATTTATATTCTTTCTCTCCTTCCTCTCTCGCTCTCTCCTTCCTTCCTATTTGTCTCTTCCTTCTCTAGGGTTCTTGTTCTTTATGACGAAGATCAACAAACGCCCCCATCTCAATCTCAATTGAACCCATCATCCGCTTTTTACGAATTTACCCCTCCAACCAAACCCAATGTCAGTACCCAATAGCTTTGAATTGATTGCAAGCAAAAGGTACACAAGCAAAGAAGAAGACCAGGAAGGGAAGAAGTTTCTTTTTGCATGCATCTACTCTTTCGATTAAATGTGAAAAGAGGAACAAATACTACAGTTAAATATCTAAATAGCTAGTGCACACGCTATTTTCACCATGCATCCCCGTCACATTCAGACTCATTAACATCCATACAAACATACAACTACTACTGCAGAACACATAACATTTAACATTTCAATGAGACTTTCAAATTTTTTTATTTTTGATGTCTTTTTCATCTTTTGTCCGTGTTTTTTTGATATAGTGTAGTTAAAGCACGCCATTTGTTTGATGAAATGATTCACAAAAATATTGTTTCTATCAACACATTGATTTTTGGTTATGATGTAAATACCAATATGAAGAATATTTTCATTCAGATTCATACTCATAGTATAAATTGGGTGATGATTAACACTTGTCATTTACAACAATTTGGTTAATTCTTACTGTAAATGTCACTGTCTTCAATTAGCTTCACAGATTTTTGGTTTCGATAATAAAAAATTCCCATAGTCAAGCATCCTAAGCATTACTGCAATAATGAAGTATAAGAAGAATAATAAAGCTTTTCGAGAAAATTATGTATCATTTTTTGTTTCAAATCCATCGGATTGCTTACATTCCTATTAGAAAGAAAAAATTACAACGAGATTCGTTATCTTGTAATCAAAATTAGGATAGAGTTGGATGAGTTGCAAGCATGGAAATGTGGAAATTGGAAAATGGGCCGCAAGGGAACTCTTCGAGCTTGAACCCCAAATGGAATCGACTCGTATATTGCTATCCAAAGGGATGTAGGAAGATGTTCTAAGGTCGGGACAATAATGTCTAGTAAAGGTATAAAAAAGAGCTAGGGTGTAGTTGGGTGGAAGTTGATGTAAAACTACATAATTTTATCTCTAGATATAGATCTCATCCAAAGGCCGTAGAGATCTATTGAAAATTGGATGAATTTGGTAAGGAATTGATTTTAGTAGGGTATGTCCCATGCAATTATTTCAGTAGGCGGTATTCTTTCATGGCTTCCTATGACTAATAAAAATTTCATAATAATTCATAGAAATCCTTTAAAATTCATCAAAATCCATTAAAAACCATGTGGATTTCGTAAAATCCTTCAAAATTCTTTAAAATCCAAGAGTTCTAAAATCCTTCACAATCCATTAAAATCCTTAATTGAATACACCTCCTTAAGTCATATAAGCAAAAATAATAATCTAATAAAGTGTCTTCCTAAAGTGTATTTTCAAGACACTCTGTTGTAAGAAAGAAAACAAACTAAGGAAAAAGTATGCTAGAGAAGAAGTAGAGAGAATAAGTAAATGAAAGAAGAAACATAAACTACCTCTATGCTTTAGCGATTTTTTGCCCCTATTTGTCTTAAATCGCAATTGAAAGAGTATTTCACTTCAGATGGATCAACAACCATTAAATTATGTGGTTATTTGCACACATTTAAAAGTAAAAAATAAAACAAAGTTGGTTGTCAAGTCTTGACTGTCCTGACCAAGGTTTGGGTGTATCGAAGGCGTGTCTGTCACGTTGATTACATTGACCATGTGTCTGAAGCTTGCCGACACGTTGACCACGTGTTCAGCACATGTCGGATACGTGTCAGACGTGGATAGGACAAGTTTTTCCAAGAGTTCGTGTTTCCTTGTAGACCAAGCAGTATTGGTTTGCATGGTTAAGAAGTTTAGCATCATCATGTCATAGTTTTGTTTCCCAAGCTATCAGATTCAATGTAGGTTCCCTACACATCTTCCAGAACTATTGAGTTAGTGTAAGGATGACATCATTATCATTGGCAGAGTGAAAACTCGTGGGACGATTGAAGTGGTTTTGTCAAGGCAACACTTTGAATCAAAGATTATGCAATTATTTTCCTTTTTTTGGGTATTTGGTACATTGCGTAATGGTTTTAGAATTTTATAAAGTTTTGATCCAGTTGCAAAATGGTCGTTGGCATCAAAGTGATAGCAATGAAGTCCTTTTGAGTCTATTTATTAGCCAAGGAAAATTTGAAGCATTGAGCACAACTCGTTTTTTTATGGTATATTAGTATTGTTTATTTATTTTAATTATTAATAATTGGGTCGGTCCAATATAAGCCAAAGTAGAAGTCTAATAAGTCTAGGGTTTTATTAGAGTTTTGCTTTGTTTTACTTAAATAGGTTAGAAATCAAGTTTTTAGTTAGTTTTTTTTTAAGTCTAGAGAATTATTTTCAGAGTGAAGAAACTTTGTCCATTCAAGTTTCTGGTTATTTCTTTATTGCTTCAACTGTTAAACCTATCATTTGGTATCAGCGGTAAATCTTTAGTTAGAAATGCCACCTAAGGGAACTACATTTACCTACACAAGGATGGTGCATTCAAAAAAGCCTTTGCAGACATCTCGAAGCAGTTGGTTGTTGTCTTGATTCGCCAACAACCTGACGCCATCCGTGAAAATTCATGTTGTAACTATACAACAAAATGGGATATTTCATGTTAGCATTAAGTTGGTTGCTATCTTGGTTTGTCAAGAACCTGAAGCTATCCATGAAAATTCACGTCGTGAGACTATACAACAAAATGAGATATTTCCTTCATCTGAGGAAAAAAAAAAAAGTGAACCAAATTGCTATTAATTTGAAATAGGAGCCTTTGTTTGTTAACTTCAAAGATGAGGAAGACGAATCTGATCTTTCAAAGTCAGATATTCAGGCTACCCGTGAGTTATCGCATCGTCAGGCCATGAATTCCTGCGCTACTGATTTGGAGGAATAATACCCAAATTCAGTAGTTCGCAACAATGCTCTTTACGAAGAGGATCGAAAGAAAAAATGGGTAGTTGTGGGGAACAACACCAATTTCCCGAATTTGTTCAAAGTCCCTAAATCTAGGGTTATTAGAGAGTAAAATCTTGCGAGTTGCAATTTGCGCAAACTCCCCCACGGGTTGTTCATTATCAGGTAAATACACAAATTGGTAAAGATCCAAACCCACCCAACCACGAAGAGGAAAAAGAAGTGCAAACAGAGACGATGAAATTGGGAGGCAAAGAGGATCCAAACCTTCTTTGGCTCCACAACGCAGAGCCACCACCCACCGTCACCATCAGAGCTCGCTATCAGTTTAGCCCGATCGTCAGACGAGTCAGGACTATCCAGGGGCGGACCTATAAAGGGACTAGAGGGGGTAGCTGCCCCCTCTCAATTTTCAAAAAACACTAGCATTTTATAAGACATTTTATATAAATATAAAACACTTTATTTAATAAAAGACATATTAATTGTTTGGTACAGTGGTTTGTCTTCAACTTGTATAGAATTTTTTTTACTCTCTCTAATTGTTACCATCCTGAATTTTATAGAACTCAATAATATATATCATCATTCAATTAATAAAATTTAGGCGTTGGATTGGCTCGTAAACCACCCCCTACCGCCTTTTTTTTATAAACTTGTAATTAAGATCTTATTATGTTCACACATTTCAAGTTTTCCATATCAAATTTACATACTTATTTTAATTATTTTGCAATTGTAACCATGTATACTAGTTATTAGGCTTGTTTGCCTTTGTTAAATTGTTGACGATTTGACCATAATTTGGCTTAAAATATTAGATTAAGTTCATCAAGAATATAATTAGAATTTGTATTTCTTATTTTAGTTTTTGACTTATAAATGTTAGTAGAAATTTGTTGTTAAATTATTAGTCCGAAACAAAGATAGTGATTTCGTTTTTCGAAGTAATTTCGGTCTCTAAAATTTAAGAAAAAATTCGTGAAATAATTTGTCATATATAGAAAAAATGTAAAAAATTGAGTGTATGTCAAACATATATAAATAAAGTACAAGTAAATTAACTTAATAAATACATTAAATACATAAAAAGAAGCCTAAATACTTCAGTATCCCTATTAACATAATTTGCAATCATAATTTTCTAGGTTTTACACGAAAATATTGTAATTTACGAAATATTTTAATTAAAAAAATATATATATATATATAGAATTTGCTGCATAACTCATTGGGTTTTATACACGAAAATGTCAAATTTTAAAACAACAAAAAAATTAAATATTCGAAATCACATATGTTTCTTTGTGGGCACTTAAAATTTTGAGACCTGAAAAAAAAAAAATCGTAAACTTTCACAAAATCACAATACTTGGTCTGGAGTATAAAGTTTTCTAGTTTTGCCCCTGATAACTCTTATTATTGACTAACACACCATTTCACCCCTTCTTAACTAAAATCATGGGCCCGCCACTGTGACCATCCTCTTGATTTTCCTATTAGACAGCGAGAACAGGAGCTTCGTCTAGGCAAGGTGCTTGATGTGAGCTCTCGCCGTCAACATTTGAGCAACCCACCTTGGCTTTGACCTCCTTCGCATCTTCGTGGAGTTCAGGTTTGTCACTAAGGGTTGCGATCGAATATTTCAAAGTCTGGATCGCATGAGGAAAATGAATTCAGTAGAGGGCATTATGTTCGCCCCGACCATCAATCAGTACCACGACACTTGCTTGACTCCTTTTCAAATGAGGATGTGGTTACTCCTCGCCACCACACTAACTCTGTGATACCGTACGCTTTAGACTTCAATGATTCTGATGAGGAATTTATTTACCACCGCAGGACTGGACCACCACAGAGCAGAAGTTATGACTACTTTCAAAACTTCTATGAACCACTGCAACAAGCCCATTTTTCCAACCATTCAAATGAGACAAGTCCATCATGATGCTTATGGAGGTGAGAATTAGTTTGATGTTTTACCTAGTAATTTGGAGGTTTTGTTAGATCGTTGGAATGCATGCAAATCGTGATATTACATAACTGTTCCAACTTATTTTGGTTCTGGTGATGCTGATATTTTTGTTTATCGGGTTGACCAAATAGACACGATTTTGGATGTCTTTGATAGGTATTAATGTGGTGATTTCAGTTGCAACCATTTTGCAGGGTACTACATCATCAGTAGAGAGATTTGACCACATAGAGACAGTTGTTGGGGAAGGCACAAATTCAGACTTGGCCTAAAATGAACAACTTATTGCAACGCGTTTTCATACCTAAAGATTATCAACGAGATTTGTTTGGCAGGTAACTTACACAGGGCAAGTCTACAATTGCTTAATACATCGTAGAATTTCGTCTTTTGTCCTGATGATGCTGATATTTTTGTTTATCGGGTTGACCAAATTGACACGGTTTTGGATATAAGTCTCTGATAGGTATTAATGTGGTGATTTTTGTTGCAACTATTTTGCAGGGTACCGCATCATCAGTTGAGAGATTTGACCACATGGAGACAGTTATTGGGGAAGGCACCAATTCATACTTGACCTAGGATGAAGAAAATATTGCAACTTGCTTTCATACCTAAAGATTATCGACGAGATTTGTTTGGCAGGTAACTTACATAGGGCTAGTCTACAATTGCTGAATACATCGAGGAATTTCGTCATTTGTGCAGTAGATTGAAGATGAATAAATCTGAACAGCAAAAGGTTGACAGGTATTTACATGGACTTTCTCAGCTTGTGCAAAAAGCTTTCGATATAATTATGATTACATCATGGGAAAAGCAAAGCAATGTGCTAAAAAGGTCAAAGTACATTCACGGTATCATTTGACTACTTCAGTTATGGTCCCTACCACAATCTAAATAGTTGCACGTATTGTCGCTTACAATCCTAATTTCAAATGTTTCAGATGTGGACAAGTTCGTCATCTTCGTCGAGATTGCCCAAAGGATAAGATAATTATTCTTATTACAGATGGAGATGAAGAAGATATGTTCGTTGTTGATATCTCCCTTCCTCAGGATGACACAACAGGTCATGGGGCGCATGAGCATATTTCCTTGGTCACTGATGGCTTGCAGACAATGGCTAAGCTTGAGGACAAACTTTTTCGAAGTAGGGGAAATGATGGTATATTAGTATTATTTATTTTAATTATTTAATACTTGGGCAGATCCATTGTAAGCCCAAGTAGGAGTCTAATAAGTTTAGAGATTTATTAGGGCTTTGCTTTGTTTTATTTAAATAGGTTAGAAATCAAGTTTGACGCCAGTTTTTGACTTTAGAGAATTATTTTTAGAGTGAATAAACTTTGTCAATTCAAGTTTTTAGTCATTTGTTTATTGCTTCCACTATTAAACCTATCAGTTTTTGTAGGGGATATGATTAAGACGGGGCAAAGCTGGAGAGAGTATCTGTCACAGCTGCTACAAAATTATGCCCTCAGGTTTCATTTATTTGATATTATAAGCAACGATCCTGAAGGAGGTTCTCGACCTTTTATTCAAAAGCTGGAGTACCGTTGATGATCAGCAAATGGCGCCATTACAGCCCTGCTGCAAGAACCAGTAACACTTATACTAAGGTGAATACCTTGTGTGTTGACCTAGCTATCGGTTGCACACCTAGCAAACCAAACAACCATGAAATTGCCTATGCTTGAAATGGTGCCAGCTTTTGCCGTTGTGTCAGCAACTTAGTTGTTGTGATTAAGCCGCCTACCTCCATTTGTGACTTAATTTTTAGGTCATTATTTGAGTCCTAATTGCTCACTTATTGACATGGACATTGCACATGTTGGGATGTATAATATCAGGAAAGAATCCATTGCAAAGAAAGTCAGGTAAGGTAAATATTATTGCTTCTTTGAAAATCAATAGAAGGAAGGCTAATTTGAATACGTCATTGTCCCACTGTAAAAGA
The DNA here is from genome assembly GCA_003290165.1 of Berberis thunbergii. Taxonomy (NCBI): domain Eukaryota; kingdom Viridiplantae; phylum Streptophyta; class Magnoliopsida; order Ranunculales; family Berberidaceae; genus Berberis; species Berberis thunbergii. Next base: position 83,880 of record QNQO01007471.1, on the reverse strand, counting down.
AGTCCAATGAGAACAAACAAAAAAATATATATATAAGCCCTTACAAGAAGGATTAAGAAGCACCGCAACTCTACATAGCCAGTGTCTCCCAACTCCCTATTAGAACTTTTATTGGGGAATTACATTCTAACCATACTACCCAACATCCCGCAAAAGGAATCACCTCCCATAAAACCTTCCCTTTAAGCGTAATTTGATGTGATGTTTTCCATGACTGCAATAGCACCTAAATGAACGTCAGCATCACCAATATAATCCAAACATATTAAGAGATAGTCAAAATTAACCCACTCATAAGAAGTAGATGTCCTCCGCTTTCAAGAAAATTGTCACACAGGGAGAAAGTGTCCATACCCCTGGTAGCTCAGCCTTAGTTGGAGGGAACCACTTTCTTCCATACCAATGTTGCAGGATAATCAGGATAAGCACCGACAGGTACCTGAGTTATAGTCAATCTAAGTACAGAGAAACCATTGTTCTTATCCGCTTTCTTGTGTTCCCTGATTCTCCAAAATCACACCTTATACAAGCTCAGGTAACTCGATAAACTTCAGCATTTCTCCCATAGAAAGCGTTGTTGTACGAAAACGAAACTCCCAATTCATCATACCATTAATGTACTCACCAAACTCGATTAACCAACCACTTCCTCACACATAAGACAAAAAGTATTGGGAATTTATCCTTGAAAGATTCATCCCCATACATCATGAGAAAATTTAAGTCACCTTTGCCAACAACCACCTCCATTCCTTCAAGAAACTCCTCTTTGAAATTATAAATTGTCTCCCATGTGCTCGTGCCATAATACTAGTAGGATGCCTAGGTATCCACCTGATAGGGTCGAGTTATATTTAGTTTTGATAACCTCTTCTCACAAGCTATTCTTTTCTGTACCGTTTCTCCATAACCTCTTGCAAATAAGTACCTTATTCATCATCAACAAGGCTGAATGCCAACTCTTCCCATTTCTTCGAACGTATACACTAATCCCAAGTCAGTGAATGAAACCTTTTGTCATCCTGACTGCCACACCAAAGTAAAAGTAAATTCCTAATCATCCTTTCAATCTCCTACTTTACTTTTTAGAAAATTAGTATAACTAAAACCTTCTAGTTTTTTTTTTTTTGGTGAATGTATTATATTAATGGAAGTGTAGGTTTTACTCTAAAATAACTAACTCCTCTTTAGTGACTTGATTGTTATCTACAACTGACTAAAGATCATTATCTACAATTGCTACAGACAATCCACACAAAAAGTGAAGACATGGGAGGCAAGTCGTCTTCTTTGAGAAGCAGACCTGTTGCCTGCTAATAGTGCCCTGCTTGGTGAAAATATTTCATCGAAACTTCATTGAGATGGCGAATTTTTGGGCATCACACCCATCAACTTCAAATCCAAGCCCCTAACCTCTTACCCAACTTCTCCCAACCCGTCTTGCACCTTAGGGCCAATCGGTTTTGTTAAGACCCTCATTCTCGACATTGAATTACCTCTCATCACTAGTCAAGTTCACCGTCGGTGGCGTAGATTTGGCAGCTTGCAACTTTATTTTTTTTTTCCACTACTATTTTGCACAAACCGATGATCAACTGACTGCTATAAGCATTTAAACTTGCTGTGTTTTGTGCTATAAACCCCAATATGGAAAGATTTGAAGGGAAATAACATGGAAACGTGATGTGGCCTCATTTTTAGTCGATTGGGGTAATTGTCCCTTTTTTTGGACCAAGACAAGGATCTTATAGGGTTCTCAAAACCTAGATCAAATGTCAATTCATACTTGCGATAGGAAGTAATTACTTTGGGACAAATTCAATCTAATCCCCACAGTGTAAGTGATCTAATACATTTTCTTGGAATTCTTTAACGCGGTGTTTGATTACAAGGTGTTTCCATGTGATTCGTGCAAACAGGCGGGTAGGAGGAAGTTAGTTGGGTTTCCAGTTTTGATTCACATTAAACTTCCTTAAAAGTTAGACTCCCATGTGACCTGCTTTTGCCTAAAACCTAGATATTTAATATGAATTCCACCACTTCCCTCTCTATTGAAACCCATCATATTTCACACAACTCTTTCCAAAAAAAATAAACAATGCCTAAATTAAAGAAAAGTTTCGCAATTTTCCAAACGTTACAATAAATAAATAACCCACAGTTCCGTAAACCCCGAAGTCATCCACAAAAGTCATCCACAACATTGATCTCTTTCTTGACCCAATAGGACAAATTTTATGGAACGATTCAAGGTGTAGCTTGATCCCAAATTTGAGAAAGTTCATTTGGGGGAATGGCGTCTTCAAAACCACTAGGATGGGTGGCTCGGAATTCTCTTTCCCATTCCGAGAAAGCACGACTCTCAACTTAGGTCTAGCCTCAGGTTGGAGACTGATGGAATGATGAAGCAAACGACTCTTGAACCTCTGACACCTGAATGTGGCCTTCCTTCATTCGACATCCATGAGGCGAGTCTTTCAACTTTAGACTACCTTAGGCAGAAGAAGAATAATAAGTCCTCCTTACCTAACGTGCCTCAACAAGGCTTTGCCAAACTTTGTCGAGGTCGTGATGTGATTTTACAAGTTTTTAAGTTTGTTACAAAGTGCACCACAACAACAACTTATTTGAGAGGACTATGGCGTGGAAGCCAAATAATTTTAGGCCACCTCAACAACTTATTGAAGCATAAAAACATTATGGTATTAAGGATACCACTAGTTAAGTCTTCCTTGTTGTTTTAGTGAATGTTACTGAATATTGAGATTTCCTATTAATGATATTTAGGGACCCTGTCAAGTGGATTCCTAGCCATCCTACTAGGACTCTGCCATCATTTGGATGAGGCCTACAACTTGGGACTAGATTTCACAGACATTAGAGTTTTGGAGCTGAGTGGTCGAGAGAATAAAAACAGACTAGCCTTACGGAAGAAGCATTTCACAAGAGCTATAGGTGGGTACTTATCAAAGTAACACTGCGAGCAATCCAATTCACTTAATATCCCTTCTCCCGATCCCAGTCTCAGTGGCAAGTCGCAAGGAGAGATGTATGCATAGCGTCCATTGGGGATCTTCTCCTAGTACTAACAAGTTCAATCATTTGGAAGAGGATGTGCCAAACTAAACGTTGGAAAGGTTTGGTATAAGAAAATCAAGCTGTTTAATCCAGTGTCACAAGCCAAGAGGATCTGGCGACACGGTGTTGAGCAGTTTTTGCTTTGCATCAGCAAGCGGTACTCGCACAATGGCTTAAGATAGCATCATTGTGTTATGTGAAAGCTATTATGGTTTTACACAAATGTTCGAGCAGCACATCTCATTTGATTTGCACAGGGGAACAAAATTAGTTTCTGGTAGCATAATTGGGCTACAACAAGACCTTTGAAGGAGCTGTTTCTTGGTCGACACTACATTTCAAACAGCAAAAGTGGGACAAGTAAATGAGTTTTATTGCATCAATGATCAGGGAGGGGCATGGAACTTGCACTTTCAAAGGGGTTGTATGAATCAGAGATGGGCATGCTGATTGAGTTGCTTCAGCTCATTCAATAGAGAAATATAGATTACCAAGATGATGAATGGAATTGGGAGCAAGAAAAATCTACAGTCCGCAGCTGTCCTGAATTCATCCATGTTCCTTCTAATGACGAAGCTAATACCTCATGGGTCAGCATCACAAATGGAAGTGGCTGCACCAAATTTGCCGAGAGCTTGTTTCTTTCTTTGGGCTGTGGTGCATAAAAGGTATTGACGGTGGACAACTTGAACATATGTGGAAAGGTTCTGCCCACAGGTGCAGTCTCTTTAGAGAGATAATGAGTCCATCGACAAGCTCCCTCAGCGCCAGCAGTATGGCAGGGTATCCTAAATGAGTTTGGGGTTGCTATTCATGCACTGTCCACGATTGTGGAGATCAATTATAAGTGGCATTTCAATGTATGGATTTGGGATCGTATTATTCATGCAATAGTGTGGGGAGTATGGAAAGAGAGAAAGAAATCGGAGAAGGCTTCTTGGAAAGACTAAAGTCATTGATCAAATTATTGTAGATACTAACAATAGTCTTATGGGTTTAGGGAAATACATGGATCCCTTGAAGGGATATTTAGTGAATTGTCCACGATTATGGATATCAATAATAACTGGCACTCGGATGTATGGATTTGGGACCCTATTATTCATGCGATAGTTTGGGGATTATGGAAAAGAAACAAAGAAAATCAAAGAAGGCTTCTTGCAAAGACTAAAGTCATTGAACAAATTAATGTAGATATTAAAAAGTCTTATGGGTTTGGGAAAATACAAGAATAATAAAATTGTTTAATGTTACTAAAATACTCATTCTATTAATAAATATCCTAATTCTATCATTAACACTCAATTTGAAGTGGCTACAAGAGCCCCAAGTTGCACCTTATATGCCTTTCAGAAATACTTTGTCATATATATGAAATTTTAGATAAATATGTAAATCACAAGGGTTATTTAACATTTGCTCCACACTATAAGTATCGAAATAAGACCAACGCTATATTTGCCTCCCAATTTGGCTGGTCCAGCCATCAGAATACAATATTTATCCAAAATGGTTTTTTGCCCTAAGAACAACTCCTATAACCCAAACCCCTATAATTGTCTTAAGATCACAACTTGAGATTGTAATACATATCAAGAGAAAAATTAACGGACGTGATTCAACCTTTTAAATTTAAAAAAAAAAATCAAATCCAAATTTCTTTCTCACAATCAATCAGTTCTTCCCCTTCTCAAATTTCTTCAGTTCAGAAAGTCCAACTCCGTATTTCTTTAGATAGCCATGTTGTCTTTCCTTCGCCTTTCCAGTCCCTCTAAAGTTTGTTCTTTCATGTTGGGTTGGGTGATTGTACGAGTCCACATGTTCTTTTGCATTTGTTAAATGGGAGAAAGAAGTGGGATATTTCATCTGTACACATCTAATCTCAATTGTCTTGACCAAATTTATTTATAACAGATGATTTTCAAGAGTCTATTCCAATGCCCCTGAAGTCAGATTATTGAAGACATAGGATTCATCCAGATTTACAAAACCTCAATTTATAGCCTCAGAGGACCATTCTACAAGTCACAATCAATCTGTCTTCCCCTTTCGCTGCTCAAAATAACACCACCATGAGCCTCCTACTTCAGCTCCGTTTCTCAAACAACAAAATGATTACTGTTACTTCTCGTCAGCCCCGCTATTCTTCTTCTTAATGCCTGAATTGAATGGAGATTGGGATTTTTATTTTTCTTTTGGGGGGGTGGGGGGTCAGAGAAATAATGGAGACTGGTTTTTGAGAAGACAGAGATTTGAATCTCGTCCAATCCCTCCAGCCCGTTTGAATCCCCTTGCTAGATCAGATTGAAACAGCAACAACAAGAGGAGTTTGATTCTTAGTCGAACAACCTGTTCAAAGCAACAACAATGACAAAAGGGGTTCAAGTCTTAGTCAATTGAACTGCAATTCCATCACCACTAATGATCGACCAATTTTAGGGGTGTCTATTCGCTAATCATGGAGTTTGGGTTGTTGGCATTGGTGTGGGGTTCTCGATTTTCACAGAGATTGTGGTAGTGGAGAGGTGAGTTGAGAAAAGGTGTTCAAGTCTTAGTCAATTGAACTGCAATTCCATCACCACTAATGATCGACCAATTTTAGGGGTGTCTATTCGCTAATCATGGAGTTTGGGTTGTTGGCATTGGTGTGGGGTTCCCGATTTTCACAGAGATTGTGGTAGTGGTGAGAGGTGAGTTAACGAACACCGTTAAGGACTGGTTCTTTGCAGTTTTAAAGCGCTTTGTTACGGAGAGGGAGATGAGTGAGAGAGTAGTAGGGTTGAAAACCGAACCAACTATTATCGATTTCAAATTTTTTCAACCAAACAGAACCGATCATATACGAAACCAAATCGACAGCCTAAAATGTTACTAAAACCAACATAAAACCAAATTGACTAACTAAATTAAACATATTATATTATTTTGCATGTAATATATATTATATACATTTGGTCGGTTAAAATCACTTAAAAACCAAACCGACTATATCGGTTTCAAATTTTCTTGAACCGAACCGAAACCGATCCTAAAATGAACTATCATTTCGGTTTTGATTAGTTTGGTCGGTTTAATCAATTTATTCAGTTTTTGTTCAACCCTACAAAGAAGGGAGAAAAGGAGAACTAGATGTAGACGTGGTGTAATTCATATTGGGTTGAATGTCATGCCATCTGGGTCAGGGGTAGTATAGACTTCTCAACTCTTCCACTGGCCGGACAGGCCAAAATGGGGGTAAATACAGTGTTGGTTTTATTTGGGGGGCATTCTCAAACCGGTACTAGTAGTAGGGGACAAAATGTAAATAACCCAAAATACAATCATGACGTATTCAATCTTTCATTCTTTCATATTTTACTAGTTATTTTTATTATGTTATGTTATACAAGTTATTTGATGGTAGTTCCCTATCAAGGTAACACCTCAGTACCTCACTTGAGAAAGGCTTACGCTTCATGCACTGAAGCTTACCATCGTGTCACGCCTCTGCATTTTAAAACTTTGGTCACCATAAAAAGGTGGTACAGACATATCTTATTTAAAGAAACTTTCATATAAGGATGATAACCAATATCTATAAATGTGAATGCATGGTTATAACAATAAATACCTATGGTGTGATTGTTTCATTGGATCCTATTCTATGGAATGTATCTATCTCAAAGGGTTTTTTGAAGAGTGTGATCCTGGTCAACCTGTTTTGGGTTTATTTGTTTTATATATATTTATAAAATGTAAGAATCACAAAGCAAAGAGTATGTGATTCCTGCATAAAGGGATCTAGAATGGTATTTTCAACCTCACCTCTTCCTATCCTATCTCTTCTTATCCACTCTTTCTTTCAGTATCACATTCCATGGAGTTGGATTCCATGCAATCAAACATTCCCTTAGTTTTTTAATTATACAACTCATAAAAAGTATAACATCAGTACATCAATAATAGGCATAGCAGCAACGCCGATGTCAAAAGGTCTTACTTTAATATGATTATGGAAAGGGTGAGCAACACTTAACAAGATAATGCAAGTTGACAATGACTTACCCCATAAACAAATAAACGGACAGGCTCCTCATGTTGGGAAGAATTCTCAACTATGCCTGCAGCAATTCGGAAGGTTGGCTCATTTTCTGTAGTTATTCTCTTGTACATCTTTAAATCATCAATCCCGAGATTTTCTTGCTTTTCACAGTTGTCAATAAATGGTTCCCTTTCTACTTTTAGCATTCTCATATCCTGTACCCTGACTGTTGATTTTGCGTAAATCAAATATTGGGCACGGCCTGTATCCATCAAAACAATCACATACATTAATTGTTGAAACAGCATGAGATAGCAAAACCAAAAGGGAAGGTTACTTAGCTGGACGGTATGTAAAGAGAGGAATAACATGATTTTTAACAATGAAGTGGTGGGTTGGGAAACAATGCCAGTGGAGGTTTTGATTACGCTTTGGGTTGGTTATCTCATCTTCCTCTTTTCAAGGGAATGTATTTTGAATCTTTGTATGCTAATTGGTATAATAATATTTTGGAGACTTAATACTTGTAAGGTTGCCATTGTTGTACTAGGCAAAGATTTATTAATAAAATAATTACATTCAAATAAATTAAAAAACCAATGTTTTGGTGTAAGACACAAAGCCAAAGTTACCTGAAAGGATAGCATCCACTGTTGCCTCCAAACTACGATGAACTCGTAACTCAGTCTTGGAGATAATTTCTACACCACAAGTAAATGTAGAGGGCCCTTTCCTCTCCAGTGCACTCTTCTGGACACCTCTCCTGCTAGCTTCTTCATCCCCTAGTGTAACACTCTAGCATAGAAATCAACGAACAGATTAGGAAATTATACATAAATAAGTAAATTAATTAATAAACCTGTATACTAAATTAAGGGTGACACTTCATATATTGACAGATCATGGTTAGTTAGAATTCCGAAAATTCTGAAAAATGTTTCAATATAGTATTTCAAACAAATTAATGTGTGAGATAAGAACAGTAAGGTGAAATTAGAAGAGTTGGCTTGCTATTCACATACCTACAAACAGAATATATAACTCATTTCATACCAACGAAAGGTTTCTGAATCACATCATATGAAGATGGTGTCTTAGCCATCGACACAACATCCACAAACATCTAACATACATGGAAAGTGAAAATTTGTAGACCAGCCATTTTATAACAGGCAATTTGTAGGATGTGGCTAAAATTTTCACATTGGTGTGAATTGTTATTAATGGCTTGTCTATGTTAGGTGAAGTGATGTCACATCATTTTTTGTTGAGATGGTGCCTTAGCAACAGATACAGCATAATCATACCATAGCTATCAATATCTTACGATAAATACAATACGATACACAATGCGTCGTGTACCTAAACCTATATCTTACAGTATATCGATATAGGATGATGCAAGGATGTATTGTCAGCGATGTGAATGAATGAATGAATGAATGGATGAATGAATGAATGAATGGATGAAAACCAATAGTTTGTTAATATGTGTCACACAAGCCATATATGAATGGAAGTGTTTTTAGGACATCCTTGCTTGAATTATTCTTATTTATGTCTTTACATGCTTAAATATATAGTATATATAGAATATATATATTAGTTTTTTAACTGTATCTTACGATACACAATATGTTACAATACATGTATCTTAAATTTCGGTTTCCGATGATATGATATACGTTTCGATAACTATGAGCATAATCTATATTTAATATAAAACATCACAGACCATCCAGTTTCACGGCTAACTTGTAAACCAAACATGATAGGGCAAGAACATTTCATCATGTTGTTAACTGTTAACTATTGTGGATAGCACATCCATATTGATGAAGCTACCTGCCTACCTGACGAAGACACCACCATTACGAGTTACATGACCCATTGCTAGGCCTCTATCTGCATCATTTATTTGGATTCTAACTACTATTTTTTGTGCAGAAACTTTCTGTTTGTGTTGATTCCAGATAAGGAAAATAAAAGGTTTTGGCAGCAAAGTCAACCATGAACACTCAATCAACATGGTTAGAAGATGGAAGTTGTGGAGGAACTTTATTCATTCATTGTGGGAAACACATTCAAGTATAATTTACAGAAGATAATCCATATTTTGGTAGTTCTATACGAGGATACTAGTGAAACTTTTCTTTTTCTATGAAGAGATTTTTCAAGAGGCTGTAAAAGTGTTTTTACTTAGTCAACTGTTTGAGTCTAATCAGCATGATAAAGGTTTTCCCCAAGTTTTTACCACATTCATTAAATTGTCTCTGCTTTTGCTCATAAATTCTAACTAGTCATCCTCTTGTCCAACTTCCAATAAAAGTCATCATGAGGGTTCAATAAAAATAGGTGTTCATTTCTAATGATGAAGGATTTATGGGAATAGGTATGTTGGACCTCAAAAAAAGGGTTCAATAGAAATTAGGTGTGCATTTCTGACGGTGAAGGATTCCTAGATAGTTCAAAATTCTGAGATCCGTATTAAATTTTGGATAGAAACAAAGCTTATTGCCTATAGTCAGGTTGCTTCACACACTTTATTAAAAACCAAGGCTACATAAACCATACCTTAAATATACATCAAGTTACTTCAGATTAATCTATGTACGGTTCACTTTTTAAGACTAGTAACTGAATGGAATAAGAAAACAAGGTATGCAAATTGTAAAGTACACTATGCTCAAAGTTACTTCTCATTCATTGCATGTGAATACTATCACTATAAAAAATTTTGACTATTGCTTAAATGGTATGAACTTGTCAATAAAAAATAGTAGATTGAGTAATGTCCATGCGGACAATATATATCTTAAATAATCAAAATAAGAGCAAAACGATCGATGAAAAAAATGCATCAGAAGAATATAGCTGCCTTACTTGTATACCCCCAACAAGCATCTCTAACGAAGGATTCATTACTAAATTCTCTATTGTTACTCCATGAGCGGTGGCAACAAGCTGGATTCCACGCTGCGCAATTGTGCTAGCAGCCAGTGCTTCTAACTTTGTGCCAATTTCATCAATAACAATTACTTGGGGCATATGATTCTCTACTGCTTCTATCAACACCTGAACAATATAACATAAGAGCAACTAAAAGAATGAGGGAATGAACAAGAACAACAAATGGAGAGAACAGAACAAAAAGGATAGAAAGGAAACGAAATATGTAACAAAAAAGAAGAAATAAAAATCTATTAAGAGATGAACAACTCGAGTGTTAAGAGAAACTACATGAAAGCCTTTCTAATACCAAAACAAACTACTCATGTAAGTAATTTAGGACTAACCCAATGAGCAAAATCATATACATCCAAATGCTAATTTCCCTTGTATAGGCCTAATCATAGCTGTTCATTATGAAATAATTAAATCCAATTTACTTTATTTTGTACCTCGATGGTATACATATCAGAGTTCTCAATCGTTAGATGATTTATTTTGAGCTAAAAACTCCACACTTGTGTAAGGGGGGCTAATTGGAAACAATATTGGTGGCACAACAATGGGTCATTATCGTTGGCACCGGAGCTAGAGGCGAACTTGTTCTAAGGCAGGAGACTATGACGCCCCGACTCCCTATGATGGGAAGCGGTGGTATGCTGGAAATGCGCTTAGCCTGTGGAGGGATTATGGTTGCTCCAGTAAATGTCGACGCGCTTAGGCAGTCGACCAAGAGATGATTATTAAGAGTGGACTCTTATGACACCGAGGCCTTTTCGGCTCAACGACAGACCTATAACAGATGTATCATAGGCAAGGGGCTCGAACCACATCGGGTTTAATTTGTTGGATGATTTATTTGACTAAAAGCAGTAGCTGGAATAAATTTGGTGAAGAAATTCGCAACATGTGTGCATTGGGAAAGAAACAATCAGATTCTGTGCAACTGTGTTTCATTTAAATGAGTTAATCTTGCAATGACAAAGACAACGGTAGACCTGTAACTAAATAGACAAAGAGAATATAAATTCATCGATAAAAAGGGAACTCGTGTGCTTTGGGAAAACAAAGTCAAATTATATATGTTTCATACACAGGGTTGGCAACAAGGTGGATTTTGCCATATACGTCCCCATCTCGCCAGGAAATAAACCTCCCTAAATTCGCCCTGCATAACCACTGAATGTTTTTTTCAATCCCTGCCCCGCTACTTCCATGCAGGCTTCTATTTGGGCTTTTTAAAATTTTGGGCTTTGAATCAATATCACGCCTTTACAATTACAAATCAATCTTATGCTTTCTAAAGATATTGTGGGCTTTAAAGTATAAATCATAGTGTTTTCAAAATATAAACAAATTATAATATATATACTTGGGTCAGGGCGGGCAGATATGGCCAAATATGTTCCTGCCCTGAAACCGTTAACGGTTTTTATTTCTCTCCCTGAATCCACCTCGAAATCCGTTAAGCCATAACCAAATCCGCAAGACAAAATACCTGAGAAAATGGGTATTTCAGCCAACCTTATTCACACACAAAAGTTAATATTGTAACACTAACAGTAGACTCTTCACCAATATGCAAGCAAACAGCAACCTAGACCACCGAACTAATCATCCTAAAGAGATGCCACCCATGCCATCCTGAATAGATAGACAACTAAACAAACTTCAAGCTAACAACCAATGTGGATCCGGCAGAGACAATCCAACAAACAAACAATTAGAGCTTAGAGAAGATCAAGCTGATCAACTAAAGCAATCTTCAAGGCTTAAAACCTATAAAGCATGTGTGTGTCCATGAGGGGCAAGACACTTCTAGGACATGTGATAGACACGCTCCACACATGGGGTCGACATGCTTCTTAGACACTTTTATGACAATGTTGGGCACTTCTCCAACACTTTCCTAAACCTTTTTTCTTTATTTTTCTATCAACTAGTACACAACCCCACACATGTTTACTCTTTTGGTTTATCTCTAACTTAAAATGTGTTTGTTATGTAATAGGGGTTTATTTCTATCTGAAATATTTTATAATTCAGAAAAGAAAATGTCTCTTCAAAATTGTAATATTTATAATAAAATGAAAATTAGAAAACTCACTTTCAATAATATGAATATAGGATAACTAGAAAACATGAACAACATACAAATAATAATAATAATAATAATAACTGATATCCTACCACATTTCCAAATAATTGTTTGCTAAACAAAAAATTATGAATTACTGAGTTTTTTTTTTTGGAAAGCGAGCTGGGTTTTTAAAGGATCCCATACCTATCAACAAGGTGCGACCTACATGTCAACACCATAAGAAGTAACCATGCCGCCGGTGGGTCTCGAACCTAGGACGTGGGGGATAAACCCACACAGCCCTAACCACTAGACCATAACACCATTGGCATTACTAAGGAGTTTGATTCATACATAATAAACAAAATTGAAGTATTTCAAAATTCCTTGAGCAATTTAATCCCTAACCGGACAACAAGGTACTAGCTCACTTAGTAGACTTGTGGCAGATGGTATTACAAGTGCAGGATTCGAACCATGCTGAAAGCGTTTAATGATTCCGGTCCTGCTCGTCATTCATTAAAAAAAAAAAAAAAATTTAAATTATCCCTAACCGAACCATACCACAACCCCCTGTGCATGTCCTATTTCTTCAAGATTTCTCATGTCATTGTGGTTGTGTCCATGCTTCATATCTTGGAGCTATTAGAGAAGGTATCAATGATCGCTCATGAGGATGTTTATAACATAAAAGCAGCCCACAGTACCACACACAGACCAGCACATAGCATACGCAAAGTAAGAATGTGATCCCTCTGCTAAACGTTGGTGGCTTCAACCATGATGCAAGAAAAACAATGCACAACAAACTCTTAACACTTATTCAGACACCCCTCAGGAATCACGAGAGTGATGTGAACTTTCTTTATGATACCAGATGAAACCTGTTATAGACCTTAAATGTCAAACTGTTAAAATAGGTATCCCCTTCATATAACCAAGGAAGATGCATCGATATCTTTATGTTACGATGTGAGGCACATGACCCAACACACAACATGGAATCCACATACCAAACACACTATAGTAATTCTTCACATTATTCAGAAGTCCGTAATATCAGATCCTTTATATTCTCCTTTGCTAAGTATAGTTATCCAATATATGTCATGGCTGATCAATTTTTGGGACAAAGATCACCATTTTATTCAGCTACAAGTGCTTGATTTAGCCAAGAATAAATAATACAGATATCAGCCAGCCAGTCATGTACAGCAGTTTCAAGTAGAACGCAGATAAACAAATAAATAAAGACCGAGTCCAAGGAATTTGAGACATAAACCTTATGCTGCACATCAGAGTTTGGCACTTGCATCCGTCGAGCACTACCAATTCCTTCATGAGGTATATCACCATCCCCACCTATTTCATTTGAAGTGTCAACAATCATCACACGTTTTTTGTAATCATCTGCAATCATTCGAGCTATTTCCCTGCAAAATAACATTTGTTGATCAGTGTAGGTAGATAAACCACAGCTACATCCTTAGATTGCACACGTAAAATGGCATGATAATGTTCGTTGCGTACAGTATCCATCTCTTCAGCAACTAGGCCCTTTGAAAGCAACATTGAAAAAGGTGGAGAGGTTTCCACATTGAAACTTAGATTAGTGCATAATTTCGAATAGATAATCAACTCAAAGAGATTCCTAAATGAACCAAGAAAAACTGACATTGCAGTATGATGTTTAATTATTTAAGGTGTTGAAAAAAAAAAAACCTAAATTTTACTAGGGAAATCCCAACTTGAGAATCATCCTTAAGTTACAAGGGAAACTCCAAGCTTTTCTCCGTGTTCTTCTTTCTACCTCAAAACTTTTCTGTTGGCCCTTCTCTGTAAATTATTCAATCCAATTTCAAAACCATCAATGGGATCTCTACTATTTCTCTCTTCCTCCAGTCACTTCATGTTGTACTTCCTCCTAAGATTGCCTTAACAACTCATCATCAATGCTTGAATAGTAATACAACACTATCATTGGAACCAACCATAGACCCCTACTTGTCTTTCGCACTTTTTCTCTATTCAGCTATACAGAAAGATCTAAAAGATCGAAATGCAGCATAAGTGTGTATGCCTACTAAAAAAAGAGCATAATAAATGTGGATTGAATATAGATTCTTGCATTCTTATTTCCTGATGTTCATTCATTCGTGGGATTGAAATCCCTTTTGGTATGATCCAGTAAAAGAAGATAATTAAGAATCTTAGTTATTTAACAATGGGTGTAGAACCAATTACATGTTGTTGGCAGGGCTCGAACCCTGAACTTGTGTTACCATCTCCCACGAGTCTTATCAACCCTTTGGCAATTAAGAAAATGACTAAAAGAAACTTTGTTCTCTCAAAATCGAAAATCATTTTCAGTATGATCATAACTATATCACATCTATGCAAAGAAAATTGGAAATCTTAATTGAGCAAGTGAGAGCTGGCAGGTTCTTCGTGGAAAAGAGAGGAAGAAAACTGGTGAGTCGGATTTTTCATACTACTTTTAAGTAAGCTTGGATAACTAGTGTAAACTTGCTCACATCATCGTTTAAAAAAACAGTGTGAGGCTACGATTTGAGGCTTGCCTTAGTGCAAGGGCTTATGGTTAACAAACTGAGATTTACGCCTCATAGGTGTTTCAACAATTGATTAAACCAGTATTAATTGATTTGAATGATTATTATTAACTCATACACTGATTGAGTGAAGCTTAGGCCTTATGCCTCATGAAAAGGCCACGCCTTAGTTCCCGATTAGGATTTCTTAAACCTTGGTTGTATAAACAGAGATTACTCCTCATCAAGGATGCACGGACTCGGACACACGTGTCGTGTCGGACACAGACACGACAATTTCCAAAAACTTAGGACTCGGCGACATATAAAACCTTATTTTTATTTTTTATTTTTTTTAGTTAAAAAACTATTAACATAAACAATAGGTGTTTGCTACCCAATTTTAACTTGGTTTTCCATAAATAAAAAATAAAAAGTCTATCCACCCATTTCTCATATCCCAAGTTAGAGCATGAATTACATCATTTCAATCAAATAGGGTCTAGCAAACCAAGTCCATAATTACATATTAACTAACTAACATGGTTACTTATTTGTAGGTGAGGAATGAAGCTTTGTCGACAATTAAGCAATCCAAAGGTAAACTAACCAAAAGGGGATTCATGGGGTTAGAAGACTTACAAAAGAAGAAGACTTGGGAGCGATGTGTTGTTGAATGAGATGTTGGAAATGAGAGTACTCCTTCCAACATCTCATCCCTAAAACACCAACATCACAAGCTTGTAAACAATGAATCAAAGGTTTGATATTAATAAATCAATAAGAGAAATTGAGAGAGAGAACTTGTAATTGGGATCCTTGTAAGCTGAAACAGAGGAGAGAGTCGTCTGGAAATAGAGATTGCAAAAACAACAACAACAACAAGTGGAGTTTACCTTAGGTCGATGTCGACATCAACAATAGCCAACAAGTCGAACGTCCGGCAAGTAAATCGACCGTCCAGGAAGTAGATCGATCAAAACAGGTACAATCTTTTTCTTCTCCTTTTTCTTTCTTCTATCAACCACTTCTTTTCCTTTCTTCTATCAACCACTTGTCTCATTGAACATAATTTTTCAGCAAAGCAAGACTTCATTGACCATGTGAATGGAAAGCTTACCTAACATCGACAGCAACAAACTGGTTGTCCATCAAGCACTCAAAACAGGTACGACCGAAACCCCCTTCTCCTCTTCTTTTTCTTTTTTCTTCCTTTTTTTCTGCGATTTTCTGTCAGTGCGACCGGCTGACTGAAGAAGAGCCCTAATTGGAACACCCGAGAGAAGTGAAAAACAGTGAGTTGACTAGATCAAAACCCCCTTATCCTCTTTTTTCTTCTTCCTCTTCTTCATCTTTGCCATTAATTTTTTTTCTCCTATCTATGCAATCGGCTGAGTTAAGAATGAAGAAGAGCCCTAATTGTTGCTATTTGCACCCAATTGGGTTGATATTTGCAACAAAAAAGCAGTCGTGTCCGGACCGAGTATTGACCATGTGTAGGTCACGTGGCCAACCCGATCAACGTGTCGGAGGCGTTGACCACGTGTCAATCGCGTGTCGATCGCGTGTCGGTAGCGTGTCCGTGTCCGACACGTATCCAACTCTCGAAACGGAGTTTTCTGAAGAGTTTGTGCATCCTTGCTCCTCATACAATTGGCACTTATAGTAACGATATTAACAAACCCGTTAACATCAGTGCATGCATTAATGAAATTCAAACTAAGTTACTCAAGAAGATCATTGTAAGTTCAAAACAAGTAATTAGAAACAACATTAAGTGCAAGGTTCGAATCTGCCCAATAAACAAGTAATTAGAAACGACATTAAGGTTAACAAGTAATTAGAAACTAAGTTACTCAAATAAACCATGTTCGCCCTTAAAAAATGATAATAATAATAATAATAATAATAATAATCTATAATATAAAAGAAAAACCCCAGTTAAGGAGCTGAGAGCTACAGTTCTCCTGAAACAGTACAACTTCAGATGCATCGTTTCACTTCATTTCATCTCATCTGTGGGTATTGAAATCTATGGTTGAGATTATATACACCCATTCTGAAGAGATGTCTTCCATGTTAAGCATCTCTACTTCTCTAATGCAATAAATCATAAATCTGGAAAAATCTTTTGGGAGCTTATACTCATATTATTCTCCCTGAGAATTGTATACTTCTAACAATCACGACTTCTACTACCACTTCCGCTTTTTTTTATTTTGGTATTCATTTCTTCTCAGTGATTTGGAGTGACAAGAGTTTGGTATTCGCACAGTTTTCTCCGAAGAGTTTTTTTCCCTTTGATCATCACAGAAAACCTCAACATCTTTTTCTGTTTGGATGCTTCCAAATTACACATGGGTGTGTCTATGGGAAGGCTTCTCCACCAGATTGTCACCCTCCTTCCAGGCTGTACACAAGAACCTATTTGTTATTTTTTCTGATCTGTTTCTATCTGGGATACTATTTTGACGTCTCAAAAAGTTTATGAATTTTGAAGGGCTTGAAACAATGGCTATGTATATTGAAACTAATAACAAATCGATCCCATCATTTTCAGGAAGATTTTGAAGTTTAATTTGAAGATAAAGAAGGTTTCCATGACGGCGCACCTTCCTCAACGGGGAAGATTCTTCCTTCCAAAATGATGGAATACCTTTGGTTGGTAGGTTGTAAGTTTTCTTATTCTTCCTTAATTTTCTCTGAATTTCTTCATCCAACCTAATCTGATCAATCTATTCCATTCCTCCAGTACACCTTGAGCCTTATGGTTACTCATATATCAGCGTGACACAACAATGGTGTATGTTCCATAGTAAATTTTGCCACTGGAAACACCTCAAGTTTTAGACTTGCTAGATTCTGATGAAACACAATTGTCAAACAGGGAAACATTTACCGATTGAACTATTAGTTTTCCTTTTTAAAGGAGTTGTATGTCTGCCTAACTGAAAAATCTCTCATGTTTTTACATGTCTTTTTTTTTCCCAAAGAGGCAGTACATTAAGAATCACACAACCTAGTTAATTGGAGAAGAGAGATTTGAAATTGTTGAACCAATGGCTAATAGATTGAAAAAAAAAGGAATTTTATGGAAAGAAGATTTAGATTCGTTGACAAAGTGGAACTCACAGTAATATTAGTTATTGAATCAAGAATATAAGTTTCAACTTACTAAAACTAGAAAATCTTAGAGAATTTAAACCAAGAGAAACTTATACAAGTAGACATTGTATAGCCTCACATAATGCAACAAAAGTTTTAGTAAAAAAAGGAATAATCTTAAGATGTCCATCCTTATATTATATACAAACCAAGGTTTTTAAACGCAGAGGTGTGACGCTAAGGGTTTTTCCAAATAAACGCGAAGGTGTAAGTTTTAAACGCATGAGGCGTAAGCCTCGTGAAAAATATGCATTTAAATTTTTAAAAAAATACAATTCATAACTAAAAGAAAATGTGTAATTGAAATTAGTAATAATAAGTTTCTTTAGTCAATTATTATAACTTAGAAAATTAAGGCCACTGACCAATGTAATTTAAATGTAATAGATGCAGTCTAAGAGAACTAGAGTCGCCAATGCAAGCTGTGGTCACCATTGGCCAATTTAATTTAAATGCAAGCTTAGGTCAATTATAAATTAAGGCCATTGGCCAATGTAATAGACATTTTTTTGGAATTTAGGGAATTATTATCAAGTGAAGAAACTTTGTTTATTCAATTTTCTAGATTGTTTATTACTTCTGCACTTAAATCTATCAACTGGTATCATAGCCATAAAACCTTTGGATAACGATGTTGCCCAATGGAACTAGGGTCACCAACACAAGGATAAAGCGCATGGAGAAAGCCTTTGTGAAGATCTTGAAGCATTCTTGGTTTGTCAGTAACCTGAAGCAATTTACGAAAAGTCACGTCACGAGGCTAGACGAGATGGGATCTTTTCAGAGTCGTCTCAAGCAGAAAATGTGAACCCTACAATCGTTGATTGGGAAAAGGTTCATTCGTTTGATGATTATGAATATGAAGACGATGAATAGACCTTTCCGAGTCAGATATTCAAGCTATCCACGAGTTGTGTCATGAGGTCATGAAATCCCACTTTACTGATTTGGAGAACAATACTCGAACTCAATAATTCGCAACAACATCCTTTATGAGGAAGATTGAAAGAAGAAAAAAAAAGGTCGTTGTGGCTAACAACCCTAATTGCCACAATTTATTCGAAGTCCCTAAGTCTAGGGCTGGTAGAGAAGAACATTTTGCAAATCACGACTTGCGCAAAAACCCCAACATAAAAAAAAAACATTAATAATAATAAATTGAATATGGAAACTGTGATACACTTGTGTGGGCAGACCTGAGGGGGAGGCTGAGGGAGAAGCCCAAGAGGGTTGGCAAGTTACAAATGGGAGATCATAGTCCCACATCGCCTGGGTGCGGGAGGGTGATGTACTATATATGTACGAGTTTGGATCTACAAAGTACTACGCGTTTTAAAGCCGTTCAGGCCTTGGGGCCAAAGCAAACAATTTATTACTCTGTGGATCGGGTCATGACAGAAACCCTGATTTTTCCCCCAAAAACATCCAATGAAAAAGAAAAGAAGATTGAGGAATGGATGAAAACAAAGACAAGTTACCTAAACAAGACCAGCACCAGCCCTTTCGTCACCACCACCCTTCGTAGTGATAACCACCACCCGAGCATCAGCAGACAGCACATCTACCGGAACCACCATTGCACACAAAACCACCGACAGGTGTTCATCCTCATCGGTATGTTCGCATGTCTTTCCAACATGACGATTGCATCCCTCGACTCTGAATAGTCACGCCACATGCATCCAGCTCTTCTTCCTTTGATGAAGAAGCTACAACAGATCATGACATAAATAAAGAGTTATTTGTCCACCAAATCCTTGTCCGTACACCACATGTTAATTGTTCTTCTTCTTATGGGGAAATGGATATGTGGCGCCACCAACACTATATGCACCAAAGTCTTCGGACTCTAATGTTGATAATATTAGGACTGACTATGAGCCACCACGGGACAAAAATGTATGCTGACAACAAGCACTTCTATGAACCACCGCAACGAGCCAATTTTTCGTCCTCACAATCAAACGGGATGAATCCATCATGATGCTTAAGGAGGAGAGAATAATTTTGATATTTTATCTAAGACTTTAGATCGTTTTGTCCGTTGCTTGGAATGTATATAATATGGTGATATTAAATTAGAAGTTCCAACTTATGTTGCTCCTAGTGATGATGATGTTTATGTTGATTGGGTTGACAAAATGGACATGGTTTTGGAATATAAGCCATTAAAACTACGCATTTAGTTGCAATAAAATTACAGGGTACCGCATATAATTGGTGGAGAGATTTGTACAGTTGTTGGAAAGGCACCAGTTCAGACTTGGCCTAAGATGAAAAAATTATTACAACGTATTTTCATTTCCAAGATTATCAGTGAGATTTGTCTGGCAGGTTGCATAAACTTACACAAGGCAAGTCTATAGTTTTTTAATACAATGAGGAATTTCGTCTTTTATGCAATAGACCAAAGATGAATGAATCTTAACAATAAAAGGTTGATATGTATTTTCATGAACTTTCTCGGCCTCTACAGGAGGCCTTGAATATAATTCCGATTACTATCATGGCAAAAGGAGAGCAGTATGCTAAGAATGTCGAAGCACGTTCACAACATCATTTGACTACTTTAGTACATATCAGACAACTTTAGTCCCTACCACACCTGCTAAACCTTGCTTAGAACCCTAATTTCAAATACTTTGGATGGGAGCAAGTTGGCCATCTTCGTCGAGATTGCCCAAAAGATAAGATTACTCTTATTGCAAATGGACAAGATGGAGATTTGTTTGTTTTTTATGCTTCCCCTCCTCGAGATGATACCTAGGGTGATGCGGCTCAGGAGCACATTTCCATGGTCGCTGACGACTTGGTTGATAACGGCTAAGCTCAACAGCAAGTTTTTTGAAGTGAAGGAAAATTGTGTAAATGCGGGTTACTTTATTTATTACTTAATTGGATCAGTCCATGTTAAGGCCCAACTAGGAGTACGAGTCCAATTAGAATTAGGGATTCAATTCAAGTAGGAGTTAGAGTTTCTATTTTGTTTAGAAAACTAGGTGTTTGCATAGCAAGCTTAGGTAAATTAAAAATTAAGGTCATTGACCAATGTAATAAATAGTTCTTTGGAAATTAGGGAAATATTATCAGAGTGAATAAAATTTGTTTATTCAAGTTTATGGTGTATTGCTTCCGCACTTAAATCTATCAAGTTTTTGTTTCAATTAAATGTTTTAAAATGTACAAAAATGTAATTTGTTTTTACTTCTCGAGGCATGAAAACGTAGCTCTTAATGCATCACATAAATATATGTCTCAGTTTGTGTTTTTTATGTCAAATCCAAGTGTTTCATCTTGACGTGTGTTTCGAACCTTTTTTTAAACATTGATATAAAGAATAGTAAAATTGTTGTGATTCTCAACATCTTTCATTTAATTCTATCCAAATAAGTATCCAATTAGATAAACGAGTAACAAGTTGTTGTCAGTCCAATACGACTTAACATTTTCTTCATCTCTATCACAATTTTTACTCTATTCAAGGTATTCACGGACTGACATACAGGTGTAAAGCATATGTTAGGAAGCAAATTCCAAGCGATAAAAAGTGTAGAGTTATGTAAAAGTGGACTGGAGATTCAGATGAAGTACGTGGAAAAGATACCGATGTATCATTTGGTTTCACCAGAAGTATTCAATTCTCATTGTGAGGCAAAATTTTATGGTTTCATCATTCCCCAATTTTTTATTTTTTTCTAAATTTCTATGTAAGCAAACTTTTGAAATTTTTACTAATGAGTTAAAGCTGACAACAATAGGCAATGCAGGTGTTTGAAAGCTAGTAATGATGAATAATAATAATAATAATAAAGACATTCAGTCCAAACACACACCTAATAATCGTGGTTTTTCCAACTCCAGGGGGACCAATGAGCAACAAAGAAGACCCATCTTTTACCAAATCCCGCAACAAATTAGCACTTCCTGATATTGCTCGGCCAACACGACAAGTTAGGCCTACAATTGAACCTTTACGATTTCTAATGGCACTAATACGGTGCAAGGTCCTGCTGATGCCAGCACGGTTGTCAATAGCAAAATCCCCAACCTGCAATAGAGAATTTCTATTTATTTTGCACAAGTGGGCAACATGGGAGTTTTAGTAACATAAGAGACATCATATCTTGCAGAACTCTAATAACGACGTCAATAATTAATACGAGGACAAGAAAATTATGTATAAAAAGAATAGTTTTAAAAATCAAAATAGCATGTAGAAAATTGCATATAAAAAAAATAAAAAATAAAAAAAGGCACCAAAGGGAATCAACAATTGCTCCAATACAAAGAAAAAATAAAATTAACCTTTGTTTCCTTGAAAGATGAACTCTTAGTATCTTATTTATCACAAGGTTCACATCCCACCAATAAAAGACGAAGACCCTGAAAACACTTAAGTCGGCGCTTTTTCATTAAAAAACAAAAAAAAAGACAATTTCATTGGTTTCAAAGTGCGTAGGTTGAAGTTTTAGTTTCAAACTCACGTTTTCACTTGCTTTTCATAGATTTCGCCTCAAAACAAGCCTCGAGCCATAAGTTTCATACACTTAGAACTACTTTAAGGTAAACTTTACCAATGACCATTTAATTGTCCACAAATTGATCTAATCCAGTGATGACCTATACAACTTATCAATAACCACTCAACATCAGGTCATTGGTTTCAAATGGAATAAGGCTCTTTTATATGTCCGCAAAAAAAAAACAGAGAAAAAAATTACAGTTTCATTGGTTTCAAAACGCGTAGGTTGAATTTTTAGTTTCAAACTCACATTGTCACTCGTTTTTCATAGATTTCACCTCAAAACAAGCCTCGAGCCATAAGTTTCATACGCTTAGAACTACTTTAAGGTAAACTTTACCAATGAGCCATAAGTTTCCCCTTCCTTCCATTAAGCCTTCCAGGGGTATCCGCCAAGGCGACCCACTATCTCCGTACCTTTTCTTGGCGTTCTCTCACCTTCTCCATACGATTGAATAAGAAGGCATTATTCAAGGCATCAAACTCCGAAGATATTCCCCTTCGATCAGTCATCAGTTTTATGCGGATGACCTTTCTGCAGAGCCTCTTTATCTAAGATTCTAAAGCCCATTCAGTTAAAGATATAATAATTCTGGCAAGACTCTAGACATTAGTTAATAAAGTTTTAACTCCCAAATCTCTCACAAGAGCAATATATTTGAGCTGCAATCTTCTATGATGCTCTTTCACCAGACTCGGATTTTAGATTTGAGGATTTTAGCTTGGAACAAAATCTGAGACTAGACAATCCACTACAAGAATGAGTATCACCACCACTCCACCAACTCCTTAAAACCCTGATCCTCCAAAGCCTGAGGAGAGCTTTTTGTGATCCCCCCCCCAACTCCAACCTCGAATCTGAAAGTGAACTAAATCAATGAGGTGCAAACTATGTAGTTAAAACAACGTTATAACGCCGATATAACTCTTAACGTGGGTAAGCCGTTACGTTATGACACTATCACGTTATGGTATCACAACTTTGATTAACGGCGTTATGTGGCAGTTATTGAGATAACTTTTTTTTCAATAACGTTTTGTTCTAATACATTAAAAAATTCACCCATTTCATTCTCGATCGATCCTGAACCCTAGACTCATAGAAAAGAAGGACCAGAGCTCGCCATCGCCAATCTCCAGATAACTAGTTTGACAGATAATGAGATCAGAAGGAAAAAAGATGAAGAGTCGATCACACTCTCTCTTGCGATCTCACTCTCATACTAAGGGAATACGTTTTTTATAAAGGTTTTTTATTTTTGAATTTAATGTTATGAACATGATTTACTTTTTTACTATAATATATTAATATTTTGTGGGATTATTAAAATATATATTTAAAAAACTATTCCGTTATATACCGTTATGTCTCGGTATATCCTTTATAACCTATAACACTCTTGGACCGTTATGGGTGCGTTATCCGTTTTAATTGCATAAGGCGCAAAGTAGCAAGAAGGTGAGCCCCTTGAAATATGATACCCACTATTGAATCATTAAGAACCCGCCTGACCTACATAACTTCTGACATACTCAAGCACATAAGGTTAGAAAAGACTCTCAAGCTCCTGGTGATCTTTCTTTTTCATTAACAAATATGATAACGTTAAAAACTAACCCCACCACCAATGGCAGTTCCCAAAGCCTTCAAACATCCACAAGCTCCCCATCTCCCTAATGATGCAACCATCTTCCAAGTCCAACACACCTACCCCCTCCCCCAAGCTTTCCTGACAAGGATAAGAGTAATCGAGTTCAAAAACTAATCCTTGTGCAGGCCTTCATTTTTCTTCTGTATTCGTCCATTTAAAAGCTACAATGATATGTTGATAAAGTCATTTTGCAAAGAGTAATTCTTCCTGGCCTGGGTCAACCAGCGAGGTTGCTGCCTTGGGGGGTGAATTTATATTTTTGCCCCCCCCCCCCTTTTAAACACCTTTTTCAAAAGGTTGTTAAAAAGGGGGGCAAAAGTGTAAAATCCCCCCCCCCCCGGCAGCAACCTCGCTGGTTGACCCAGGCCAGCTAGAATTTCGGTTTTGCAAATATATCACCAAATGCATGTTTAGCCATCTGGTAGCCACATTTTACTTGGATGCCAAACGATAGGTACATGATGTGCATCCAAATCCATACGATCGAAAAAAAAAAAAAAAAAACCCTACTTGACACTGAAAAACTCTTTGATATCAGCTTTCTATCAATTAGTAACATCCTAGCAAAAAAAAATAATACTAAATCAACCATTAAGCTCGAACCTCATACACAAACCTACTCAAAATTCTACACAATCATAAACGAGACGCACCTAGTTACACAAAATATCAAACACCCAGAGAGCTTTATGCATATTCATACAAAATCCTCCATACCCAATGTTAAAATTACTCATTTAAATTGCTCAAACACTTAAAATGCAAAACAAGAATTGGGTTTAATGGGTCTAACCTGAGAGGTAGCGTGCTGGAGATCCTGAAAAGTAATGGGGTGTTCCGATAACACAAAATCCCCAGAGGGAAACCGAGCCAGAGGCTTTCGACCCAAATCCATAACTACCTCAATCAATTGGAGGAACTCTGGGTGCTCAGTCACTCTCTGTCGCATCTCATCTGGCAATAGAGCCAACAAGCGACCCAATTCGATCTCAAAGTCATCTTCTTCAGCCTTGGAAGAAGAAGAAGATGACGATGATGAATTGGAAGAGTAAAGAGTTGGGGGAGATTGGAAGATGAAGTGGTGGTGAGAAAGTGGAGATGGAGATGGGAAGTGGAGGGAAGGGTAAGAGATGGTTTGGGGTTTAAATGTACGGAGTGATGGGTAGAGATGGAGATGGTGAAGGAGAGGAAAGTGGAAGAGGGAGTGAGAGAGCATTTGGTGTGCGGGAGGGAGTGGTGAGGTGTGCATGGAAACGAAGAAGAGCTTTTGTATTGGCTTTCACACACCTTTATTGGTTTTGCCTCCCATCCAGTATTGTTCCAGTTTCCGTCACCAATGGGGTCTGGTCTTTGTGGCCCAAGCCTTTTGCAACTGCGGAAGCCATTCGGATGTGTGTGATGAGAGACCCATTTAAAGGGACGTAAGAGCATCTCCAATGGATAAGCTCATAATCTAAGAAGAACCGATACATCAAAAAATTGCAAAGTATCTGTATCGGACATGCCTGGGATACCAATACACCTCAATATAGTCTAGGGTATATCTCACAATCAATGGCTCCGATATGGCCAAACACATTATTTTTTTCTTCACAAATTACGAGACTAAGATGTGAACATTTTTTTTTGTGGTCTGTACATGTTTAGGTTGCATATATTTATTAGTTATGATAGTTTTTTGGTATTTAACAATTTAATGAAATGATAATTACATGACTTTAGTGTTAATTCGTTTATGTTTAGGATTTACATATTATATTCATTAATTAATGATTATATCATCATATTTTTATTATATAAATATATAATTATTATTATTTTAGTCTCGTATCCAACCCGTAATCGTGCCCTCAATAATTTGAAATTTGACATATCCCCTTGTCGATTTTGTACTCATACTGGTACCCCTTATCCATATCCGTGCAACTCAAAGAATGATTGTTTGACCTTTGAGGGTAAATTTTCATGCTCCAATGGAAAAGCCCAAAGCTCAATGTGTATGAACTTTCATTCCAAACTATTGCAGAAAAAGGGTATGGACTGGGTTGATTTGGGCGGAGCAGACACAAAGAATAGTTATGCGCACGCACAATTGTTTTCTGTGCATAGCTCAATCAATAGTAAAAAGATGGTTATTTGCCTCATAAAAATTTTAGCCATTTTTTTAGATCTTGTTGAATTGCCCATTAGAGTATATTCACCATCAGCCTCAAATTGGTTCACATTTTTTAGCTTGAGGTTAAGCTCTCCAGAATGCTCTATTCCCGCAAAATTGTCATCCCTATTTTTGGGTTTGTTTTCTTTTTGAATGTTTTGGAGAGAGCTAGAGTGATAGTATTTTTATCACGTGGTTGTGGTTGTGGTTGATTGCTAGTTAAGCATTAGATGTTATTGTCTAATTGTTGTGAGCGGTGAAGGTATATTAGGTTTAATTATTGAGGGTTATTTGCTTTGTGTCTTGATATTTAGGTGTATTTTAATAAGCATCGAATGTATATTTATTTATTTGAAGTATTTGATCCATGCAAACTTTAAGTTGGACTTCGTGAGTTTACATATAATTTCTCTTCTCTTATAGATGGAGATTAGTGTCTATAACCAATGCTCGGAGTAGTTGTATTTTTTAATCATATTGGACAATTATGTCATAATAAGTCGTGCCTAGTAATTTGAGAAGTTGGATTTAATAAAAGAGATATTTATGTATTATTTTTTTCTAAAATTGAGGTGTGACACCTAAGATATTGTAATACCCGCTCAATTCACTTACCAATATATTTTTATTATCTTAAAAGTTAATAATATTTATTTATTGATAGTATTTATTAATTGGTAATAGTTACAAATAATTATATTTTATTATTTTAATTTAGGACCTAGGTTTAGGCTGTGGGTGGGTAAGAGATGAGCGATGGTTGTGTTTAGCTAATGAAACTCCAATAAAAAATTCATTTAAAAATAAACCATAGCCCTCTTTTTGTTCTCCTTGCATACACACAAAAGAAAAAAAAAAAAAAAAAAAACTTACGTTGAAAAAGGTGGGAGGCGCTTTGAAGGAAGAATTTTTGGATCTTTGCAAAGAAAAAAAAATTGTGAGTAAAACTTTATCCCTCTTCAATATTTATTTTCAATGTAACTACGATTCTCTAGACATTTTGATTCGATTTACATCTTTAATTGAGGAAAAAAAAACGATTTGACATTTTGGTTTGATTTATATCTTTAATGAAAAACTGGTTTGACATCTTGATTTTATTTATATCTTTAATGAAAAACCGATTTGACATCTTGATTTTATTTACATCTTTAATGAAGGAAAAACTGATTTACATCTTTAATGGAGGAAAACCCGATTTAACATCTTGGTTTGATTTACATCTTTAATGGAAAAACCGATTTGACATCATCTTGGTTTGATTTACATCCAAATTAAAAAAAAAAAAAAAAAAAAAAACTTGTGCCCATGTGACAGGTCAAACGAATCAAAATAGAAAGTGCAAAAGAAATAAGCACTTAGCCTTTGCATGAATCCTTTCAGAATGATGATTTTTATGGAAAAAAAAAACCTACTAAAAGTATGTTATTAGAATAGTGCATTACCAATGAAAAGACGAGTTACAACTATCTCTTGACCATTTTTTTTTAAGTATTTAATTTATAAGTATTTTTTTGTGAAAAAAAAAATCATTTCTAAGTATTTAATTTGAGCCATTGCTTTTCTAAATCAATTAACATTATATCACAGTCCCACTATAAGAACCGTATACATATAACATTACCTCAGTTCAGTTCATAACATTATACGCTTATAAAAATTATAGATATTATAACATTAAAAAAATGAAATGTTGGGAACTCAAGTGTATTGAACTTCCATTAATACATGCACAGTGACGTAGATTGATAAATATGTTTTATGTACCTTATACACCAATGGAAAGATAAATTATCCCCAATGGATAAAACTAGTTCTGTTTTACAAAAAAAAAATGGTCAAGAGATAGTTGTAACTTGTCTTTTCATTGGTAATGCACTATTCTAATAACATACTCTTAGCAGGTTTTTTTTTCCCATAAAAATCATCCTTCTGAAAGGATTCATGCAAAGGCTAAGTGTTTATTTCTTTTGCACTTTCTATTTTGATTTGTTTGACTTGTCACATGGGGCAATTTTTTTTATTATTTGGATGTAAATCAAACCAAGATGTCAAATCGGTTTTTTCTCAAATCAAGATGTCAATTCGATTTTTCCATTAAAGATGTAAATCAAACCAAGATGTCAAATCAGTTTTTCCTCCATTATAGACGTAAATCAAATCAAGATGCATGTCAAATCAGTTTTTCCTCCATTAAACATGTAAATCAAATCAATATGTCAAATCGGTTTTTCATTAAAGATATAAATCAAACCAAAATGTCAAATCGTTTTTTTCCTCCAATAAAGATGTAAATCGAATCACAATGTCTAGGGAATCGTAGTTACATTTAGGGGTGGGCATCTCATCCCGCGATCCCGTTCCCGTCCCGATCCCGTCCCGTCCCGTCCCGATTTTTTCGGGTCTTAATGGGATTGAATAATTTCATCCCGATCCCGTCCCGTCCCGATCTAGAATGGGATGGGATGGGATGGAGATTTTCAATCCCGCCAATCCCGTCCCGTCCCGAACTAATTTATTAATATTAATTATTAATATTTTTATTTTAGAATTGTGGATGCCCTTACAAATATACTAATGTATATAACATATTTAATTTTTTAGCATCTCCATAAATATGTTACACATCTCCATGAATTGGATGTGAATGCTTATTGTCTTACATTTTTAACTTATTGGATGTGAATGCTTGTTGTGTTACATTTTGAATGAGCCTTTAAAAGGCGTGGTTCAGTTCATTTTGAAAATCAATGGTTCACATACTGTAGTGTTAAGATACTCATGGTTGGGCACTTGGACTTTCAGCTGTTTCATCATATAATTTTTGAATCAATTGTACTAATTGCTTTGGAAAGCAATGTATCTTTGTTCTTATGCAGAGGGTAAAGATGGTTCATGTAATTAGCTGGACTAATAGGTACATCTTATAGTAATGTAAACTCATATTTCAACATTTGAGGAGTGTTAGAAACTTTTAATACCCAAAGTATACATGCATAATTCCTTCAAATTTTTTGGATGCCGCTGATCCCGTCCCGTCCCGATCCCGTATGAACGGGATGGGATAGAGATGGGTATATCTCGTCCCATCCCGTCCCGTGCCCACCCCTAGTTACATTGGAAAAAAAAATTTCAAGAGGGATAGAGTTTTACTCACAACTTTTTTTCCTTTGCAAATATCCAAAAGTTCTTCCTTCAAAGCGCCTCCCACCTTTTTAAATGCATTTTTTTATTAGGGTTTCATTAGCTAAACACAACCATCGCTCATCTCTTACCCACCCCCAGCCTAAACCTAGGTCCTAAATTAAAATCATAAAATATAATTATTTATAACTATTACCAATTAATAAATACTATCAATATATAAATATTATTAACTTTTAAGATAATAAAAGTATATTGGTAAGTGAATTGGGCGGATATTACAATATACTCACCTTAAAATAATCTCTTCCCGATATTCGATGGGATAAAGGTTAGGCAAATAATTTTGGGTGCATATGCTTTACTTTGTCCTCCAACTCCCAGGTGACATCGTTCTCCTTTTCGCTCCACTGAACTTTGACCAAGTTGACTTTCTTACATCGTAGTTGCTTCATGTCACGATCAATTATCCTTACCGGTCCAACTGTATAGGTCAAATCTTCATTCAGTTAAATAGCGATAGGTTGAACAATCTGAGTTGGATCTTTCACACATTTTCTCAACATCGAAACATGGAAGACATCATGAATCATCAACAAACTGGGCGGCAATGCAAGCTTATAAGCTAAGTGACGAACACATCCGACAATCTCGAATGGCTCAATATACCGCGGGCTCAACTTCCCTTTCTTGCCAAATCTCATCACACCTCGCATGGGAGACACCTTGAGAAAAACTAAATCACCAACCGCAAACACTACACTTTTTCGCTTTTGATCTGCATAGTTTTTCTGTCTACTCTGAGCAGTTTTTTTCCTTCCCTGAATAATCTCAATCTTTCATGCAGTTTCCCTAACAATCTCTGGTCCCAACAATACGGTATCAACTACCTCGGCCCAACAACTAGAAGATCTACATGGCCTACCATAAAAAGCCTCAAAGGGTGTCATGCCAATGTTCAATTGATAACTATTATTGTACGAGAACTCTACCAACGGTAAATGATCATCCCAACTACCACCAAAATCCATGATGCAAGCTTGCAACATAGCCTCTAAAATCTGATTTACCCGCTCAGTCTGCCCGTCAGTATGTGGAAGATACGCAATGTTCATAGCCAAGGTAGTACCCATAGCACGTTGGAAACTTTCCCAAGATGCCGAGATAAACAATGGATATCTATCTAACACAATGGTAATATGAACACCATGCAACCTCACCACTTCTCGGATATACATAGCAGCTAACTTGTCGGTATTACGAAATGCACCAATGGGGATAAAATGTGCACACTTAGTTAAACGATCGAGGACTCATTACCCCTCCGAGATCTAGGTAAACCATCAACAAAATCCATCGAAATGTGTTCCCACTTCCGCATGGGTATTTCTAGAGGCTGCAATAAACCAGACTGCCTCTGGTGTTCCGCTTTCACTTGTTGACAAGTGAAACAGTGAGAGACATATTCGCCTACATCTCGTTTCATGCCTTCCCACAAATTTTTTTTCTCAAATCATGATACGTCTTCGTACCCCCTGGATGAATAGTAAATTTAGAACGATGAGCCTCATCCATAATCTCCTTCTTTAACCCCGAAATATCTGGTATGCAAAGTCTACCATGAAATCGCAATCCTTGATATTCACATAATTATTACATAATATATCCCTTAATTTATACATGTTAGTGTTTCGATTATTATATTTTATAGTAATTATTTCGTTTTCATGTCTTTGTAGGAATTTGAGCGTAAACGATGAAATCACATTAAAGCGACAAGTTAAGGAACGACAATTAGTCGATTCCAACGGTGGTATAAAGCAGTCACAAACCTAAACCCGAAACCTAATTCATAACCTAGTCCATAACCTAAACCCTAAACCCAATCCGTAACCTAAACCCACTCCATACCCTAAACCCAAACCTAAGCCCAATCCTTCTCCTACCCTCATTGATGAATCATTCCCTCATTTCATCCCTATTATTTTCTATAAATAGAGGAGAATAGGGTGAGAAGAGGGGGGAGGAGGAAGAGAAGGGAAAAGAAGAGAATTAGAAATCAAAACCTCTTCCTCAATGGAGATTTCCTCAAAGGAGGTCCTCTCTCAAAGGTGATTCACAATCACCCTCACCAGTCATCCATCTCTCACTCACTCCACTCACTCAGCACACAGTCACCTCGCCACCACAGTCACCTCGCCATCGCCACCACCGAGCTCCGCAACCGCCATCGTCACCACCGTGAAACAGGGGTGTGACAACCCTGTTTCACGTCCAATTTTCACTCCACCACCACTCTCTGCTCCTCTCCCTTGTCCACCACCTCCACACGAGTCCCACCACCACAACCTCCGCACGAAAAGCCGCGACAGAACCACCGCAACCACGCCGCGACAGAGCCTATTTCGCCTCGCGACAGAGCCTGTTCCGCCTCGCCACAGAGCGTCTTCCTCCCCTCTCTCTGTCCTCTCTTCGTCCAGGCCCCAAACCATCTCTCCGCCACCGGAAAACCACCACAAACAGAGCCGCACCGCGGCGCACCACCGTCACGACTGGAAGCAAAAACAGGGAGTCCCCTCCCGATTTCTCTCTGTTTATTTGTGTTGTTTTCTTGGTGTCTCCTCACCTTTTCTGGTCTTTCGCAGGTTCTGGAGATGATTTGAGGTTGAGGACGGTCGCGAGGAGAGAGAACGAAGCCGAGAACCGCGTTGTCACGCTGGAGAAGACGACCGGAGTGCGCGGGTACTGTAGTAGTACTGTAGCAGAGGCGGGAGAAATAGTCAAATTCGGTTTTGCTCTGTACCACCATAGAGCGGTTTTGGACCATTTCCTCGGGATTCGTGCACAACCACCTGCTGATTTGCTGAGTGCCACCACATCGAGCTTGTGATAAACTAAATGGGTTGTATAAGTTACTTTGATTTATTTTACTGAATTGTGTGCTTAATTGTTAATTACAATTTATTTCTGAATTTTGATAAATTGCTTTCACCTTGCATGTTCGAGAAATGAAACTTGATATGTTTGGTAGTTAGAATTACCCTTTATTAATATTCAAAGCATGTGCTAAAAATCTTAAGCTTAAACTTTGATTAAGTGTGTCCTAAAAAGACACTTAATACTTGGTAAGAGCGTATTTGCTTGAAATAATTTGTTGATGTTTGAAAGAAACATGATATAATTTGAATTAGATTTTAACGATCACATATTCGGTGTAAGCAAAGGATTTTCATTCCTAACGCCTCTCGTTTTTAAATTCAGTAATTTAGATTTAAATAATTTTGCTAACTCATTGGTGAGTCCAAGCCCACAAAAATCCATCTCATCTATCTTTTATTTTTCTTATTTTAATTTATTTTTAGTTTAGATTTAAAAATGCTGTAACCCCATTTCTCTAAATTAGTTTAATTAAATTCTAAAATTTCAATTGCATCCACCTTCTTCGTGGGATCGACCCGTACTTGCCGTTGTCTACCAGTTAGGCACCGTGCACTTGCGGTTATTACAAGTGGGTTGAATTAACCTATTAATTTAGGTTAGTTAAATCCGCATCAATCCTCCATCTATGTCAGGCTGTCAGCTGACCAATCAGTAGGGCAGTCATCCAACGTATCAACTATCAAATCATTCATTTTGTTCATGAGAAATGGGTCAGAGTGCTGCACTGAAATGACCCGAGTAATCAGTGTAGGTTTCACTAACAAACTACAAACATAAGTTCCTCTAGTAAGCGAAATAGTTAAAACATCATGAGCTGCAATAACCTCGAGAATCTTCCACTCTTGCACCATAAGAGCGGTCAACACACTATGTTGCCTGCTAAGGGCATCCGCCACTACATTCCCTTTGCCTGGATGGTAAAGGATTTCGAAATCATAACTACTAATGAACTCCATCCACCTCTGCTGCCTCATGTTTAAATCTTGTTGTGAAAATGGGTACTTTAAGCTTTTGTGATCAGTATACAACTCAAATTTCTCTCCATACAAATAATGTATCCATATTTTTAAAGCAAAAACCACTGCTGCTAATTCCAAATCATCCGTAGCATATCGCCTCTCATGTGGCTTTAACTGCCTAGAAGCGTAAGAAACTACTTTATGATCTTGCATCAAAACACATCCCAAACCTATTCGGCTAGCATCTGTAAACACCACTAACTTCCCGCCACGAGTGGGAATGATTAAAATTGGAGTTTGTAGTCAACCTTTGCTTCAACTCCTGAAATGCAGTCTCACGGTCCTTAGTCCATATAAACTTGACATCCTTTCGAGTCAGACTCGTCAAAGGTGCTGCAATCAAGAAAATTTCTCAATAAACCTCCTGTAATATCCAGCCAACCCTAAGAAACTTCGAATTTCACTAGCATTAGTGGGTTGTTTCCATTATTTAACTGCTGCAACTTTGTCAAGATCGACCGCTATCCCTTCGCTAGATATCACATGCCCAAGAAATCTCACATATTTCTCCCAAAAGTGGCACTTACTAAATTTAGCATACAGCTTGTGATCTCTTAAAGTCTGCAACACTACTTTTAAATGCTCTCGATGGTCCTCCACGTTTTGGGAATATACCATAATATCATCAATGAAAATGACAACAAATTTATCAAGGTACGAACGAAAAATACGGTTCATCAAATCCATAAAGAAAGCGGAAGCATTGGTCAATCCAAAAGGCATGATCGAAAATTCATATAACCCATACCGAGTCTGAAACGCTGTCAGAGGTATGCTCTGCTCTTCAACACTCATCTGATGGTACCCAGTCCTCAAATCCAACTGTGAAAATACAACCGGCCCTTTCAACTGATCTAGAAAATCATCTATCCGCGGAAGAGGGTACTTATTTTTTATTGTCACATTATTTAGTTATCTACAGTCGACACACATCCTCAAAGTACCATCCTTTTTAGAAACAAAAATAGCAGGCGCACCCCTGGAGAATTACTTGGTCGAATAAACATAGATATACACACCTCAAATGATTAACCATATAGTTACATACAAATATGCACATATATATAGCTATTATAAATAAAAACATACGAGAGAAATTTCTTACCCCTTCTGGAATAGTTCCTCTAGTTGGACTTTCATCTCATCCAACTGCTTGGGAGCCAATCGATATGCAACTTTCGAAATCGGTGCTGCCCCTGGCAACAAGTCAATATGAAATTTGACTTCTCTCTTAGGTGGTAGACCGGGAATCTCTTGTCATACATCTACATAATCATTCACCACCTCAACCACGCTAATATCTTTCTCTGGTATATCCATAGAATATAGAGTGCTCGTCATTGTGGAGTCCCCACAAGGTTCACAAACATGATTAACTCGTGGCAACCCTGGCGTATCTATCAAAATGGTCATTGCGACACAATCTATAGTAACATAGTTTTTACCCCATCAATCCATCCCAAGAATAATATCAAAATTCATAACTATCAAATCTGCAACAAGTTTTCGACCCATTAAAGAGATCTCAAAATGTCTACATTGCTCAGATAATGTGACAGTGTCTCCTATGGGTGTCTCAACACATAAATGTTTGATAAGTGGCATAGTTTTAAGGTTTTCTTTTTCTACCATTCAACGAGAAATAAAAAAATGAGAAGCACCAGAATCAAATAATACTCGCAAGGGAAACTGAGTGGTGATGATACCTTCAACATTTTCTTGCCCTGGTAGAATCGCAAATGCACGTGCTGGAGCCAGTGGGGTCTACTTATTATGTGGAGCGCCTCGCCCACTGGGACAATCACGAATGAGATGCCCTGGTCGATTACATCTGTAGCATAACCTATCAGTGGGAGCCTGCCCTCGTGGTGCTGCAGGTGCCTGAGGTCAAGGATCATACGGTCGAGGTTGCTGGTATGGGCCTTGCGGGCCCTGGTTTTGAAATGTCGGTCTCTGCCACTACTGCCTTTGGGGCCAGAAGCCACCATGTGGCCTGAAAGCTCCCTGGGACTCAACTCCTCCCTGAGGCCTCTGCTGAAACTGACCTCCAGATTGGAACCTCGGCTGCTGCTGAAATCCAGGTCCTCGCTGATTCTGATCATAAGGCTCATACCTGTTCTGATCTCGGTTCCCAGATGAATGCGAGTTTCTAGACGACTCACCTCCTCTGCTATTCTCCTTAGCCTCTCGCGTCTCGCTCTTCAAACTTGAGAGCTAAGACTAAAATTTCGTCAAATGGTTCTTTATCAAAGGGTAAACACGAATTTGATAGATAATGACTCAAACCCTTGATAAACTTCTAATTCTTCTTGGCAGTGGTATAAACCAAGTACGGAGCATACCGAGTCAACTCGTTGAATTTTGTCACATATTGGGTCACCGACTCTGTACCTTGCGTCAAACTAAGGAACTCTACAGCTAGCTGAAATTTCACAGCTTCAGGTACAAACTGACAGTCAAATTTGGACTTGAAAGTTTCCCAAGTCATAACAGTCGTATCCATGCTCTCCTTGACATAATCCCACCAATACCTGGCATTACCATCCAAGTTATGAGCAGCTAATTCCTATTTCTGCACCTCGGTCATTTGCATCCTATTGAATATAGTTTCACACTTGCGAATCCACTTCTCAGCTACAATAGGGTCAGTCTCTCCATTAAACCTCTGATCGTCTAGGTTCCCAAACTTTTTATTTCTTCTGGCAAACGGGTCACCATGATTATCCTGATGGTTGTTCTGCACAACCTGAAAAAGTTGCGTCATCATAGCTCCCACGTCCACCTGAACCAAGTTAGGATTTCCCCCTTGATCATTCAAACCATTTGGGCCATTAGTTTATTCCCCCCCGTTATCACCATTATGCCCATTGGCACCATTCGATCGAGTGTTCGCCATTACCTTCAAGCGAAAATAAATATCTGTTAATACTTAATAATCCAAATGTCCATAATCTCATTTCCACACTTTCGAGGATCACCTAGACCTACCCTAGATCTAGGCTAACCAAATGCTCTGATACCAAAATGTCAAATCGTTTTTTTTCCCTCCATTAAAGATGTAAATCAAATCAAAACGTCTAAGGAATTGTAGTTACATTGAAAAAAATATTGAAGAGGGATAGAGTTCTACTCACAACTTTTTTTTCTTTGCAAAGATCCAAAAGTTCTTCCTTCAAAGCGCCTCCCACCTTTTTCAACGTAATTTTTTTTCTTCTTTTGTGTGTATGCAAAGAGAAAAAAAAAGAAGAGGGGTCGGGTTTCTTTTTAAATGAAATTTGTTTTATTAGGGTTTCATTAGCCAAACACAACCATTGCTCATCTCTTACCCACCCCCAGCCTAAACCTAGGTCCTAAATTAAAATCATAAAATATAATTATTTGTAACTATTACCAATTAATAAATACTATCAATAAATAAATATTATTAACTTTTAAGATAATAAAAGTATATTGGTAAGTGAATTGGGCTGGTATTACAGATATTAAGACATATCATGACTCTGAAATGAGGCTAATATGGTTGTTAATGTGTTATCCAATGAGTTTGTAAATTATGTACAAAACTTTTGGAATTCTTGTAAACATATTTGGTTGATTTGTAAAAGCATGTATTGATTGTTTGGGTTTTAGTTCTTAGGCAATGTAAGATCATTTGAGTGTTATGAAGATCAAAATCTAAGCCTCGAGGACCAAAGATTCAAGGTAAAGCAAGAGCAAGTCAAGCATGAGTCCAAATCAAGTGAAGAAAAACAAGATTCAACGCTTTAGAGTATCTCCAAGGGATCCCCTAAATTAGCCAAAAAACTATTTTGAGGGGTTCATGTGAGAAAAAAAATGCTCCAAGGAATACCCTATACAACTCCTCATTTTAACTTCCCCTTATATTTAGGGGCATTCATGCCATCTCAAATCCTAAAAAATATTTTAAAAAAAACTCCCTTTTCTTCCTTTTCTTTTTTCCAATAATTAAAATTTAAAAAGAAAATTCCAAACATTAGGAGAAAATATACTTAAATAACGATGAACAAATTAAAATGGGTAATGTGGTTGGAGTGACGAACAAATAGTATATCCCTAAATTTAGCTTTTAGTTAAAATGGGGGATGGTTGATACCCTAATTTAACTTTTACCTTTGGAGATGCTCTTAGAATGGAAAAATAAAGTCAATCGAGGATAAAAGTCAAAGTCAGTCGAATACCAACCGAACACCAATGTCAAGATTGATCAAAATGTTTTAATCCAAAATAAGATCGAAGTCCAATATGAGGTTGAATCAAGTCCAAGAAAGTTGGACTAAAAAGGCAAAATCAACAACCTGACTCTAAGGCTTAAGTAGGAAATTTTGTGAAATGTTATTTTTGGCTAGACTAGTCAATCCTAGGGGTGGGCACGAGACGGGATGAGACGAGATTGACCCATCCCATTCATTCGGGATTGGGACAGGACGGGATAGACTTCATTCCATCTCAAACGGGATCGGAATGGGACGGGATAAACACGTACTAAATAGTCCTCCAATACAAAAATAAAAAAAAAATTATCTCACATTACTCACACACCAATAATGTCAATTTTATATACATATAACTTACATCATAAGTAATAATAAATATTAAACTTTTTTTGGAAGACAAATAAATATTAAATTTTATTTAGAATTAATGATTCAATTCATTTAGATTCCATATAAAATTTCATCTTACATTGATTTTATTTCAACACATCATAAACTTTAATTTATAAGAATATTTTAATTAAAATTAATAATAATAAATATTAAATAAATAAATTTGGGACGGGACAGGATAGGCGAGATTGAAAATCTTCATCCCGATCTCATCCCACTCTAGATCGGGACGAGACGGGATCGAGATGAGTTTGATCAATCCCAAAAAGACCCAAAAAAATCGGGACGGGATCGGGATGGGATGCCCATCCCTAGTCAGTCCTACCTAATTCAACATTCAAATCAAGTCAAAATATTATAAGTTTGACTTTGAAATATAGTCGCTACAAAAACCTACGAGTGCACAAAAGTTGGTCGTCCAAACTTGGTTGATTGACTTTTTGCAAAATCTATAAAAGTAGAAAACTTTTCATTATCTTCCTCAAAGGATTCTCAACAATAATTTTCAAGCCTTTGTTTACAATAAATTACGAATATTGGAAGATAATTTAGAAACTTGAAATGAGTTATTGCTTAGTTCAAGAGAGCTAGAGGCCTTCCTCTTTGCTAAATATTTATGTCTTGCAAGGATGAGAGAGTTTACTTATAAGTTATAAAGAAGTAAAATTGTTGAGCCAAATTAATTCCGAAGCTAATCAAACTTTGGCAAGGGAGAATTCAGAAACTCACAGTATTGGAACGTCTTTCCACCAAGAACTAGTTGACCTAAACCAATCAAACTTAATTTGGTGTGGGAGCCTCACCATATTGTGTGTCTTTACTTTGTTCACATTTTGTTACTTTGCGCACTTTAATTACTTTGCAAGTTTATTATTTTGGTTGTATGTTTGAACCTATAATAACATATATGAAACCTAATGTAAATTGAGGGTTTATCTCCCAAGGTAGCAAATCGACGCCTCTAATCAAATTAGGTATGTTTTTAAATCAAATACATAATACCTATCGATTGAATGCCCTGGTCTAGAACCTAATAAATATCTGAGTTCAAAGTTTGAATATTGAAGTTAGTCGACTAGAGTATCCAAAAAGCGTTGGTCAGTCATACTTGTATATCGTAATCTTGTTTTGGGTTTTGGTTATCATTCATATTTCAAAATATATGGGGTGAAATGAATATCTGCAATTTACTTTCATAACATTACATTCAATGAATATTTTGCATGCTTGATTGATTCAATTGCTTGTATGTAAATCCCAACCAAATTAGGATTTTCTTGGTGGATTCCTTGTTGTGTTTGAACGCCACTAATCAGATTAGGACATTTACTAGTGAGTTTGGTGTTCTTACTTGAACAAGACAGCTATAACTTTGGTTGGGTTTATTTATTATGTTTCAATTGAGTTGGTTAAACACTTTGGCACATAACCACATGTGTGATCAATTCTTTGAGAGTTGGAACACCGTTCTTCAGCATGTATAATTGGATTGAAAACTGAACCCGCGGTTCGCTTTTTCACCCAAATCGAAAATCGAACTGATTTTTGTCGGTTTCTAAAATTTTAAACTGAAATCGAATCGAATATTAAGAAAATGAAACCAAATCGAATATTGAAAATGAAACCAAACCCAACTTCAATTTATGTAAACCATAAATCGAACCAACCGATTAAATTAAACATATTGTCACGATCCGATCCATAAAGTACTATATTGTCCACTTTGGGCCCAAGGCTCTCTTGACTTTAAAACGCGTAGTACTTTGTAGATCAAAACTCGTACATATATAGCATATTCTCTTCCCTCACCTAGGCGATGTGAGACTATAATCTTCCCCAACCACTCTTGGGATTCACGAGTCTATTGGGCTTCGCCATCACAGGCATCTCCCGCACCCTCCCCCTCAAGTCCACCAACACAAGGGTATCACACATATTATATGTACTCGGTTTTGTCGGTTAAAATCACATAAAAATTGAACCAACCATATCGATTTTGAACGTTCTAAAACTGAAACTGAACCGAATCTAAAATCGAACCGATTGGTTTATATAGTTTAGTCGATTTTTTGTTCAACCCTAATATGTAAGCAAGGAGATTTAGATTGGATTAAAATTTTATGTTTTGTTTCAAAAAAGAAAAAAAATTGATTATGTTCAACCCCACCCCTCCTCCTCCTCTAGTCCCTAAGGCCACATGCATTAGAAATGTGTTAATGCTTCGTGGAAGTAAGTCTCGAACTAAAATGCGCAGACAACATGATGCGCAAACATAACACGAAACTCGCCAATAATGCAATATGGATGTTCGATACACTTGGTGTGACATTGATATTATCAACAAGATTAATATGGATTTTCACTAGCATTACAATGCTTCATAAAAGTAATGTGTGTTTTAGTAGTATTGTCCTAAATAGGGTGAAATACTTGTTCATGACAAGTAGGGGTGGGCATGGTTCGGATCGGTTCCAAAATTTGAGGAACCTAATTCGAACCGTTTAAATTTTATCGGTCCCGATCCGGATCGGTTCCTCCATTTTGAATGTTGAAACCAAACCTAACTCGAATCATTTACAACGGTTCGATTCCTACGATTCCAAACGGTACCTGTATTATATATCTCAAATTCAATATTGATGCTTTCACTACACAACCTTTGTTTAAGTAAGATCTAAACTGAATAGAGGATTAATATCTGAAAATTTTGTGCAAGCTCATTTGTCATATTCAGATCGAGCAAACAACTTGGATATGTTTGTAGAAATAAAAAATATACATAGTTTGTGTTTTGAACTATGACGTAATTGTTAAATAACATTGCAGGCAATAGCACAACTGAAGTATGACATTGGAGACAGTGCAGAGAAGAAGTGTTGAAGTTCGACGGCTCATGACAGTGGCTAAATAGAAAGCATCAAAACCTGAAACTACATTTCTAGTTGAGCCTTTTTTGAAACAAGAATCTCTGCTTCAGACTCCAACTTTCCAATTCTCTCTTCTGTTAAGCGACATTCCTCAGCATGTTGCACCATCACAAGTTCTTGGACTTTCTGCAACTTGGATACCTTGGAGGATGTCAATTTCGCTGCCAGATCAGTCAACTAAAAGATGTTTACTTGTAGCTAAATAACAATTTTTTTCCTTGTTTCATTCATGAACTATTTTGAACTGTTGAACACTATGTATACATAGTTTACACATAATTGCAACAAACTAGCTATCAATATAGTTTACACATAATTGCAACAAACTAGCTATCAATATGACCACTCACCATAGAGAGCTTGACATGAATTGGCAGGCAAGGCCATGTCAACTGACTCAACACGATGAATATGTCATAACAGACTTGCAAATGCACAACAAGATAAATGAAGAAATGTTAGCATGCAAAATCTATAGACCTTGCAAGATAAAGTTTCGCAAACCTGTAAATTGGTTGCAGAAAACAATTCAGACTAACTCTGAATCCAAACAAACGAGACATTTCAGTAAATTGTCTAATTCTGAATCCAAATAGACTAACAGACTAACTCTGAATCCAAACAAACGAGACAATTCAGTAACAGTAAATTGGTTGCAGTAAATCAGAGCCAGTAACAGTAAATCAGAGCCAGTAACAGACTAACAGACCTTGAAATTTACAATCAATCGAGTCTCATAGATTTATGCAAAACTTTAACTTTCTGAGGGTTGGGGATTATGGGTCATCTAAGACGAGAGTGAGAGAGATTGAGATTTGGAGGTGTTAGGGTTAGAAATCAGATCGTGGTGGCTGGGTGGTGCGTCGTGCAGTTCGCTTGTGCGTGGTGGAGACTGGAGATGATGGGATTTGGGGGTGTTAGCCTGTTAGGGTTAGAAACAAATTTTTCTACCCAACCATACTAACAGGGGGGTATTCAATCATGGATTTTAATAGAGTCTGAAAGACTTTAAATCTCATGGATTTTAATAGAGTCTGAAAGACTTTACAGAATTCACTGGATTTTAATGGATTTTAAGTGACTGGATTTTGTGGAATTTACAAAATCCACTGGATTTTAATGGATTTTTATTATTGAATTTTCTGAATTTTATAAAGGATTGTTATGGATTTTAATGGATTGTTATTTCCTAGTTTCATGCCAATTACTTGATATTATTCATACCTTGCCACCGCCTTCACCTTAGGAAGCCAGAACAGATAATGTCACTTTTAAATACTTCTCGTCTTGTTCGAATGTATTCTTTGATAGTGTAGCATCACGACTCTAGGCACATCTTTTATGGTTTAATTCCATGCATGCATAGCGATCCAAACACAACACTGCATTCATTGGGCTTTTATGTTGCAGGTTCTGGAAAATCTCCAAGTTCTTCGCCAAGCTTGCCTGCAAGTACCAGGACCCTCACCTGTTGAGGAACCCAGAAACTCACCATCACCAGAACCATCACCTGTAAAGGCATACCCAAGCTCACAACCAGGATCCATGAAAGATTCATCTACAATTTCACCTGTTACGGAACCTGAAATCGCATTCCTGTGGGAGACACGGCCAGTTACTTTACCTGATGCGAATCATGGCTGCCAGTTTCTATTCATAATTGGTCTTGACATTATTTCCATGTTTATGTTGCATCAGTAGTTTGGCACTCAATCACATGTGTGTCAAAAATTTTGAACCCTGTTATATGTTAGTATTACAATGGTTTCCTAGCAGTGTTTTCATTTGAATTAAAAAAAAAAGGAAGAATATCTTACTTATTAAAAAAAAATCATATGCAATTTGCTTTTGTGTTCCAATGTGCCACAACATAACCAAACTAATCCAATTACTCCTTTACCTAACAAGCTAAGGAAAGAATCAGAACTCTCCAAATATATAAAGTTTCACTCAATTGTCTCTAAAGTGATTAATCAGACCATTCAACCTCATCAGTAATCGGTTTACGGAATTCTGCATTGAATGAATTGTCACCCCATGTTGCTCCATTGCTTGGTTGCAGGTCATGCCATTCACCATGGTACTGACCATCCACTGGTTCTAGGCCATCCTGTCTGTCACCCCAACCTGACTCCTTGTTTGGTTTTTGTTGATTCCATCCATCTTCGCCATCTCCCTCATAACTTGGCTTTTGCTCTGTTAAGTAGCCCCATTCTCCCTCATGCCTTGGTTGCTGGATGACATTGTAATCCTCAGAGTAATCTTGCCTTTCAGGGAGAGAGCAACCTTGATAGGAGTAGTTATCTGTACAATGCCTTAAAAGTTTATCCCAACATTCATCCTGCCAAACAGAAATCAGTAAGATTAAAATCTACAACTTAAACTACACGGCGAAGTGCACGAGACTCCATCTCACTGTGTCTAATGAACACTCACCACTTCCTACAATAAAATACTGCTAGATTAAAACACAAGCCAATCTAGAACCATCATGGCAACACCAATTTTATTACCCTTGTATCTAAATAGTTAGATCTTCCTGGAAAGACAATGGGTCTAAAGTCTTTTCAGCTCTCTCTAGAGCCATATCGTGTACAATTAAAGTTTTATCAATTTTTACCATTTTCTTCCAAAATAATCCTTTCAACAAAATATTTTTATTAAAACAGGATAATAGACAGGATTTTCAATGCTACCAAAAAAATACATGCATCCTAGTGCCTTATGTTCGTGAATTGAAATTATATCTTAAAGAAGACGGCATATGTTCTCTATCAATTACTTTCACTAGACCACTAAATTCCATCCAAACTATTCAAATGTCCTAAAACTGTAGTCCACTTTTCTGTACAGACTTTACTCATTAGACATAGTCTGCTTCTCAATGAGCACCAATTTCAATTGACAGGGATGAGATTGTCTTGAGATAGGATTAGAGTACTTGGTTTCTGCTGCTTTGGTAAATTATTGAGCTATTTTGTGGTCTGCCATTCATGTCATTTTCACCAAAGCTAAATTATTGAGCTATTTTATGGATTTTAATGGATTGTTATTTCCTAAAACCCCTTCTAAACACTGTTAATCATAAATGCATTAATAAAAAAAACTGATAACACGTCAACCAACCTGAGGGCAACTTCTTTGCGGACAACATATCGAATTTTCTTATCAAAGCACCGTTCTTTTCTCTTTTCCCGGAACCTACTCAAAGAAGCAGCTCTTTGAGGAACACTCAATCGAGCAGGCAAATCACTCGAAGCCTATAAACAAAGCAAGCAACATTAGCAACATATACAAAACCATAACCAGCAATCAAAACAACTTGCATGGATAAAACGTCGAATGTACCTCTTAGCATTCTCACTTGTCATGGTACATCTTGCTCCCTATCTCAATGATTTGCTCTCCCATTATTTGGCCTCCATTGTATTGGAGTTCTCCTTTCCTAATGACAATGGTACCAAATCCATTTGCTTCGGCTTCTCCAAAAGCATTCTAACCAAACAATTACAATAAGGGGTCTCATTAGAATTTCA
Source organism: Berberis thunbergii (assembly GCA_003290165.1). Lineage (NCBI taxonomy): Eukaryota > Viridiplantae > Streptophyta > Magnoliopsida > Ranunculales > Berberidaceae > Berberis > Berberis thunbergii. The sequence goes on along the minus strand of QNQO01007471.1, from coordinate 39,515 downwards.
GCAAACCATCATTCCTATAGAGCAACATAAACATCATCAAAAGAGGGAATTTTTTTCACTCAAAACAACCAAATCAAACCACATTATGAATATAAATGAATAACTAACACGCTTACCACAATGGGTATTCTTCAAATTGGATGAGAAGCCCAGGAAATTGAATAAATTGAGAGGGGTTTTGGTTGTGTTTGAGAAACTGAACTTGTTGAAGAGATTGAGCTGATCGATTATGGATCAGAGAGAGTGGGGTTTAAAGGGTTGTTCGATCGATCATTGAATTACAAGAGAGTGTATTTGGGGGTTCGAATTGCTCTTGAGATGACCAAACAAAATTTCGACAAGTAATTGGACACCAAGTTTGGAACCAAATTCGTGTTATAGGTGTTGGATTTTGACAGAGCAAAGATGGTTATCAATAAACAAAAGCTTAATAAGTCATTAGGTTTTTTCATTTTGTCCAAATTATCGAACAAAATTTGATTACTACATATTGCTTCCGCACTCGTAAGTTTCTAGTGCACTGAAAACAAACAATACCCTTTGATTCTGGGAAGTCATCGCCACATCCGACGCTGCTGTAGCAGGTATTTCATACCCACCTAATAGTAACAGCACCGCTTGCACCTGTATCAATTAAACACACAAAAACAATCAAACCAAACCCTAACCTTGAATTTGGATTCTACGCACAAAAGGGGTGAAAGGTAGGACCTTTTCGGGCGAAACGGAGTCGAAAACGTAAACTTGACCATGGAAAGAAAGAGTGAGCTGATCAGAAGTCTCTCCTCGAAGAGACAAAACGGAATTCACACCAGCGAAAGCGGAATCCGAAGGCACATCATCCACCCCTTCCATCACTTCATCTTCGAAGCGAATGTGAGGGTTATCGATGGACTCAGCATCTGCTCCGTCATCTTCCTCTTCGATCTGTTGGTTCGGAAGGTTGTTGTTGTTTGCATACGATTGATTGACACGACGAGCGTTTGGGGGCACTTGGTAGTTCGATTCAGGCATCTTCGCAACACATCAACGAGACGAAACCCTAACCCTAACTCCTCAATCAAACGAGAAGGCGGAGAGGCCGCTGTTGGAAGCGGGGAATCGGCAAGGAGGAGGAGCTGGGTGAGAGAGGGGCGGTGGAGTCGAGGGTTTATGCTCAGAGTGAATGCTTGTGTTGGAGAAGAAGTAGAAGAAGAGATTGAAATACGAGGGGTAGAGGTCGGATTTGAAAAGGGTTTTCTTATTTATACCTTTCATGCATAAATCCTTCAAAGTCCTTCAAAGTCTATCAAGTCAACAAATCCATTAAAATCCACTGCTATTTGAATACCCCTAGATTTCATTGTATTGTTTAAAATCCATGATTGAATACCCCATGATTTTAATGGATTATAAAACAATCATTTAAAATCCATGATTGAATACCCTTGGATTTCATTGTATTGTTTTAAATCCTTAATTGAATACCCCTATATTTTAATGGACTTTAAAATCTTTCAGAATCCATTAAAATACATGATTGAATACCCCCCCCTAAGGCATGTGTAAGTGGGTTATATAACGGTTCGGTTCCGAACCGTTTGAAACCATAATTTAGGAATCGGAACCGAACCGAATCGTTTCATAATTTATAAAATAAGAACTGAACCGTTTGGAGTAAAACAGTCCGGTTCGGTTTGGATCCGCGGTTCCCCAACCCGTTTGCCCACTCCTATGACAAGCCAACTTAGGGATGATTGCTACAACATGTATTTTTTTGCCTAAAAAATTTTATTGCCCTAGAACTCCAACCAGATTTGAGATTTCTCTCCCTTCTTATCAATTTATTTGTAAAAGTCTCTAATAAATACAAGTCAAGTTGTTGGTAGAGTTATCTTCTTATTCACCAAATTAAGAAGACATTGAGATTAAAATTCAAAGAAATTTCCAGTCAGGCCCGCGCTAGGCATCTTGAGGATGATGGATGGTGTTGGGCCTGACTTTAGAATTTTGGATCAGACAGATATAGGGCGATTCTAGATGACCCTGACACTCATTATGTGTGTACTGCGACCTAGTTGATTATCAAAAAATAAATTAATGCTAAAGAAATGAAAATTTTAATGAAAATAAAACAAAATCAAATAAACAAGACAAGAGGGTTGTTTATTAGGCTCCGTGATAATAGCTAGGGACTCCTCAGGCTCATGGAGTCATTTCCACCGTTCAAATCAGTGTTAGAGCATCTCCAATGGTAAAAGTTAAAATGAGGATTCCCAATTTTAATCAAAAACTAAATTTAGGGTCTCCCTGTGTCTTCATCACTTCAACCATATCTCCTATTTTAATTTTTTCATCATCATTTAAATATATATTTTCTTAGATTTTGAAATTTTTTATTTAAATTTATTTGATTGGAGGAGAAGAAAAGAAAGATTTGGAATATTTCATTGTTATTTTAGATTTAGATGATGATTTTGCCGCCCCTAAATTTAGGAAAAAGTTGAATGTGAAGTTATTTTAGGAAATGATTTAAGAGATTGATTGGATAATGGATTTTCTCTCACGAGACCCCTAAAATAACTTTTTAACTATTTTAGGGGATCCATTGGAGATGCTCTTACAATAAAGGTATTATTATGACAATTATTTATCCGACCCCCCTCTCTTTGGTTCTTGTCTCAAAATTTGGGTCTTTTGCTTCTTCTTCGGAACTCTCTTTATATGTATCCATATATTCTCTTCATCTACCCTTTTTTCTTTGTATGTATCTAGCTACATTTACAAGCCTCCTAAAGAATAACATACCCATTAAACAATTGTGTTAAATGTTTGACGATTGATAGCAAAAATCATTAATGAGGTGAATATGAGTCATAATGTTGACAATTGGTTTGACCGCGAATAAAACTAAGTCAAATGTTGATCGATGACATTTAAATCTTTGTATGTTTTTTGGAAAATTAGAGTGCTAATAGTGGTTGCAATCTTACCTCACATCCCAATTCTTTGCGATTTTGATATGTGTAAAATGAGATTACACATGATTGGATCAGTGTATGCTTAATTCATCATATATACAAAACTAGAAATGGAATTAGAACCAATTTCCTATGCAAAGCGTGTGTGCACCAAAATGTGAAACACTTAGGATCCTTCAATATGCTTAACCAAATATCAGAACAATTTTTCTCTGTTAGTCAGTCATTTACAAACTGGTCAAGTAATTAGTTAGTAATGTAATATGCCAAACAGTAATTAAATTAAATTAAATTAATGCATGGCCATGTTGAAGTTCAGTTTTTATTGGAAACTTGGGTTCCCCTTACCAGTAATGACAGTTAAGACATTCATTGTTGTTATGACTTTTAATGACAATTTACTTTCCAGAAATTCTAAATGGCGAGGAAACCAGCGAGGGGCGCCATTTAGAATTTCTGTTAAGTAAATTGTCATTAAAAGTCATAACAACAATGAATGTCTTAACTTTCTTTTCCTAGCTAATGCTAACATTATATAAATTGCAACCCTAATTTCTTCGATCTCAAGCCTCTAATGTTTTTTTTAGATTTGAGTGGTAAAACTGAACAACAATGTCTTCTGCAATGTTGATGAGCTTAACATACATTTGCATGTCCATTGCCCTTGCATTGGCTCAGTTGCCTGTGCCATTGCCAAAGTTGCCTCTGCCATTGCCACCACTCATTCCATCGCCTCTATTGCCACCATTGATTCCATTGTTGCCTCCATTGTCTCCAGAACCAAATGTTACTGAATGTTGGTCTACTTTCAGTAACATTAGTGGGTGTGCATCTGAGATCATTGCATCTTTTCTTCATGGTCATATTGGCTCAATAGGCCCTGCATGTTGCAAAGCCATCACAGAAGTTAATGAGAAATGTTGGCCCAAGATGTTCCCTTCCATGTTAAATTTTGTGCCAGTGATAAAGGGCTATTGCGCTAAGCAGAATGAAGTTGCACCTCCCCCCAGCCCAATTGTTAATGCCATCGCAACTAATAAGGTCGAGTACCAGCCAACCACAACTTTGAAGATTGCTCGAAGAGTTCTTGCTGCCTAATAAGATTGGTAGTCAATTGGTTATGAGTATTTGTTTAGCTAAACTTCAAGTAAGCTAGATTTGAAACCCAAACTTAATTTGTAGTTTACCAAACAAATCTAAAAACTCATTTGTCGAGCGAGGTTTCATCCCCAAAAGTCATTATTAATCTTCTTGACCATTAGTAGTGTTGTGAAACAGGAAATAGAGTGAAACAAGAAACAACCTGTTTTGTGAAACAGAAACAGGAAACTGTTTTGTGAAACAGGAAATGTTTTTTAACAGGAAACAAATTCTATGAAACATGAAACTGCTGTTCCTATATATACTAGTAACTGTATGTGTTTTTTATGATTAATTGCACGTAGAAAAACTGTGAAGCACAGGGAATAGAGAAAGATAATTGCTGGAATTGTTTTTTTTTTTTTGGAAAGGCAAGTGCGGGGTGTAAATGGGCTCCCTAGACCATTGAAAAAAATAGTTATCAGTTACATGCGAGTATATAGTTTTCCATTTGCATCATCAAAAATAATTTTCTTGAGGTCCTCAGCAAAAGAACTGGGAAGAATTTCCAAGAATTCTGCAGTGGGCATAAGGCTTGCAAGTTTATCGGCTGCTTGGTTTGTTTCGCGGATAGCATGCATCAGTCCGTACTCCTCAAACTCTCGCAGAGAGTGTTTTATTCGTCGTACTGTGTGACGTGCCTCCCATGGAGGGGCCTTGTCTGTCGTGAGATAAGTGAACATATTCTTGGAATCCATACAGAAGACTGCCTTGGAGACGCCATGCGGCCTTGCTAATCTAACACTTGCTTCGACCACCTGCAGTTCGTGAAGAAGTATTGATCGTGCAACCTGTGTCCCTGCTGCAGCAGTAATAACAGAACCATCATGGTCTCTGATCAAGGCGCCATATCCTCCTCTGTTTCTCAGGAGCGAGCCATCAGTATTATGATGGATTTCGTTACGCTACTTGTGACGCAAATCGCTTTAATCCTATATCAATATAGTCAATGGACGAGATTGTTTCGAAATACTTTTATTTATGATAGCAAGTTTTGAGCTCATAAGGTTATACACATTAACGGTAACATATGTGGCCCAAGTGGGAGATTGTTGGACAAATCCAATAATGTGGGCACACATATGTAATATAACGTGTATTGCTATCTTAAAGTGTAGTCCATTTAAATATGTAATCTAATAGGGGTATTGGACTATAAGGTATTAATAAATAACATGGTGTAAATAATGATGTAATTTCTAATTCAATGAGGGGCAGAATTGGAAATACACAGCCCGTAAGTTGAAGGGTTGTGACTTATGGGCATTATAAATTAGGATGGGTCCCCGATTGAGCATATGCGTATTAGAAATTTTTTTGGCATTGTCTTCTGTATCCTCTCAACAGAAAACTAAGGGAAAATGCTTGAATCAATCGGAAGATCCAAACAATCCAAACTCATCACAATCAACGAGGAAATCGCTATGGATCGATCGGGTATGTTTCTATTCTTCTTGTTTCCATTGAATCAACTAGAGTCTTAAGTTTTTTTAGTTTAAATACGGATTGTTTGGATCTTCCGATTGATTCAAGCGTTTTCCCTTAGTTCTCTGTTGAGAGGATACAGAAGACAATGCCAAAAATTTCTCTAATACGCATACCCTCAATCGGGGACCCATCCTAATTTATAATGCCCATAAGTCACAACCCTTCAACTTACGGGCTGTGAATTTCCAATTCTGCCCCTCATTGAATTAGAAATTACATCCTTATTTATACCATGTTATTTATTAATACCTTATAGTCCAATACCCCTATTAGATCACATATTTAAATGGACTACACTTTAAGATAGCAATACACGTTATATTACATATGTGTGCCCACATTATTGGATTTGTCCAACATATTAACCATTAGCCACCCCCATTCTGGACGTATCCAGGCATGAGTAGTACCCACTGTGACTTCAAGCTGAACGGACAATCGCCATTTTTCACAGAAGCTGCGATTCATAGCATTGTCATCGACTTTAAGATCAAGCACTGCAATGCGAAGGCCCACATCATCAATTATTTTAGCAAGCAGGCCAAGTGCTAGCTGACTCTTTCCCTGGAAGAGTCGCATGTTTCTCTCATTCCATAGATGATATATGGCTGCATTGAAGGCCAATTTTTTAACCAGAGAGCATGGATAACTGCCCGCAAAGTGTTGCATGCACCATTCAAGTTCCATACCCCATGGCAGTGGGCGTCTATTGTACCCCAAACAGTAGAGGATGTGAGACCACACTAGATTAGAGTACCAACATTGGAAGAACAAATGTTCTTCATTTTCATGATCAGCTCTACACAGACTGCATTGAGAAGATGTAATTCGTTTCCATGTTAACAATTTATCCTGCGTTTTCAAGGCCTTGCGCATGACTAGCCAAGTAATAAAACTTTGTCGAGGTATCCTTCCCTTGAACCACACTAGGCGATGCCATGGCTTCAGTGTTGCATTACGTCGAAGCGAGTGGTAAGCTTCCTTGCTCGAGAACTCACCACCCTTGCCCCCTATCCATATCTGTTAGAGAATAGAAGTCAATACATCCTATTGTTAGGAAAATATATTTCAGTATTAGGAAATACATCATATTGTTAGGAAAATATATTTTAGCATATTGTGTTGCAAGTTTTATGGGGTTAGGAACTTTCTGATGGCTAGTGATTTGTTTCCTAAGTTTGGTTAGATTTCCTATTGTATTTTGGTTTCCTAAGTTTGTTAGGTTTTCTATTTCTATTAGGTTATGTCAAAGTTAGCTCTATATAAGCTTGTATTCTATTTCAGTGAAGGAAGAACAATATTTTTCAATACAATTTGGCCTTAAACTTGTCATGGTATCAGAGCCACTTTCTTTGGTGATCTAAGACTCTGAGGATTCAAGCTCTTCCCTGCCTCTGACAACTATGCAAGAGGCGGGGGAGGGATGAAAGCGACAGCAAAGTTCAACTAAATTGAAGGGAAATTACACTCTACAACAACTTCATGCATATCAGCAACACGCCGCCAACCTGCAATTCAATCAAGGAAGGGGGCCAACTATACCAAAATCTATGTTGTCTCGAATTGAGCTATACCACTCAAATTGAGCAATACCAAAATCTATGTTGTCTCGAATTGAGCTCTACCACTCAAATTGAGCAATAGCAAAATCTATGTTGTCTCGAATTGAGCTATACCACTCAAATTGAGCAATACCAAAATCTATGTTGTCTCGGCTTGAACAATACCACTCGAATTGAGCAATACCAGGACTCGTCCAGACTCGGCGATAATGATTTCATCACCAAATAGGACTTCAAAGTTTCCTCCAAGCTGCACATTTCGTCTGCATCTACATGTCCAGCTTGCGGGGGGGGGGGGGGTGTTAGAGAATAGAAGTCAATACATCCTATTGTTAGGAAAATATATTTCAGTATTAGGAAATACATCCTATTGTTAGGAAAATATATTTTAGCATATTGTGTTGCAAGTTTTATGGGGTTAGGAACTTTCTGATGGCTAGTGATTTGTTTCCTAAGTTTGGTTAGATTTCCTATTGTATTTTGGTTTCCTAAGTTTGTTAGGTTTTCTATTTCTATTAGGTTATGTCAAAGTTAGCTCTATATAAGCTTGTATTCTATTTCAGTGAAGGAAGAACAATATTTTCAATACAATTTGGCCTTAAACTTGTCAATATCACATCATCCTTAAACCTTGTGTCCATCTCAACTGAACTCAGAGTTGCAAATATGTCTGGAATGTTGGCTTGTACATGAGGAAGAACATCCACTTACCTCCTCTGATCAGCGCACTAACTTTTGCGTCCTTGTGCAATAGAGAGTCATACTGCAACACTACACCAAATTGGCATTTTTGTAACAACCCCTAAAACAGTATCACTTTTGAAGTGTAACAATTTACCTAACAAATTTACACATTTTCACAAACAAAATGATACAATAATAGTATCACCATGAAGTGTATGGTTATAAAAGTGATACTATTAATGGTGATCCAACTTATTGTATCATTTTTTTTGTGTTACTGTTTTTCATTTTTTTGACTAAATTTAGTTTCTATTTGAAATTGTTTAGTGGATTGTAACATCTCAAAAGTGATACTGTTTTGAGAGTTGTTACAAAAGTGTCAATTTGGTGTAGTGCAAGTACACAGGAAATCTCGATTCTAGGATGCCCATTGGATGCCATGGGTCGTGCCATAATAGAGTGTCCTTGCCATCACCTATCGAGTGCTTAATGAGGTCACTAGCTGTGCGTCTACTATGTAAAATGTGCTTCCAACACCAAGAGCAGTCACTAGGCACTTTCATAGTCCAGAAATTCCTGTCTTTGATCAAGTTTTTCCTGATCCATTGCACCCAAATATTGTTTTTGTTAGTCACGAGACTCCAAATATGGCGAGACATCGCAGCTTTGTTAGAAGTCTCAATACTTCGAATGCCTAAGCCACCTTCTTTGAAGGGAAGGCTGACTTCCGCCCAATTGACAAGTGGGGTTTTGATGTAGGAGTCTACTGCTGACCATAAAAAGTTTCTAAAGATTGCATTTAGAGCATTAATAGTTTCTTGGGGAAGGATATAGCAGGATGTCCAGTACACATGCAGACTGTTCAAGACCGATTTGATTAGAGTCACTCTTCCAGCATAAGACAAGGTGTGGTTCTTCCAGGACATGACACGCTTCCTCGCTCTTTCAACCGATGGAAGACAGTTTGCAGAAGTCAGCCTTGTTGAAACGAGTGGGAGACCCAGATACTTGATCGGTAGTTGGTGTATCGTGAACCCGAGAGTAGAAGTGATGCTCTGGAGTGTAGGGTCTGGTACTCCTGCAGCGTAAAGAGCACTCTTGGTACAGTTGACATCCAGTCCGGTGCATTGTTTGAAAGTGCTAAGTACATCTGAAAGAGCGAAAGCTGATTGTTGGTCACCCTTGAAGAAAACCATAAGGTCATCTGCGAAGCTTAAGTGGGTAATTTCTGGATCTTGACATTTGTAATGCAGACTATACGCACCATCTTCCACTTTCTGTTTCAACAGTAAGTGGAAAATTTCCATTACTAAAACAAAAAGATAAGGCGACATTGGGCAACCCTGCCTTATACCTCTAGCGCCCTTAATAAAGCCCTTAGGCGATCCATTCAATGAGATAGAGAACCTGGGAGTGGATATACACATAGTAACCCAGTTGATGAATTTCTCAGGGAACTGCAAGCGCCGCATTAGATGAGTTATTGCCTCCCAGCAGATTGTATCATAAGCTTTTCACAGGTCAATCTTCACAACACACCGCGGGGGTCCCTGATCACGATGGTAATTACGCACCAATTCATGGGCCAGCATTATGTTATCATGAATATATCTGCCCTGAATGAATGCAGACTGATTCAAGCTGACGAGTTTTTGGATGACCTTCTTCATTCGACATGTCATGATCTTGGTTATGCATTTGTACAGAACGTTACAACAAGAAGTTGGCCAGAAATCAGTGAAATAAGAGGCATTAGTAATCTTTGGAATTAAAGCAATGCATGTTGCATTTACCTCTCCCAGCATCCTGCCACTTCTGAAGAAATTGGTGATTGCTTTAACAAAATCATCCCCAATGATACGCCAGGCCGATTTGAAGAACAATGAGGAGAAGCCATCCGATCCCGGTGCTCTATTGGAGTCGATAAATGCTAGCACTTCAGTAATTTCATTCCTATTGACATCCTGCATTAATGCATCAACCTCCTCTGTGTCGACTACCCTCTCAATCTGTAAGCTGTCAATCACAGATAAGTCAAAATGGTGATGCGGTTGACCAAACATTTCCTCGAAGTATCGAATGCATTAAGCACTAATCTATGCAGGGTCCTCCAGCTTAACATTATCAGCAGAGTATATTGAGAGGATTCTGTTTTTAGATCTTCTCTCCTTAGATAGTTATGAAAGTAGGAAACGTTTTCATCTCCATCCTGCATGTGTTTGGCCCTTGATTTCTGTTTAGTCTCCGATTCTTCATTTCTGATTGCAAATGCATAGTTCTTTATAGCCTCTCTTTCCTGGTGAGCAATAGTATGGTCCAATGGAGATTGTCGTAACAATTGCTGAACTCGTACCATATTCTGTTTGGTTACTGTAACATTAGAGCTGGCATTGATAAATCTCTCTTTTCTCCATACAGTCAGTGCTCGCTTGGCGAACTTAAGTTTTTGGACAAATGAGTACATGTCATTGCCTTCGACAACCTTGCCCCAAGCTTGCTGAACAACTATCATATAGTCAGGTTCATAGACCCAATAGTTATAGAACTTGAAGGGAATTGGACCTGAATTCATATACTCATAGATCGTCAGCGTCATTGGGGAGTGGTTCGAGACACCCGCTGTAAGGAATTCTGCTTCTGAATTGGGAGCTCTCGCTAGCCATTCTTGATTTATCATCACCCGATCCAGTTTAGACATCATTATTCGGTCTCCTACTTGTTTGTTACTCCACGTAAGATAGCATCCTTTGAATCGAATATCAAATAAGTTAGCACTAAGAGTACATTGAAGCAAGTCAACAAAGTGTTGAGGTCTGATCTCATCGCCACCCACTTTCTCTTGGGAGTTTAGAATAGAATTAAAATCCCCTAGGACAGCCCAAGGAACCCGACATGTCTGAGCAAACGTCACCAGCTCTTGCCATAAGGTTTTCCTAGTTAAGTAGTAATTGTGACCATATATATACGTAAGGACACTCGAGAATCCATTCGGCCAAATTGTTTCAACAAAAATGGCTTGATCTGATCGTGAAAGCACATTTACATTGACTTCCTGAGGATCCCACGTGACCCATATTCTCCCTCCAAGGACTAAATCGATGTTGTCAATGGCAATCCAGTCCCGCATTATATTTTGCTGAAATTGTTTCATCTCTTGTTGAGAGATTGTGTGAGAATTGTCATCTTCTTGTACCTTGTTCTTGAATATAGTGGAATCACCTCACCGTGGACGTAGGCAATTCGCCGAACCACGTAAACCTTGTGTCTCTTGTGGTATGTTCATGGTTTTCTCTAATTACTTTCTTTACTATTTGCTCTATTTAATTGATTGGATCCTTGTGGTATTTGTGTGCAATTGTTGGTGTCTACCCGCTTCCGCAATAAGGCGCAACAATTGGTATCAGAGCACTAAGGGAAACTGATCTTGAATTGTTCTACTCAAGATTGTGAAGATTCAAAAGTGCTAGGGTTTGTTTGTGCACAAGTTGTTTAAAAAAAAAAAAAAGACCGTAGTGAAGCTTCTTGTCTAGAAAGTCACAGATTTTGTTTGCAATGGCATCCAAGGTGAGCAAGGCGCATGTGGGGAAGTATGAAATCGAGAAATTTAATGGTAAAAACGATTTCGGATATTGGAGAATACAAATGAGGAATTTGCTTATTTCTCAGAAATTACACAAGGCATTACTAGGGAAGGATAAAAAGGCTGAAACCATGTCAGATGACGAATGGGAAGAATTGGATTTGGAGGCGCATGATGCAATTTGCTTGTGTCTGGATAGAGACATAGTTTTTTTAGTTAATGAAGAGACTACGACAGCTGATGTTTGGTTGAAGCTTGAGTCACAGTTTATGACTAAGACATTATCAAACAGGTTATACTTGAAAACCCAATTGTACAGACTAGCAATGGATGAGGGCACTCCAATTGGTGATCATATCGCTAAGTTTACACAGATTATCTCAAATTTGAGAGATGTGGATGTAAAGATTGAGGATGAAGACCAAGCAATTATATTGCTTTACTCCTTGCCGCAGTCATATATGAAATTCTTGTACAAATAATTTTGTTTGGGAAAGATGAACTTACATTTGATGAAACTACCGGTGCACTCTTGTCCAATGAGATTTGGAAAAAAAACTTCATCAAGTGGTAGTGGGAAAGATCAAGCTGAAGGGTTGGTTGCTAGAAGAAGGTCTCAAGTGAAATCATCTTCAAAGAATGGAAAATCTAGATCAAAGTCTAGAGGTCCACAATGTCACAAATGTAGAGAGTGGGGGCATATTAGAAAAAATTGTCCAAATCAAGATAAGAGTAATCATGATAACAGTTGGAAGGGCAAGAAAAAACAAGATAAGGGTGATACTAGTGAAGCAAGTTATGCATCTAGTACGGAAAATGATGAAGAATGTTATTCAGTTGCGGGTGAAAACACAAAAATCTCTGGGAGATGGCTCCTTGACTCTAAGTGTTCTTACCATATGTGCCCAAACAGGGAGTGGTTCACTACCTATGAGCACATTGATGGTGGTACTGTTCTGATGGGTAATGATTATGCTTGCAAGACAGTTGGAATTGGAACAATGAGGATTAAGATGTATGATGGTGTTGTGAGAACCTTAATTGATGTGAGGCATGTCCCAGCCTTAAAAAAAAATCTTATCACGCTTGGTGTTTTAGACTCCAATGGTTGTAAGTTTACAGCGGTAGGTGGAGTTTTAAAAGTTGTCCGTGGGTCTTTGGTTGTCGTGAAAGGGATCAAACAAGGTAACTTGTACACCTTGATGGGTAACACGGTAACAGGAAATGTGGCAGTGGAAACTTCTTCATCAGAAAGCACTAGGTTATGGCACATGCGACTTGGGCATATGACAGAAAACGGATTGTCTCTACTGAGCAAGCAAGGGTTACTGAAGGGTATGCAGAAACTGACTATGGATTTTTGCGAGCATTGTGTATATGAAAAACAATGCAGGGTACAATTCAGTACAAGCAAGCACAGGATAAGAGGTATTCTAGACTATGTGCATACATATGTGTGGGGGCCAACAAAAGTCGCCTCTAAGGGAGGTTCCAGGTACTTTGTCTCCTTCATTGATGATTATTCCCGTTACACATGAGTATATTTTTTGAAGTCTAAGAATGAAGTATTTGAGACATTTAAAAGGTGGAGAGCAATGGTTGAGAATAGAACTGGAAGAAAGGTGAAGACTTTGAGGTCTGATAATGGTACCGAGTACACTGAGGGTACTTTCAAACAGTTTTGTGATCAGGAAGGAATTGTTCGACATTGGACTGTTAGAAACACGCCACAACAAAATGGAGTTGCTGAGAGATTGAACCGTACTATGCTTGAAAGAGCTAGGTGTATGGGCTCCAATGCTTGTCTTGGCAGAGAATGGTGGGCTGAATCAATAGCCACCGCGTGTTTCTTGATTAATAGATCACCACATTCTATATTAGAGTGCAAAACACCTTATGAGGTGTGGTCAGGTGAACATGCTGATTACAGTATACTGAAAGTTTTCAGTTGTATTGCCTACTACCATGTGAAAGAAAATAAGCTTGATGCTAGGGCTAAGAAGTCCATTTTCTTGGGGTATGCAAAAGGCGTGAAGGGTTATCGTCTGTGGTGTTTAGAGGATAATAAATTTGTGATCAGTCGAGATGTTACATTTGATGAGAATTCCTTGTTAGCTTGTACTAAAGCTAAGGAGTTGGTTGATAGTGGTGGTGAATCTAGTAACACTCAGAAAGTGGAAATTGAAGTGTCTGTGGATGCAGCAGATGAACAAGTGGTTGAAGCAGACACACATGATCTGAATTATGCGCTTGAAGACTATGAGGAAAAACAACCAGTTGAAGATAATCAATCCCAGCAACAACTTTTGGCCTTAACTAGGTCAAAACGATCGGTTAAGCAAGTTCAAAAATTTGGCTTTGAAGAACCGTTGAAGTACTATGGTCAGTTGAATACAGTTGATTTGGTTGCATATGCACTCTCCGTGGAAGATGATGAGCCAACTACTTACAAGCAGATCGCTCGTCATTCAGATAGACAGAGTTGGTTAGTAGCTATGCAGGGTGAGATGGAGTCTCTCCAGAAGAACCATACTTGGGATCTAGTATCGTTGCCTAATGGAAGGAAAGCAATTGACTGCAAGTGGGTGTTTAAGAAGAAACAGACTACTCTAAAGTCTGGTACTCAGTTCAAGGCAAGATTAGTAGCTAAGGGTTTTGCTCAGAGGGAAGGCGTTGACTACAATGAAATATTTCCGCTTGTGGTAAAACACACTTCTATACGTGTGTTGTTGAGCTTGGTAGCTCATGGTGACCTTAAGCTTGAACAACTTGATGTGAAAACAGCTTTCTTGCATGGAGACTTAAAGGAGGAAATTTATATGCATCAGCCGGAAGGTTTTAATGTTGTTGAAAAAGAAGACCATGTTTGTCGTTTGAGGAGATCACTTTATGGGTTAAAGCAGTCACTTAGGCAGTGGTACAAACGGTTTGACACTTTTATGTTGAAACATGGGTTTACACGAAGTAAGTATGATTGTTGTGTTTACTTGAAAAAACTTCGTAGTGGCGATTTTATTTATCTTTTGCTCTATGTTGACGATATGCTCATTGCCTGTAAGAGTATGGTGGAGATAAATAAATTGAAGTCTCAACTTGCATCTGAGTTTGAGATGAAGGATATGGGTGTTGCAAGAAAAATACTTGGTATGGAGATAAGAAGAGAAAGGGAGAATAAAAAATTATTTTTTTCACAGAAGGGGTACCTTGAGAAGGTCATATCACGGTTTGGTATGGAAAATGCAAAGCCGGTTATTACTCCTTTGGCTTCACATTTTAGACTTTCTCGAAAGTTATCTCCAGTCACAGTGGAAGAAAAGGAATACATGTCGCATGTTCCTTATGCTAGTGCAGTTGGCAGTTTAATGTATGTTATGGTGTGTACACGCCCTGACATTTCACATGTTGTTAGTGTTGTGAGCAGGTTTATGGAAAACCTTGGGAAGAAACATTGGGAGGCAGTGAAATGGATGCTTAGGTACTTAAAAGGTACCTTGGATGTGGGTTTGGACTTCGGTGGAGATTCATGTCAGGTTCGTGGGTTTGTTGATTTTGATTATGCTGGTGATCTAGATAGACGAAGATCTACTACTAGTTACGTATTTCAAATATACGGTGCTCTGGTTAGTTGGAGATCTATGCTTCAAGATACAGTGACTCTCTCTACTACAGAGGCAGAGTATATGGCATTGACAGAAGCTGTAAAAGAAGCATTGTGGCTTTAAGGTCTTGTAAATGACTTAGGTGTGGAACAAGATAGTGTTGAGGTTCTCTGTGATAGTCAGAGTGCCATCCACTTGGCTAAAAATCAGGTTCATCACACAAGGACTAAGCATATTGACGTCCGATATCACTTTGTTCGAGATGTAATTGAGGATGGTGATGTGTCTTTGGTGAAAGTACACACAAAAGACAACCCTGCTGATATGTTGACAAAGGTTGTTCCTGGAGTTAAGTTCCAACATTGTTTGGACTTACTCCACATTGACTCGTGTTGATTGAGGGCCCTTTGGGGCATTGCCCTTCAGGGCGGTTTTGTGAGGTGACAAAGCTATGATGGAGTGTTGATCAGTTTATTCTTATGCCTTGTTTCGGCTCATTTTTTCCTTAAAAAAAATTCACCGAGGTGGAGAATTGTGAAACAGGAAATAGAGTGAGACAAGAAACAACCTGTTTTGGGAAACAGGAAACTGTTTCACAAACAGGAACATGAAACTGTTTTGTGAAACAGGAAACATTTTTTAACAGGAAACAAATTCTAGGAAACAGGAAACTGTTGTTCCTATATATACTAGGAACTGTAGGTGTTTTTTATGATTAATTGCACGTAGAAAAACTGTGAAGCACAGGGAATAGAGAAAGATAATTGCTGGAATTATTTCATCTCTTGTTGAGAGATTGTGTGAGAATTGTCATCTTCTTGTACCTTGTTCTTGAATATAGTGAAATCACCTCACCGTGGACGTAGGCAATTCGCCGAACCACGTAAACCTTGTGTCTCTTGTGGTATGTTCTTGGTTTTCTCTAATTACTTTCTTTACTATTTGCTCTATTTAATTGATTGGATCCTTATGGTACTTGTGTGCAATTGTTGGTGTCTACCCGTTTCCGCAATAAGGCGCAACAAGTGTTGATATTGCCATTTGCTATTTTGAATTTTCCCAATCTAAAATTTCAATCACAGATGAGAGATTACCCTAAACAAAATCTAGTATACAGGATACATGGTAGAGAACTAACTAGAGATCAACATGAAGAACATCAACTTCTGGTAACTTATGCATGTGGTAATAATCAACAACTCAAACAAGATGTGAAAACAAAATTATGGACCACAACGTGTAGTTTGTTTCTATATTTAATATTATCAATTAATAAATAATCAAATTTGGTTTTAGCATATATTGAATTTTTTTATTTATTATTTTTTAGTTTTAAGTACAAGGGAGGAAAGAAGATATTCAATTTTTTTACAGTGACTTCAATGGTTTGACACTTTGACTATATGAAAGTATCCTTGTGGTAGGTAGAATATGATCAAGAATGAGTTTAAAACTTCATTAAGACAAATGATACATGGTAAAATAGTGGAGACTGGGCACATCAGATGAACACTGCTGCAATTATACAAAAATGTATCCTGGAGACAGACATTCAGACAATTATTAGCATGCTGTGCTGAATTTTTTTGCCTAACAAATTGCACAAAGCAAAAAAAAAGGATGAACAAGGTCTCTGTCAAGGAACTCTACAAGGAAAAACAAGCGTTGGCCTGAACATTATGTTTCGTGATCGTCTGTATAATTTCTTCCACTTCCGATCCATATGTGCATTGGCCAGATCTCATATATGGGCTACTTCCTACTTGCATCATTTTCAGATGTTCAAGTATCAAGCATCATGTGACCTTATATGCTTTCAAATATTTCATTTCACCTCATTGAAAACAAAATACGATTCCAAAGTTTCAATAAAACATTCATAATTTGATGTCGTGCCATAGTTTTTATGCAGTGATAAACTCAACCCACAACCCTGCAGATCACAAGGAAACACAAAAATAACCGACAATCTTTCCTGAAAAGTTCCACAACTTGGAACGACACCGATCATACTCATTGATTGTATGGTTAGATGATATGTGGGAAATTACAACAAACTAAATTAAGAAAGGTTGTTGCTAAATAACATCACAATTTATGTTGAAGGATATCATCACCCTTTTTTTAGATTTACTGAGGACACCACCACCTTCACATTCTCTTCTCTCTTAACCGGAGCAACACCATTCCGGAGGAGGAGGCGGAGAGGTGACGGGATGGTGGTGTTATTGAAGGAAAAGAAAAAAATAATAAAAATAAGAGGTGATGGGGAGGAGGAGAGGTGGCGGTTGTGGGGATTCATGGAATGGAAAAAAAGGGTGATGGGGAGAAGAAGAAGGGAAGAGGACTACTAGGGGGAGAGGTGGCAGGGTGGCGGTGGTAGTTGATGGAGAAAAATAAGAAGAGGGAAGGAGGATGAGAGGTGACAGTGGGGATTGATGGAAGAGAAAAGAAAAAGAAAAAGAAAAAGAAAAAGAAGAAGAAAAAAAAGATGAAAAGAGGAGAGGATGAGTAGAGGTGATGGTGTCAGTGTGGTGGTGGTGAAGGGGAGGAAGATGAGTTGAGAAGAGAAGTGGTAGGGTTTTTTTTTTTTTTATATTGACAATGTCTTCAACAAGTAGTGGTGTCCCTTAGAAAGTAAGGCACTGATGATGTCCTTTAGCAGAAATGATGACATCATTTAGCAACAACCATTAAAAAAACAAGTCTTAGCAACCAATAACATCATGCTCCATATGACATGTGGGAAATTACAACAGGAAACATATGGGATATCCCACGCAAAAGAAAAAGGAAGTATTCTGCATATAAAATAGGATAAAATCTCCAATTCAAGCATTTGAGCTTGTCGCTTTGATCATCTACAAAACCCTTGAAACTGTGACCGCTGTCGTAATCTACAAACATACAAGTTAGACATAATCTATCTTACAATTCAAAGTGTTTTTTACTGTTCATGAATAGTAAACTGAGTCTGTTTGTCCTACGTGGTAACAACTTATTTTATGGCAACAACTTAAAATACAAATCCTATCCCCGCGTACAAACTTAAAACTCAAAAAACTAAAAAAACTCTCCATTTGAAACTCAGACTTTCCCTCCCACTCTCCACCTCTCAACTTCTCTGCTTCTCCATTTTCTAGACCTCTACATCTCAACACCTCTCCACTTCTCTGCTTCTCCATTTTCTCCTCTGAAGGAGTCCATCTTCTCCTCTGCTGCGTGAATGAGTCCACCTCTCTGCGTGATTTGCGTGAAGGAGTCCACCTCGCTGTGTGAAGGAGTCAACCTCTCTGCTTCACCATCTTCTCCTTTGCGTGATTTTCTGCGTGAAGTAGTACCTCTCTGCGTGATTTGCTGCGTGAAGGAGTCCACCTCTCTGCGTGATTTGCTGCGTGAAGGAGTCCATCTTGCTCTCTGTGTTTTTGATGGGGTAATCAACTCCAGTTCTTTTTCTATTTAAAAGCTTTTTGTGAACAAACACTGCTAAATTCTAATAAAGCACAATATATGTTTGATGAAATTCCTCTTTGAAGTTGAGTGGGGTTGTCTGTGAATATATCTGTGTCCATTCAAATGCATTAGCTCCATTCAACAATATATCTGCGTGTTTGATGAATTATATCTGGGGTTGCTAATATATCTGCGTGTTTGCCAAATATATCTGCGTGTTTGATGAAATATATCTGGGGTTGCTAATATATCTACGTGTTTGATGAAATATATCTGGGGTTGCAGAGACAAATGCATTAGCTCCATTCAACAATATATCCCCATCAGTCCCCCAATTCCATTTACTCCATTCGCTTTTATATGTGTCCATTCGTGCAGTCACCTATGCACTGAGATTCCGCATGATATCTCAAAAGTTGGATATATTGATGGCGGATGTTGCTCGCAATCTAAATACCTTTAGACTTATATTACCCATTACAATAAAGTTTCTCTAATAATGCTCACCACCTTTCAGCATATAACATCATCCAAGAAGAGCAGGAAAGATTGAAAATCTCTCCCTTAAATCCAGCATATGTATTTTTAAGACAAAAGCATGATAGTGAAATATTGCCTAACTCCAACAAAAAACACTCAAAAATTTATATTGGAGTTAGGAGGCACAAGATATCGATTTCCCTGGCTGTTGATCGTCGGGTGAGAACTGCCATCCACTGCGTACTCTCCCCATTGCGTATAGTGATTAAAAGTGATTAACCAAACCTACACCTTGGCATTCTCTCTTTCAATCCCTCCCCAAAGTGATTAAAAGCTACCGCCACCTGCATGTTAGTGAACTACATTAATGTTTGTTTGTGTTATGATAAACTGTGTTAATCTACTCTAAAAGCTTAAAGCTTAAGTTACATTCTTAGTTTCTGTAAACCTTTGCAGAATGAATAGTAAATGTGAAATAACATTACATGCATTCCTTTGTCTCCATCAAAGTCATCACTGTGCCCCAACAACATGACCTTATCATGGCGCGTAAATAAACTATTTGATATCGTTACCGCTGTAGACCCCTCCGTTACATCGATCAAACCATCTGTGCACTCGGCCAACGAACAATGGTACACCCATATCTTACTTGAGTGTCTGATAGTTATTCCATCACCATCTGATTGCTTAGGTCCCTTTGATGGTACACAATTGTGGATATGCACATTGTGTACCATAACATTAGTCACAGATTCGATGGATAGACAACCCGAACCGGTAATTCTCTCTAAATGGAATAATGCTAAGAACAAACTTTTATCAGATAAACAGTACTTACGGACGTTTACTATGTTGTAGTTGACAACTTCTATGAAGTATTTTCAACATGTTTTCAGGAAATCAAGAAATTCAATCAAAACTGAAACTTAAGGACATTTGGGGAGGAGAGAACCCTCACGAAGCTTTCAAATCATCAAGACCAAAACTAGCCTGCATCAAAAGAAAAATCCAATCATCATGAGAAAACTATACTGCTGGCCATACATTGCTCAAGGAAGAACTGAGGCATTTTTCTTTATTGTTTGAGTTCTCTTTCTTTAAATATTTTCAGATGCTTATCCTACTCATCCTTCCAATTTGTCAATATATGCAAAACCAAATCAATCTTTAAAATTCCGGACAAATCAATAAAGAGATCATACCAAAAACATGTGGTTCTCCTCAAGAAACGGAGAAAAGGTTGAACAGAAATTTCCAGTATCAGCATTGAGATCACCTTTTCCTCCTAGCACATCCATGAACTTCTTCCTATCTGGAGCAAGTTTCATAGCGACCTGTAATTTCAGTATTTAATCAACAAAAATAATCTGTCAAAGGGACGAAATAGTGTAGCATTCGCGACTGTCTATATACTGAAAGTTTCAGTATTTTCATCCAAGTTGGCTGATGAAAAATAAATATTAATGAAGTTGAGTGGGGTTGGTTGTTAATCTGACTTCGATTGTGCCTTCTGCATACTTCCATGACTTTGATTGTGCATTATGCAATGCATACTTCCATTTGGTAGTTGCTTTCATGGTAGCACTTTGAAATTGATGTAATAAAGTTTTATACTGGAGTTCCACTGTTTTGAAAGTCCAACATCAAGTTTTGCAAAAAGGTACTACTTATGTCAATTGTGTGTTCCAAGTTTTGCTGTTTTGAAATTGATATAATCAAGTTTTGCTGTTACAGTGTGTTCCAATTGTGCATTTGGATTTTGATCCTATTTCCTCCGAGGACTGGGGTTGGTGTGAAAGGCCCTTTTATAAGAAGGAGGTCATACAAACTGAAAATGACAGTTTAAAATGGAAATAGAGCCCTGAGCTGGATGGCTTCCCCAATAAGTTTTATTCAGTGTTCTTTTATGTGTATGGTGGAAGAATTTTATAGATCCAACTTTTAAGGATATAATCTTAATAGTACTGTCATTATCCTTATCCCTGAAGAGGTCACTGACCTAAAACCTATTAGTTTGGTGGCAAATGCGTGCAAAATATAGCCAAAAATTCAGCTTATTAGGCTTAAAATAGTGATTTCTAACTTGACTGAGCCAGAACAGGGGTCTTTTTTTATAGACAAATCGTGATTGGCTCTAGCAAGTGAATATACTGCAAAGCTCCACTGCAGAAACTTTCCATAGATGTGCCATGTTTCTTTGGCATGATTAATTTTCATTATGTCCATTTCATATTGCTTTATTACTTTGAAACTGATCATGCATATTGCAGGTTCTCTTCCAAAATGATTCTCCTGCAACTTTACTCGCACGTGTGATTGGTATCATAGGTCCTGTTGACCAAGGTATGCTCGATAAGGGAAGGGATAAATACAAGTATTTCACTAAAAATCACATGCTCTATGAACGAAATCAGGTACTGTTTCTCAGAAAATTGGTTAATTTTACTATATTTTGTTACACTGTTTCCCTTTCATAAAGGTTGGTAGCAATTAGCATGTTGGACTTTTCCTGTTTGTGCATGTGTATGTGTATGTGTATGTGTATGTGTATGTGTATGTGTATGTGTATGTGTATGTGTATGTGTATGTGTATGTAGTAGATGAGAATAATTAGAATATGGAATGAGCCTTAGAGCAACTCTACGGTATATGTATAAATGCAAGCTTTCTTAAACTTTAACCATTCCTGTGATCATAACAATAGAGTTAGGCCCATTCCTATGATCATAATAATAGGTTATTCATTATGGTTTGTAACTTAGTACATCCAAATGAAACAAACAGCTTCTAAATACTATAATGAAAAGTTCCCCAACATATTTTTAGTTTTTAGGCAGGCGAGAAAATGGCCAGATACCTGCAAGCATCAGAACACTTGAATGGAAGGTAAAACACTTTTAAGTTCACTGTCCCTTCTATGAAGTTGCTAAATTTTTTTAGTACTATATAAGTTCGTTAAAAAAAGGACACTAAGCCTACCTGCCTTTTCAAGCATGTTGCCTGCAAGCAAGCAAACTGCCTGCCTGCCTGCAAGCAAGCAAGCTGCCTGCCTGCCTACCTGCAAGCATCAGAACACTTCAATGGAAGGTAACAGACTTTTAAATTCACTGTCCCTTCCATGAAGTTGCTAAATTTTTTTTAGTACTATATAAGTTCGTTAAAAAAATTACCACTAAGCCTACCTGCCTGTTCAAGCATGCTACCTGCAAGCGAGCAAGCTTCCTGCCTGCCTGCCTGCAAGCAAACAAGCTGTCTGCCTGCCTGCAAGCATCAGAACACTTCAATAGAAGGTAAAAGACTTTTAAGTTCACTGTCTCTTCAATGAAGTTGCTAAATCTTTTTAGTACTATATAAGTTCGTTAAAAAAAAGACTACTAAGCCTACCTGCCTGTTCAAGCATGCTGCAAGCAAGCAAACTGCCTGCTTGCAAGCATCAGAACACTTCAATGGAAGGTAAAAACACTTTTAAGTTCACTGTCCCTTCCATGAAGTTGCTAAATCTTTTTAGTACTATATAAGTTCATTAAAAAAATGACCACTAAGCCTACCTGCCTTTTCAAGCATGCTGCCTGCAAGCAAGCAAACTGCCTGCCTGTCTGCCTGTCTGCCTGCAAGCATCAGAACACTTCAATGGAAGGTAACAAACTTTTAAATTCTCTGTCCCTTCCATGAAGTTGCTAAATTTTTTTAGTACTATATAAGTTTGTTAAAAAAATTACCACTAAGCCTACCTGCCTGTTCAAGCATGTTGCCTGCAAGCAAGCAAGCTTCCTGCCTGCAAGCATCAGAACACTTCAATGGAAGGTAAAAGACTTTTAAGTTCACTGTCCCTTCAATGATGTTGCTAAATCTTTTTAGTACTATATAAGTTCGTTAAAAAAAGGACCACTAAGCCTACTTGCCTGTTCAAGCATGCTGCCTGCAAGCAAGCAAGTTGCCTGCCTACCTGCTTGCAAGCATCAAAACACTTCAATGGAAGGTAGCAGACTTTTAAATTCACTGTCCCTTCCATGAATTTGCTAAATTTTTTTAGTACTATATAAGTTCGTTAAAAAATGACCACTAAGCCTACCTGCCTGTTCAAGCATGCTGCCTGCAAGCGAGCAAGCTTCCTGCCTGCCTGCTTGCAACCAAGCAAGTTGCCTGCCTGCCTGCAAGCATCAGAACACTTCAATGGAAGGTAAAATACTTTTAAGTTCGTTTGGAGGAGTTTTGGTTTCTTCTTCCCGCGTAACTCAGAACAAGGAAACTTTTCACTTTAGTGCAGTGATTCGCTCAAATGCACACTCTCTTCATTGAGGCAACCTTCAATCCATCCATGGCACAAGAGAGCAAAACTACGTTTAGTGGTTTGTTTAATAGAGGAAAGGATTTGTATTCAACCACCATGAAATTCCGATGTGTGCACCTGGATATCAGACTGTCGAGTTTAAGAAGTAGAACGATTATGGAAAATGAAGGGACAGTCCTGATGAATATATTAATTTTCAAGGGTCACTATTTAGAGGCGGTTCTGGATCAAGGGGAATTGTTCCGACTTTAAGTTTGATCTTGAATAATCAATCAATAAAGTTTTCAATTTGAGTATGATGTACAATTCTTCTTTGTTATCAAAGGGTTATGGTTTTGTTTACAACTTTTTTATTTTTTGAATATGCATTTTCTCTAATGTGTTGGATTAGGACAATGTGATAGTTAGTCCTATTGTTTATCCATTTCAAAACATTGAGAAATTTTTTGCGTGCACCATGGAAATCATGTTAATAGAAGGGTACACAATCCCCCGTCCTCTTTTGATGGGACTGATTTTCCTAGGAGAGTGGCAGGCTTGATCATGGGGATGCGTAGAGATAATTTTTTCGAGCATTCGCGGCTCTTCCTGATCTTGTACACCGGCTGGGACAAATGTAGAGGCATTCAGCTGGGGCGAGTATGCGGACTGTGGGACGTTTGCGTCCCGCTGCTCGCTGTGTCATGCTGCTGTTGGTTTGGACTGCAGGGACGCTCCCGTGTTATGGGCTGCACTGCTGTTGCACCAAGCAATTTGCAACTTTCACTCTGTTGTTCTGCCATGGGGCGAGATTGCGGATTGTGCTTTGGTTGGATTGCAGGAACGCGTGAATGGATGAATCACAGGTGTGTGCTGCGTTGGCGAAGCTGCTATTCACGGATGATCTGCACACTGCATCACAGAGTGCGTCCCAGACAGGGTGCGCTGCTGTTTCATCGTGGTCTGCGTTGCAGATAGAGTGCGCTGCTGTTCCCAGACAGAGTGCGCTGTTATTTCAGCGTGGTCTGATGTACGTGCTGTTTCTGGCCGCATTGTGTTTTTCAGCGTGCGCGGTTAGCGCACCTGTTTTGATTTTGCTGAGGTTGAGGTCTACTGAGAGGCTTGCTGGTGTTGGTGTTGCGAGGTTCTTTTTCTGCATGTTGTTGCAAAACAGAGCTTGCGCTGATACGGTTCAGGGTGTTGTCCGGGTTGCTGAGAGCTGGCTGCTTGAGTTGACTCCATTTGGTGTTTTAAGTTCGCAACGGTTCTAGGGACAGGGTTCTAAGGGGGTGTGGTGCTGCTTCAGCGTGGTCTGCGAAGCACACTGCAGTACAGAGTGCGCTACTGTTCCCAGACAGATTGCGCTGCTATTTCAGCGTGGTCTGCATTGCAGACAGAGTTCGCTGCTGTTCCCAGACAGAGTGCGTTGCTATTTCAGCGTGGTATGTTGTGCGTGTTGTTTCTGGCCGCAACGTATTTTTTAGCGTGTGCGGTTAGTGCACCGGTTTTGATTTTGCTGAGGTTGCAGTCTATCAGTTGGGTCAGTCTCACTAGAGATTGGACTGTCTTGCGCGCAAGACGAGTGCAGTCTGGGACTGGGTGCTATCTGCAGGAACAATATTTTTGCTCTCTGTTTTTCTTTAAAACAGTGGATGCTAGGCTGAGCCAGGCCCTGCGAATGGCCGGTTTTGGCTGGCGGTTCGGCTGCGAGGCAAGAGCAGCTAGGTTTGCCCTTGCTATCTGGCTAAGGCAGGGAGTGGTGGGATGCTTGGTGCAGGAGGTGCTGCAGGCGCGAGGTTGCAGTCTGGACAGGGGGGTGCAGTGCTGCTTACCCTGTCTCAGTTTTGCTTGCTGTTTTTCTCTTTTTTCTTATGCAATTTGTGTTTTTCTTTTTGTTTTGTTTAAAGTGCTGAGTAGTGGCTTATTAGTTCTCAAGTCCTGTTTCGAGGACAGTGTTGCGGTCGTTTTTGTTTGGGCAAAGTCCTTAACTTCATTGGTTTTTTATACGGGTAAAGTCGTCATGTACCCCCGTTTTGATTGTAAATCTTTTTTTTTAAATCAACTTCCCATTCAAGAAATATGTTGTTGATGCTTTGTTGATGCTTATTGAATTGATGGTTGTTCCAAAAATATAGCTCAATTGTAAAGATTTTGTTGCAATATAAAACATTTCCTTTTTATTTTCAGGGATCCCTAACCTTTCATTGTACTTGACCGTAATTATGGACCACTTAATTCAAAATCCACCCTACTCCGAAATGATGATTTTCGGACAGGTACTATAGTAGGTTGATACTACTACATCTTACTTTGAATTGGTTGTCTCATATATATGACACCTTCTTTGTTTGCAGGTGGATTCAGCCGTAGAAGGAACTATAAGAAAAATGCATAGTTTTTCCGCCATCTATCTTACAATTTTCACATTAAAATTACTAACTCACTTATATGTTTGCCATAGATCAAATTTCTAGAAAAACAAGGCGTCACGGTTACAGTTCGTGATGAGCAAGTTGATTCAAACTTGCCGACGACAGTAAGAAATTTTGTTAATTTCTCTTTTCACTTAGTTTTTAATAAATTAGCTAAAGATTTTAACATGTCATCCTTTTACTAGGAGCAATTTCTTATAGATAATGGCCTTAGGTCCAATGTTCCCAATCAACAGTTATTATTTCTATTTTTTTATTTGTTTTTTCTTTTTCACTATTTCTAACAATAAATAAATACATATTTATTTATACCAAGTTATCTGTTTTTTTTTTTTTGTTAAAGCCAATTATGGATACGAAAAGGGAAAAGAAAATGTCCCTATAGACAGTAACGTTTCCAAGTGTGCGCTAGGCCAACGTTTGTGTCGAGAGAGAGAAAAAAATCAACCTAAGTTAGACACTACCTTGACAGCTAATGTGAATACTACAAACAGAGAATATCCAAACTCCAATGCTTTGGGGTATGTACATATGTTTTTTCCTAACAAAATTTATATTGGTGTGTTTCTTTATATAAGTATGTACATATGCTTATTTAACCTTACACCTTCAAAAATTAAATTTATATTTGTGTGTGTTTCTTTCTAGGGAAAAGGAAAAACAAAAGCCACAATTGCCGAAAAGGGGAAAAGCAAATTTGTTGGGGTGTGTACAACATTCTTAACTTTCAATGCGTGTGCTGATCTGTGTAATGCATTATTTATATTAATTGTTTTTACCGTCTTATGCTTATTTGCTTAAGTTTTTTATGAAAGGGAAAGGAAAATGTCGGTTTTATTCAAAAGGGTAAACGAAAAGTTGTATTTATTCAGGTATGTATAAGTGTGTAACTTTATTATTATTTTATTATTATTTCAAAGTATGTCATGTATGTGTTATATAGGCCCCTTCTTATTTTCCCATTGTCTATGCACGTTTTCATTGTTTAGATTATATGCATGCCTTAATTTTTTTAGTGTGTAATCATTTACCATTTTAAATGTATTTTAGGATAACAACATTGTTCAGAATAATAATTCAAAACGATCATCTGCACAACGTTTGCGTCGAGAAAAAAATGGAATTTTATGTAGGACGCCTTCTGTTCAAATACCTTTTCCTTCATTCACACCCAATGATCACGCTATTCCACAAAAGCTGCGGCAACAATCACGAACGGCTGTGCTCAATATCATCTCTCCCCGATGCATGGATTATGACTTTTTTACTGTGTTAGATCAAAATGTGTTGCCACCACAACAACCAATGAGGTGTTCATTTTCTACGCCTAACGCATCCCCAAATGCACCAACAAACATGTATACTTCTTTTTTTTCTATTTTCTCATATTATTTAACTTTATCAAGTTTTCTAAATTTTAACTCATTATCTATCTTACAATTTGTTTAGGCCAATTACAAATGATCGACTTCCTAATGACGATATTTCCCGTCATAGTGGTTTGGATTTCCGGCATGAAATTGACTCACAAGCTCATCAAGAAGAAACACGTCATTTCTTAGGCAAAATGAATTTTTTGTGTCCTCATTGCTCAGCACTACATTGGAATGATGAAAAATTGAAGGCATCTTCGTTAAGGAATCCTTTTTTCGGGACGTGTTGTTTGCAAGGAAAGGTGAAGCTGCCACTGTTATCTACCCCTCCACCATTGCTTCAAGTGTTGTATGAGGGAGATGATGTTCAATCAAATAATTTTTGTACACATATTCGCGAGTATAATGCTGCGAATGCATTTACGAGTCTTGGTACTAAATTTGAGCCAAGGGTACTCAATGGGAGGGGTCCCACAAGCTTTATTATTCATAGAGAATTACGACATCAAACATGAGCGTTAATTCCGCAACAAGGCCAAGATGCAGTTTATTCACAGCTTTACATTTATGATCCCGATTCAGCATTACATACCCGCAGTCGTCGAAATCCACGCTTGAGATTAGATGTGCTCAAAATCATTCAAGATGCTTTGTTGCAGTATAATGTGTTTGTGGAGAAATACCGTCAAGCATACGAGATTCTGAATCAAACAAATTCTGTTGACCAAAACATACCTGTGTATTTACACTATAGTTGTCATAAAGATCGGCGGCGTTACAATCTTCCTTCATCGAATGAAATAACAATTATTTTGCCTGGAGATGTCCCTGAAGTAAACACAACCAGAGATATTGTCATATATTTGCGAGGAAATCAAGAGTTGATGAAAATTAATGAATGTCACCCAGCTTACTTATCGCTTCATTATGTGCTATTATTTCCGTATGGCGACTTAGGTTGGGAACCTGAATTAACTCAGTGGGATGTTACAACTAATAGGTGTTCAAATAAACGACTTACTCAGATAGAGTTTTACAGTTATCGTTTGTTCGAACAACCAACTGAGTACTCAACAATTTTGACAGGTGGAAAATTGCTCCAGGAGTTTTTCGTAGTTGTTTGGGCTTCAACAGAGCAAAATCGATTGATGTATGTGAGGAACAATCAAACAAAGCTCAGGGCTGAGCTCTATGAAAGTCTTACGGACATTGGGCCCGATGGGTTAAGACCAGATCAAGTTGGGAAGCGACTTATTTTGCCGTCATCCCATATTGGTAGTCCAAGACACATGTTTGAGATATTTCAAGATTGAATGGCCATCACACATTACAACAATCATCCAGATATTTTCTTAACCATGACTGCAAATCCAAAATGGCCTGAAATTATGGATGCTCTGTTACCTCACCAAAAGCCTAGGGATCGCCCAGATTTAGTATCTCGAGTTTTTGAGTTAAAAAGAAAATGTCTAATGGATAAGATTATCAAAAGAGGCACATTCGGTGATGTTGTAGCTCATGTCTTTACCATTGAATTCCAAAAGCGTGGGCTACCTCATATGCACGCAATTATATTCCTTCACCATTTACAAAAAATTCGCACTACCGCTCAAATTGATAAGATCGTGTGTGCAGAATTTCCTAACCCGGATAAAGATCCGATGCTATTTCAAACAGTTTTACATTGTATGGTGCATGGACCGTGTGGTGTTCAAAATTCTGGAGCACCGTGTATGGAGAATGGGAGGTGCACAAAAAGATATCCTCGCGAATATTTAGAAACAACAACAATGGGCCAAGATGGATATCCTATTTATCGACGCCGCAATACTGGCCCAGTATATAATGTGAAGGGTCAACCAGTTGATAATAGAGATGTGGTGCCATATAATCCATATCTTTCAAGGATGTTTGATTGTCATATTAATGTGGAAGTGTGTGAGAGAATTAGATGTGTTAAATACATACACAAGTACATTTATAAAGTTCATGATAGAACAACAATGGTACTAGGGGGAGTAGATGAAATCCAGCAATATCTTGATGCTCGATATATTGGTCCGCCAGAAGCTGCTTGGCGGATATTTGGTCATCTTTTACACGAAGAAAATCCTACAGTGGTTCGATTGGCGCTTCATTTACCTGGAATGCATCATGTTGTGTTCAATCCTACAGATCAAGCACAATCAATTTTACTTAGAGCTAGACACCAAATGTCGACTTTAACTGCATTTTTTGCATGTTGTGCTGTAGATCCGTTTGCACGTACATTTACCTACCAACAATTCCCCCAACATCTTGTTTGGTAGAAATCACAAAAAATGTGAACAAAAAGAAAAATGGGCTATGCAATTGGAAGAATGTACTTTGCCAGTCCTCATGAAGGTGAAAGGTTTTATTTGCGACTGCTTCTAACGGTTGTAAAAGGGCCACAATCATTTGAACATTTGCGCACATATGACAATGTTTTACACGACACCTTCAAATTAGCTTGCACCTCACGAAGACTCCTAGAAGATGATGATGAATGGATTCAGTGCCTTGAAGAGGCTGCGATCATGAAAACTGGGAGTCAGTTGAGAAGATTGTTTAGTGTGATTCTAATGGAATGTCATCCACTTCACCCAGATTTGCTATGGACAAGGTTCTCAGTGAATATATGTGATGATCTTTCGCACCAACTTCGAACAAGGTTCGGTATTTCAAATCCAACAGATGCTCAGACTCTAGATTATGGTTTGTATCTCAAAAATCAATTTCTTCAAGAAGGAGGGAAGAATTTAACGAAGTTCCCACCTATGCCCCTGCCAATTGAAAATTGGGACATGATAGTTGGTAACAGACTCATATGGAAACACCGACAACTTCAGTATGATGGTCAAGAATCCGATGCACAATCATCCGTCGATCGTCTTAATGAGGCACAACGTTCTGCTTATACTACAATAATAACTTCAGTTCTTGAAAATAAGGGAATTCATTTTTTTTTAATGGAGGTGCAGGAACAGGAAAAACTTTTTTATACAACGCCATTGCAGGTAGGCTTGCAGGTAGCAGCATGCTTGAAAAGGCAGGTAGGCTTAGTAGTCCTTTTTTTAACGAACTTATATAGTACTAAAAAGATTTAGCAACTTCATGGAAGGGATAGTGAACTTAAAAGTGTTTTTACCTTCCATTGAAGTGTTCTGATGCTTGCAAGCAGGCAGCTTGCTTGCTTGCAGCATGCTTGAACAAGCACGTAGGCTTAGTGGTCCTTTTTTTAACAAACTTATATAGTACTAAAAAGATTTAGCAACTTCATTGAAGGGACAGTGAACTTAGTAGTCTTTTACCTTCCATTGAAGTGTTCTGATGCTTGCAGGCAGGCAGGCAGCTTGTTTGCTTGCAGGCAGGCAGGTAGGAAGCTTTCTCGCTTGCAGGCAGCATGCTTGAACAGGCAGGTAGGCTTAGTGGTAATTTTTTTAACGAACTTATATAGTACTAAAAAAATTTAGCAACTTCATGGAAGGGACAGTGAATTTAAAAGTTTGTTACCTTCCATTGAAGTGTTCTGATGCTTGCAGGCAGCATGCTTAAAAAGGCAGGTAGGCTTAGTGTTCTTTTTTTAACGAACTTATATAGTACTAAAAAGATTTAGCAACTTCATGGAGAGGACAGTGAACTTAAAAGTGTTTTACCTTCCATTCAAGTGTTCTGATGCTTGCAACATTCTTGAACAGGCAGGTAGGCTTAGTGGTCCTTTTTTTAACAAAATTATATAGTACTAAAAAGATTTAGCAACTTCATTGAAGGGACAATGAACTTAAAAGTTTTTTACCTTCCATTGAAGTGTTCTGATGCTTGCAGGCAGACAGGCAGCATGCTTGCAGGCAGGAAGCTTGCTCGCTTGCAGGCAGCATGCTTGAACATGCAGGTAGGCTTAGTGGTCATTTTTTTAACAAACTTATATAGTACTAAAAAATTTTAGTAACTTCATGGAAGGGACAGTGAATTTAAAAGTCTGTTACCTTCCATTGAAGTGTTCTGATGCTTGCAGGCATGCAGGCAGGCAGCTTGCTTGCAGGCGGGCAGTTTGCTTGCTTGCAGGCAGCATGCTTGAAAAGGCAGGTAGGCTTAGTGGTCCTTTTTTTAATGAATTTATATAGTATTAAAAAGATTTAGCAACTTCATGGAAGGGACAATGAACTTAAAAGTGTTTTACCTTCCATTCAAGTGTTCTGATGCTTGCAGGTATTTGGCCATTTTCTCGCCTGCCTAAAAACTCAAAATAAGTTGGGGAACTTTTCATTATAGTATTTAGAAGTTGTTTGTTTCATTTGGATGTACTAAGTTACAAACCATAATGAATAACCTGTTATTATGATCACAGAAAAGGGCCTAATTCTATTGTTATGATCACAGGAATGGTTAAAGTTTAAGAAAGCTTACATTTGTACATATACCGTAGAGTTGCTCTAAGGCTCATTCCATATTCTAATTATTCTCATCTACTACATACACATACACATACACATGCACAAACAGAAAAAGTCCAACATGCTAATTGCTACCAACCTTTATGAAAGGGAAACAGTGTAACAAAATATAGTAAAATTAACAAACTTTCTGAGAAACAGTACCTGATTTCGTTCATAGAGCATGTGATTTTTAGTGAAATACTTGTATTTATCCCTTTCCTTATCGAGCATGCCTTGGTCAACAGGACCTATGATACCAATCACATGTGCGAGTAAAGTTGCGGGAGAATCATTTTTGAAGAGAACCTGCAATATGCATGATTAATTTCAAAGTAATAAAGCAATATGAAATGGACATAATGAAAATTAATCATGCCAATGAAACATGACACATCTATGGAAAGTTTCTGCAGTGGAGCTTTGCAGTATATTCACTTGCTAGAGCTAATCACAATTTGTCTATAAAAAAAAGACCCCTATTCTGGCTCAGTCAAGTTAGAAATCACTATTCTAAGCCTAATAAGCTGGATTTTTGGCTATATTTTGCACGCACTTGCCACCAAACTAATAGGTTTTAGGTCAGTGACCTCTTCAGGGATAAGGATAATGACAGTACTATTAAGATTATATCCTTAAAAGTTGGATCTATAAAATTCTTCCACCATACACATAAAAGAACACTGAATAAAACTTATTGGGGAAGCCATCCGGCTCAGGGCTCTATTTCCATTTTAAACTGTCATTTTCAGTTTGTATGACCTCCTTCTTATAAAAGGGCCTTTCACACCAACCCCGGTCCTCGGAGGAAATAGGATCTAAATGGTCCTCGGAGGAAAATGCACAAATGGTTCCCATAGGAAATAGGATCAAAATCCAAATGCACAATTGGAACACACTGTAACAGCGAAACTTGATTATATCAATTTCAAAACTTGGAACACACAATTGACATAAGTAGTACCTTTTTGCAAAACTTGATGTTGGGCTTTCAAAACAGTGGAACTCCAGTATAAAACTTTATTACATCAATTTCAAAGTGCTACCCATGAAAGCAACTACCAAATGGAAGTATGCATTGCATAATGCACAATCAAAGTCATGGAAGTATGCAGAAGGCACAATCGAAGTCAGATTAACAACCAACCCCACTCAACTTCATTAATATTTATTTTTCATCAGCCAACTTGGATGAAAATACTGAAACTTTCAGTATATAGACAGTCGCGAATGCTGCACTAAATTTGTCCCTTTGACAGATTATTTTTGCTAATTAAATACTGAAATTACAGGTCGCTATGAAACTTGCTCCAGATAGGAAGAAGTTCATGGATGTGTTAGGAGGAAAAGGTGATCTCAATGCTGATACTGGAAATTTCTGTTCAACCTTTTCTCCGTTTCTTGAAGAGAACCACATGCTTTTGGTATGATCTCTTTATTGATTTGTCCGGAATTATAAAGCTTGATTTGGTTTTGCCTATATTGACAAATTGGAAGGATGAGTAGGATAAGCATCTGGAAATATTTAAAGAAAGAGAATTCAAACAATAAAGAAAAATGCCTCAGTTCTTCCTTGAGCAATGTATGGCCAGCAGTATAGTTTTCTCATGATGATTGGATTTTTCTTTTGATGCAAGCTAGTTTTGGTCTTGATGATTTGAAAGCTTCGTGAGGGTTCTCTCCTCCCCAAATGTCCTTAAGTTTCAATTTTGATTGGATTTCTTGATTTCCTGAAAACATGTTGAAAATACTTCATAGAAGTTGTCAACTACAACATAGTAAACGTCCGTAAGTACTGTTTATCTGATAAAAGTTTGTTCTTAGCATTATTCCATTTAGAGAGAATTACCGATTCGGGTTATCTATCCATCGAATCTGTGACTAATGTTATGGTACACAATGTGCATATCCACAATTGTGTACCATCAAAGGGACCTAAGCAATCAGATGGTGATGGAATAACTATCAGACACTCAAGTAAGATATGGGTGCACCATTGTTCATTGGCCGAGTGCACAAATGGTTTGATCGATGTAACGGAGGGGTCTACAGCGGTAACGATATCAATCAGTTTATTTACGCGCCATGATAAGGTCATGTTGTTGGGGCACAGTGATGACTTTGATGGAGACAAAGGAATGCGTGTAATGTTATTTCACATTTACTATTCATTCTGCAAAGGTTTACAGAAACTAAGAATGTAACTTAAGCTTTAAGCTTTTAGAGTAGATTAACACAGTTTATCATAACACAAACAAACATTAATGTAGTTCACTAACATGCAAGTGGCGGTAGCTTTTAATCACTTTGGGGAGGGATTGAAAGAGAGAATGCCAAGGTGTAGGTTTGGTTAATCACTTTTAATCACTATACGCAATGGGGAGAGTACGCAGTGGGTGGCAGTACTCACCCGACGATCAACAGCCAGGGAAATCGATATCTTGTGCCTCCTAACTCCAATATAAAGTTTTGAGTGTTTTTTGTTGGAGTTAGGCAATATTTCACTATCATGCTTTTGTCTTAAAAATACACATACTGGATTTAAGGGAGAGATTTTCAATCTTTCCTGCTCTTCTTGGATGATGTTATATGCTGAAAGGTGGTGAGCATTATTAGAGAAACTTTATTGTAATGGGTAATATAAGTCTAAAGGTATTTAGATTGCGAGCAACATCCGCCATCAATATATCCAACTTTTGAGATATCATGCGGAATCTCAGTGCATAGGTGACTGCACGAATGGACACATATAAAAGCGAATGGAGTAAATGGAATTGGGGGACTGATGGGGATATATTGTTGAATGGCGCTAATGCATTTGTCTCTGCAACCCCAAATATATTTCATCAAACACGCAGATATATTAGCAACCCCAGATATATTTCATCAAACACGCAGATATATTTAGCAAACACGCAGATATATTAGCAACCCCAGATATAATTCATCAAACACGCAAATATATTGTTGAATGGAGCTAATGCATTTGAATGGACACAGATATATTCACAGACAACCCCACTCAACTTCAAAGAGGAATTTCATCAAACATATATTGTGCTTTATTAGAATTTAGCAGTGTTTGTTCACAAAAAGCTTTTAAATAGAAAAAGAACTGGAGTTGATTACCTCATCAAAAACACAGAGAGCAAGATGGACTCCTTCACGCGGCAAATCACGCAGAGAGGTGGACTCCTTCACGCAGCAAATCACGCAGAGAGGTACTACTTCATGCAGCAAATCACGCAGAGGAGAAGATGGTGAAGCAGAGAGGTTGACTCCTTCACGCAGCGAGGTGGACTCCTTCACGCAAATCACGCAGAGAGGTGGAGTCCTTCACGCAACAGAGGAGAAGATGGACTCCTTCATGCAGCAGAGGAGAAAATGGAGAAGCAGAGAGGTCGAGAGGTGGATAGTGGGAGGGAAAGTCTGAGTTTCAAATGGAGAGTTTTTTTAGTTTTTTGAGTTTTAAGTTTGTACGTGGGGATAGGATTTGTATTTTAAGTAGTTTCCATAAACTTAAGTTGTTGCCACGTAGGACAAGCAGACTCAGTTTACTGTTCATGAACAGTAAAAAAGCACTTTGAATTGTAAGATAGATGTTTTTATATTATTTTGGCGTGTGGATATATTATTTGGTGTTCATGGCATTGATTGCCATTATAAATTTGTATGACAGGTTCAGACAGGTTTCAATATTGAAAAATACAAGGGACACTGTCAAAATTTTGAGTTGTTACTTCTTATAACATGTTCAGATAAATTACTTTATTCATAAAATTTTCATTTTGGATATAATGATTTTGTGTGCATGTCTCTTCGACTGCCAAAAAAACACTTTTAATATACTGAAAACGGTGAACATATATTGCGCTCAGGCAACAAGTTTTTTTGAATGCCAAATTACATGAGGTACAAATGCTTATGACAAGTTTAAATATTTCAAAATGGGAAGCTCTATCAAAAATTTTTATATTTTATAATTTTTGTTAAATATTCATCTTGATATTCTTTTTAATCGATTATGCCATTCTGTTTGTCCTAATTAATTAAATCATGTTTCTTCAACTGATGCTTTACTAAATTGGGCATCAATTTCAGCCAATACTCACTTGGACAAACATGAGATATTTCCTTCTTATTTTTAGTTAAGCAGACATTTGGTGGAGATTAAATTCCTTAGCGCATAGGTTGCGTTGATCAGATTTATCAACACTGTTTTACTGTTCAATAGTATTAACTTTTTACAAAATTAATTCATCATAACTGTTGTAATAGACAATTATGCAAGTGTTTTTATAAATTTAATAAAACCACAAATTTGAGTATTCAACATAGCCGTTTAAGTATGATGTAATATGCGATAGTGCCAACGGCACAGGTATTCCACTAGTCAAATGATAAGCTTAATTGGCCACACTAAAGTATAAAGTAAATAGTCTTTTGATATATTTAATTACCATAGGGTAGAAAAGTATCGATTGTAAGATGTGAAACATGGGCAATCTTGAACCAGTCTACTCCCTTGCCCTCTTGACACCTTCCCTGTAATTCAACATTACATCCACTTATATCTAGATATTGAGGACTGGTGAGGTGTTGCATCCCTCTGGCAAAACTTTTCGATTCTTACAACCATGAATAATTAGACTTGTAAGAGATGTTAGAGTACCTATCCAATCATGCAAATCCATCACGTTTTCGGAACAACCCTCAATATTTAATGCTTGAAGAAACGCAACATGTTTTAACCCCTTTGGAAGATGTTTCACTTTGGGCAACTTTTCCAAGTTTAGTATTGAAGCATAACCAAGTGTTGTAATTCGTCTGTGGGGAATCCAACTTTGGAAATTCTCGAGTTCCATAAGTTCCAAAGCACTATTCTGCAGCTCAGGGAAGCATTTCAAGCTTTCACAATACCCAATATAAAGTTATGTAAGGGATGAGAGATTCCTATAGAATTTTGGCTCATATTGGTATCTTTTCTAATTGTTTAAACTCTCATTTCTTAGTTTGAGGTGAAGAATTATTCTCTTGTTTGTTTTTGAACCGTGGAAAAAATTTCTAATTATTTGGACTTTTCCTTTTCTAGTTTGGGGTAGAAAACAAAACTCTCATTTCTTAGTTTGAGGAGGAGAACAAAAGTTCATAATTTAGGGCTCTTATTTTCCTATAAAGCTTTGATGATTGAATGAGAATGTGAGAGAAGTTGAGGCTGATTTTCTGTGTTGCATTTTTGCTGCAATCGTGTTGATTTTCTGTGATGCATTTTGTGTTGTGTGACTGTTGCGTATTTGTTTCGTGTCTGTTGTGTTTGTGTTGCATTTTTTGTGTCGCAGAGTTAGTGTGTAGCTGTTGCATTTGTGAGGAAACTGTTTTTCTGTTAGTAAATTCTTCGTTAGTGAAATTTTGTATCTTCTTATCGTATTCTTGGAATTAATAAGTAGTGTCATCATCACCCATGGAGCATGCAAGTTTTCGAACCACATATGTGTGATGATTCGTGCCAAATGTGAGGATTGTTGGGATAAAGTTGTTTTGAATAGTCCCACATTAAGTATGATAGAGTTGTCACTAATGTTTATAAAGAGTTTATCCAGTCTTTAATATCAACGAGGCATTTTGGAGAAAACCTTATACCCAGTGTTCTAAAAAGTGCTAGTCGGGCGGCGAGCATGTGCCTAGCGCCTAGGGACCTCGGAGGCACCTAGGCGGTCTTAGGTTTTGTATTATAACTTTAATAATTTACAAAAGTTAAACGTAATACCTTATCAATTACATCCAATTTAATGCCAAGATACATATGCAAAATTTAAAAAGATGAAAAATTAACAATCATAAACAAAATTTATTAAAACTCAAATGGGTACTTTATACAAAGTTGAATTTGTAGACAAATATCCAAACCTACTCTTTTATTTTTATTCAAATTGCATGAATAATCTCAGTCGTGTTTGATAAAATCTACATTACTAAAATTGGTACTGGCAGATCCTTTGAGAATTCCATTAAGTAATTATCATTTGCTACATTTAGACATATACTGAATAAAAAATAATTAAATTGTTTATTTCTAAAAAAGAGGAAAGAAAATAAAATAAAAACAAGTCAACCTTATTAAAAAAAAAAAAATTCGCCCAGACCACCTAGACCTCGCCCAGACCCCGCCTAGACTGCTTAGAAACCGCCCAACCATTAATCTGGGCGTTTTTCTACCTTCTAGCGCCTAGGACGATTTTTAGAACACTGCTCATACCACTAAGGCATGTTCCCAATATGGTGGTGTTTAAGTTGAGGACAATATCGTTACTATGTATAGTGGATCAAAGGGCACGTGTAGGTGGGCAACACCCTAATAGTTAGAATCATAGCCGATGGTTTCACTGTTGCCTGGCGAGTTTGAAGTACAAGCGGTACATCGTTCAGTGAGAGTAGGGCAGAGCAAGAAGCCAGGTGGAACGCAGGGCAACGAGGTGAATGATTCAGGGTTAGGCTCCAGATCCACACCAAGAGGATGTCTTACAAACTAAGACGATGTGGAGTTAGTGCGATAGTTGTGACTAGGTGGAGCCAACAACGTCAGCAATAGTCGAGCTCATACACCTTAGTATTATTATCATGATCGTTCTTGTGTGAGATACTCGATGAGCAGGTGTACTTTGAGATCTTGTGGAACGGGCGGATGGATTGTAGGATGTGTGACGATTTGCGTGAAATGTGAAGATTTTTTGGATAGTGTTGGTTTAAATAGTCTCACATCACAGAAGGTGGAGTTGTTACGAAGGAATATAAGAAGTTGGTCCACTCCCTAATAACAACGAGGCATTTTGGATAAAACCCTTCACCACAAAAGCCCATAATGAGGGACCAATGCTAATGATGTCTAAGTTGGAGACAATATCGCTGCTATGTATAATGGACCAAGGGTGTGCGACACCCCCAACACCCAATATTAACTACCTAGTATCTTTCCTATTTATTTTATTCCATGATTTTTTTTTCTCATCAACTTCATTGCTAAAACCAACTATAAAAATTCAAAATATTATCAAACTTCTCTTTTCCCCAAAATCCCAAGCTGAAGTCTCTCCACATGAGAAAAACAAATTTCTTTCTGCAAAATAGTTCTCTCCAAGGAGGGGAAACAAATATAAAAAACTATTCTCAATGGAAAAAATAAAAAACTCTATCCATGGGGAAGAAACTCTCCAGGGAAAAGAAAAAAAAAGATAAAGAAAGGGAAAAAATAAGTAAATCGTCTAGTAACAAAGTCTCCTAAAACAACTACCATGAAATGTTACTCCAACCATGGCCTGCTGGATAAAAAAGCCTCCTAAAACTCTGATTCATCAGTATAATCGAAATAAGAATATGTGGTTACTAGGCAATTTAATTATACGTCCTTGTGGAAAAGGTTTTTCTTTGGTGAAAAAAATTTTCCTCCTGCTGCGCGGATTTTTTTTTTTTGTGGGAATAATTTTTTTGAGTGAGGCTAGGGAACCAGATTATGTAACCAGGTGATTACGCCCAAACAGTACACGCGGTCAATTGCAGTAAAGATTGATGTGTCGATCCCACGAGGAAAACGATCTACAAAACAAGGTCAAAGAAGAAAAAACTACGCGAAATTAAATGTAAGAAATTCTAACAAATTTAAAATAAGAAATTAAATTTAGTTTAATAAAAATCAAGTTTAGAAAAGGCACAAGGTTTCAAGAATCCCTCCTAGATTTTGCGTGCTAACTAGTATTGATTCGCTATGATGACTCGATTACGTGTTTCACGTCTCAAACAACATAATCGAAAAATAGTCTTTAATGCATTAATATATCCTAATGTAAATGGATTTTAGATTTCACTTTTTTCAGAAAGCACAAAGGTTGGTCATATGTGATATCCTAAATTTACTATATATTCGGAGACAACAACATAATAAAAGACGATCACATATAACTAACCTACCAGAATCAATTGATCCTAAAAAATTCTACACATAAGAAAAACGTGACTAAACTTATATGGAGAAGAAAAAGACAA